>FMBT01000330.1:0-344296 GCA_900095095.1 Fragilariopsis cylindrus CCMP1102 | reverse complement strand
GTCGCAAAATCATCGAAATTCTAAAATAATTTTAAAAATTGTTGAATTCACTGTACTCTGTCGCGGTAAGTTGTTGTCTTCTCTCATTTTTCACGATATTACGTTGGTTTGCCTTTGTTTGGAGCGTGGCAATCCAAATCGTGTTGCTTCCGATTGTTAACAAGATGAGCTGTATCTAGCTGTACTCTTGCGTCAATTCAAATCTGTATACGTTTCCGACTTAATACTTGCATCCGACGCGCGTGTCATTTCAAATATTGTATACGTTTTGATGATATTTTGCTGATACTTGCTTCCGATTTGTTGAAGGTCGTTTTTGATATCTTTCTTTGTTGTGATCTGGTTTTTAAACCAATCATTGTGACGCAGAAATGATTGTCGTCAAATTAGAACAGGTGTAAGCCAATCAGAATCGATCAGATTCAGTCCCGATGGTGTTGAACTTGAAAATAATGAGAGTTTCTTAGAATTTAGAATTCAAATATCAAATAAGTGTCGTGCGAAATGATCGAAAAGTGTCTTCTCCTTGTTTTAATCGTTTTGAATGATCAATCGACGATGGTGATCAGAAGATTTGTGATTTGTGAAGTTTTATTCGGGTTTTACAATGGTATATGAATATTACTTTACTTGAAGAAGACGGTTGTTCAGTTTATACCAGTCAACGTGATCGGTAGAATGCTACGGTTCAGAGCAATGATCAGAAACGTTACCGTATTTTGGCGAAAGCATTGGCGAATATGCTTAATCGACTTTTATATTATTACATCGCCATTCTTTTATATCTATGTTTATATTATATTCTATTGAAACCGGGTCTAATCGGAGTTTTCATGTAAGGGGGGGGGGGGGGGGGGTTGTTTCGTATCCCAGTTTCCTCTGGGGATAATATTGTGTTCAGCTTTGTATCGGTTAGGCCGGATTCCTAACTTATCGGAAATCGATACAGTCCTATTAACATCGCCTATCTTCCTTATGATCGAAGGTGACAAGGTCTTTATGTCTCATCATGGAAGAATGGATACGGTAATGTTAATTTTTAATGAGGATTCGTCGTCACTTGTGTGATTGCCACGAATCGTCCATAATAATAGCAGAATGAGGGTAATTAAGTCTCACTCCATAAGTAGAAGACGGTGTGCGTGAAATCCTTTCACTACATCAACTCCTGTCGATGATTACACAGATATTCAATATCAATCAAATGTCGATCCGTTAGTTTGATGATATGTTATCCTGTCTTCAGCTTTCCTACTAGGATTCTCTCAAGGATCCTTGTTATTCATTTTAGCTTAATTTAAGTATTGTTCAAATAGTTACATTCCCACCTTAGTTCCTCTATAGTAGTCCCGAAGGACCACCATGGGAGAAAAAAAAGGCAGATTGGGTCTGATAAACTAATAGAGCGTTACAAGCAGTAAGTAGTCAAATAGGTTTAGACTAAAGTAGAAATTATGAGTACTAGCTATTGTAATGAGTCGGGTCTGTATCGTATCGTATATCGCAAGTGAATGCGATATCGTATATGAAAGTCAGTCCTGAGTGATTCTTGAGTCACTAGTATTCGGAGTCGTAGTCGATATCATGCGCGCAAGCGCGTGATATAATAACTTATATGAGATAATCAGAAGCCGGTACGCTATCGCCAGCTACCGTCTGTTACAAATCAGCAACTCAGTCAGTGGCACAGTAGTAAATGTATGAGCTCTCTTGGAGTTATGATTTCCCTAAATCACACATCAAATCAGAAAATGCAGTACAAAGGAGAATTCTTTGCAACGCACTTGCACTTGTGCTCCATTCAATGGTCAGCAACTCATCACCCAAAATAGATTGGAATACAAGAGGGATGCATGCCATGCACACTTTCGTAGGGTCAAATTAACCACTGTTGTTAGTTCTGTATTCATAACATGTACTGCTGTCTTATGAAAGTATTATTTAGCTGCTTGTTAACAATAGAGCCAATTTTAGGATATTTGTACTTTCAGATCAAAACTATGCGTAAAATACATGGTGAATCGTGACTCAATCAATCCATTAACAGCTTTTGCGTTATAAGAGTTCTTAAACAGCATTATGTTAATTTTCAGTAAGTGCACCCACAACGGCGCAATCTATTGAAGGATCAGTAGCATTACAATGTGTAGAAGAGGAAGGTTAAAGCAACATATTGGTAGTAGTTGCAACCCGCCAAAGAAATAATACTGTAATATTGATAACAGCGATAAGGCAAGGGCGGATGGTCACAGCAAGAATAAGACTGATAAGCCAGAACCAGTGTTATGTGTTCTGTATCTAACCTTTTCCACTTATAAATAACTCAGTCTCAGTATTAACGTCCCTGTTTGTAGGATATATCAGCTCCAAAGTCCTTGTATTCATTGTGTGAACAGATTAGCACCCCCTTCCTGCTGAGTACAGTGTAGCGACTGCTACGTGATGAGTACTTTATATACTTATCGTTGCTGTTATCAGCAGTATCACTGGTATGTGTGCATATTGGTTGGCTGTCTATAAACAATAGCAACACGGATACTGACTCGACTCCTTTTTCTTCTTCTCCATCATCCATCATCAATTCAAAGATTTTTTGACACAACAAAAGTCGAAAATAAATTGAAGTTTTGGAAGTTTTTGCTTAGATGCATTATGATGTTCGTCATGTTATGATGGAAGTCACGCGGGAATTTAAAAAAAAATGAAATGATGTTCCACGCACGCCCCCCGGAAACAGCATGCAAAAATGGCGCGAACAAAAAATAATTTTGTCATTGTTTTGAAGTGCTGTACATTCTTACTGTGTACCGTACATCATTCACAAAAGTACGGTACAGTACGAAGTAGATCAACTTCACCATAACATAACACTCAAGAACAAAATCAACTTCGGCTAACACTACCGCAACATGACATCCGCTGATCCTATGGCCGTCGAACGCGTCAATAACGACGACTCGATTATGACTGAAGTTAATGATGCTATTACCACAGGAGCTACTACTGCTACTGATGCTGCTGCTGTCACGACAACAAGTACAGGTACAGGTACAGGTACAAGTACGACAACCAATGCCGTAACTCCTTCTAAGAAAACTCAACAACAGCAGCAGGGAGAAGAAGTTTTTAGCCCAGAACTTCTTAAGATTTATTACGATCGATTATTTCCATATTCATTACTATGCAAGTGGTTATCGTATGATCCGTCCTTCGCATTCGACGACAAGACCAACAAGACGGTCGGAGAAAAGAAAATATTTTCACGTCGTGAATTTTCCTTTACGTTAGAAACACCTTCTCGAGAAGAAATTTATATCCGATATCAATCATTTTCGGATTTAGAGGGACTTAAATCGGCGGTAACTCGTCAAAAACCACGTAAAATTGATATCGGTGCAGTTTTTAGTCACCCACCCAAGGACAAGAATGCGTACGTTAGTAGCAGTAGTAATAAAAACACAGGCTTTCGTCCGGTACAACGTGAATTGGTATTTGATATCGATTTAACAGATTACGATGATGTTCGTAAATGTGGATGTCAAAATGCTAAGATTTGTAGAACGTGTTGGACGTTCATGACAGCTGCATTAAAAGTGTTAGATCAAGGTTTGAGAGAAGATTTTGGTTTTCAACACATTGCATGGTTTTATTCTGGCCGACGTGGTATCCATGCCTGGGTCTGTGATGAAGAAGCACGGAACCTATCGGATGAAGCTCGATCCGCTGTGGCGAATTACTTCGAGGTAAGGCCAACGTATTTTGTTTGTTTGTTTGTTTGTTGCTGTTATTTTGTTCTGTTCTGTTCTGTTTGTTTGTTTTGTTTTGTTTTGTTTTGTTTTGTTTTGTTTTGTTTTGTTTTGTTATATTATATTATATTATATTATATTATATTATGTAATATAACATAATATAATCTGTTGTGTTTTGTAATGGAGAATGATAACGGCAAATGATGGGTTTATTCAAGCTAGATCTGTATTTTCCCTCTTACATTTACTCACAACAAATTAATTTTGAACGACCTGATTAATTCTATTAATTATAATTAAAGATTTCTTTGACAGAAGGCCTCCTCGGCAACAGATATGGCAATAATAGTAGTGGTACCGTTCATCCTATGTTAACTCGTGCGTACGATGTTCTTGAACCGTACTTCTGTCGTTACGTCTTACCCGACAAGGTCGAAGTTGGCGGTGGTTACAACAATAACAACAGCAACGACGATTCCTCTGCATCCGAGATGATTGGTGGACACAAATTGTTAGCAGATCGTGATTCATGGGAGAAGCATGTTTTGGATACATTACCAGCCGTGGCTAAAGAATCTGTGGGTAAAAGACTCAAAGAGAAATGGTCAAATCCACGTGAATTGAATGATCCATCTCCAGTTGATAAATGGAATACCTTGTTGCGACATTTACGAGTAAAATTTAAATTTCCGCAATCGTGGCCGTCATCATCATCTTCGTACGATGACGACGACGAGGATGAAAACTCGAACAACAACAAAAACAACAACAAACGTTCCAAAGCATCGTCGTCAAGTCATGATAGCGAAACGTTAAAAGTTTGGATGTGGCCAATGGAAATTGTTTTCAAATACACATATCCAAGATTGGATATTAATGTATCAAAGATGCAAAATCATTTACTGAAATCACCATTTTGTGTCCATCCAAAAACTGGACGAGTTTGTGTCCCAATCGATCCAGATGCAATGGATATTAACAACGACTTTAATCCATTCGCCGTTCCGACTATAGCTCAATTAGCTACCGAATTGAATGAGTATCACAAAAACAACACAACTAGCAACAAAAACGACGACGTCAACGAAGAAGAAGAAGGAGACGACGGAAACGAAAACAATGAAAATGATACGAGGAAGAAAACGAAGAAGATTGTTGTACCTCAACATGAATGGGAAAAAACAAGTCTTAAGGGATACTTCGAGATTTTTGAAAAGAAATTTTTACAACCACTTGAAAAGGAATGGCGTCGTGAACAACGTGACTTAGCCGAACAACAAGCGGCGATTCGGGGAGACTTTTAAAATCTAAATAAAGAAATAATAATGATTCGAGGAGGAGACAAGTGCATCACTATATACATCAATCCCATAATAATAGTAAGCATCTTATGTAATCAAAAAATGGAGAGGGAGAGACGCACTGCACTCGCTCGTAGCGAAGTTACTACAATAGTTTATATATTTGTTTTTACATGAACAATAATTCATAGATGAAATTCGTGATTTGTTATAAACTAAAGCTACTCTAGATCTAGCTACTAGCTACTTACTGTATCTATTATCATCCCAGGGTCTCTACGACTACCGTAGCAGCTACGCGCCCACAGTATTGTTATCTTTCTTATTTTTTTTACACCATAACAACAGCTTCTTCCTTATTAGTGTTTTCGTCGACGTAAGCTTGGCCGTATTTACTTAGCATGTAATCATGTGCGTCTCGTATTGCTTTCTTCATACTTCGTTTACGGTCTCTAGCAGTTTTCCTTTTGATCGATTTATTATGATCATACTCAACATCCTTTTCTATTTTTTCTGGTGTTCTATTCAATCTCGCCTTTTTGTCATAAATGCTCTTCCTTATTTTTTCTTCTTCAATTTGTTCAGGTGTTCTATTCAATCTTGTCTCTTTGGCATAAATGCTCTTCTTTATTGCATCCTCTATAATTTGTTCCGGTGTTCTTTTGTTTCTTCTGTTTTCGGCCTGTTTTCGTCGCTTCCTTAATCTTTCTTCATTCTTTCTTTCCACCTCTACTTCTTCTGAATTAGCATTAAATGATGACTCATTTTCATTATCGTCGCTGTCGTTGTCGTCACTTGTGCTGTTACAGAGGTCTATCGTCATCGTCGTTGTGTTGGTGTGATATCGTTGTTTACTACCAAATTGTGACCTCGACGACTTCGACACCAAATTTTTTACCTCATTATCATCATCGTCGTCGTCGTCGTCGTCGTCATCGTCGTCGTCACTACTAGACGATTGCGATGGATCAGGTAGACCAAGATAATCTTCAAGTTCTCTCATAATCTTGATTTTCTTTTTGACATGTTATGTTATGTTATTTTATGTTGTTCGTTATGTTATGTTATGTTATCGGATTCTGTCTGCTAAAGATATACAAAATACAAGCTGATGTACTGTACTGTAGTACAGTATTTAGTTTTTTTCCAGCTGTGACGTCCTTACTTCGTCCGATAACAAATCTTGTCCTTCCTTCGTCCGATAAAAACAGCATTTAGGGGTAGATAAATTTGGGGGTATTAATCCCCAAATTCATGAGATTCACATTGAACTCACGTTTCCCCGATCTTTTCTTTTCCACCTCACGCTATTGCAGTGTGAGTGCGTGTTAAATATATACAAAGGCAACTTCTGAATAGCCTCTAAATCAGGTATGAAGTAGCAACAACATCAAGACATCAAGCAAAAAACGCTAACAAGATTCCAAGAACAGTAGTACAATAGAAACCCTCTTCACCCATCTCTCAAACCTTATACAATGATGATGAAATCTGCCGCAATTATTTCACTCCTTTCTGCATCGGCTTCGGCCTTTGCTCCGGCTTCTACTCAACAACAATCCTCTTTGGTTACGTTGAATGCCGAACGAAGTGCATCACTTCCATTCATGAACCGACCGGCACTTGTAAGTTTTAGTTAAAATAGTAGATGAAGCAAGTAGATGATATATGGGAAGAGAAAATTAAATGGAATGGATGCATATATCTTATTATATCACACATAATTCCGAACTGGGAAGATTTATTATTGGCACGCACGTACATGTAGCTTACATTCTTCTTTTTCTCTTTTCTCATACACGGCTTTATCACGAACACACACACACAAACACCTAACGTCACCTCTTAATACAATTCCCAATCATATCAATTATTTGATACAATACAATGCCCGCGAAAACACAATCTGGATAATACATGACACTGAATTGGTTCTATAAACTTTTTACTATTCGTTTTCAAACAATGCAATACAATCTCATCTTTTATGGACGATTTGATTTTTTGATGATGAATTTTTAGCTTGACGGATCTATGGCTGGTGATGTTGGATTTGATCCACTTGGATTATCTGACATTGATGGTGTCGGTGTTGATCTATACTGGCTACGAGAGGCAGAAGTCAAACATGCACGTGTTGCTATGTTAGCTGTGGCTGGTGTCCTTCAGGTAGAATTATTCGGACCAGCTCCTGGATGTGAAATGGCGACTGCTAAAAATCAAATGGACGCCTTTTGGCAATTATGGAACGCACATCCACAATACATTGCTGCATCATTAATTTTTATTACATTCATTGAAGCATTTTCAGGTATCGCTGCCACTAGTGGACGTGAATCCGGAGAACGTGCACCAGGTGACTTTGGATTAGATCCATTAGGATTTGGTAAGGGCGAACCTGCCAAATTTGATCGATTGAAGGCACAAGAAATTGCTAACGGGCGTTTGGCTATGTGGGCTGCTGCGGGAATTATCGTTCAAGGTATGACAACTGATGCTGGTGCTACCGGAAACTTGATGCAATCCCTTGCCGATAATGGTTTCTAAACAAACCACCTATCAGAAACACAATACATACACACATAAGGAACAGAACTATTGAGTACTACTAGACTACAGTGAATTGATGATGCTATTGCTGTTGTTTTTATAATATGGTTTGAGGAAGAATTGAAATCGTAGGGTTCATAGCCTAGAACGAAAAAAATCCGGTTATTATTCTGTCTTCACATATCCCCCTTCTCTTTTTTTGGGCGTTTTTGCTCCGTGGAAAATAATATACTACAGAACGCATAAATAATGATCTTAAAGAATTTCATGTTACACGAGCAGATATAAAATAACGTATGGTGTGTATCCTTTACTCCTCTTTTTTCTTTATCAAGCAGTAAGGAAGGTACTGATATATAGAAGTAGATCTATACTTGTGCTTTCTTTCTATAGTGACAATATTATTCCTTCCTCTTTTGAGAAATAATAATAGTACAAACCCGTCGTTCTTGCTCGTTACGATAAATTGTTCTTTCAGGAGGAAATCTTCCTCACGCACCACTACAGCTTTAGTACGGTAGAACTGACTAGAATATATATCGCTGATGTTGCGTTTCTGTTGCCTTTTCTTCAGTATAATTCATACGTGGCCAAAATTAATGCGAGAATGCTACTCTTACAGTAGTGAGAAAAATCTTGTGTTTGTATTGTGTGGCGACCGCGAAAGACCAGAACTATCAGCATGTCAAGTATTATTCAAGCAAGCCAATTCATGCTAGTTCATTGTTCATTTGAAACGTGTTGCTCTAAAATCTCTACGCATAATCGCACTATTGAGCTTAAACTTGACGTGGCTGAACGCCATTTCATTTTTTATTTTCTTCAGTTAGTACTTGTTTTGAAGTAGTTAATCGTCATTATAATATATGATTTTCGCTCCTATAGTCTTACCACCATAATTAAGAAAATTTCACATTCCAACGTCATACCGTATTTATATATAAAACTGACATTATAGATTGTCTTCAGGATTGTAATTGTCGCCTTCTTGTCCTCTCTCCCTCCCTCCCATGTACATCCCACTTCTACGCCATTCGTAATTATTTCGATAGGATAGAAAGTCAGTCTATCGCACTCCTTTCGCTTCCTATCACTTTCTCTCCTATGTTCATAGTTGTAGTAAGATTAGTTAGATCCCGATAGTACAGTACCGTATTGAGTATAAGGTATGAATTGGTTTGATACTAGCCTGATACAGTAGTACGCTCTTCTATTTTGATCCAAAAGTAGAAAAAATGAGCAGGAGAAAAGCAGATGCATTCATTTTTTTCATCTCAATTCAATAAAATTTATCTATGCCCCCTCATTTTTATTTTTAACCACGCTATTATTATCGGAATGGAATAGCTAATAAAGTGATGACATCATCAAACCTCGTCATAGTACTGTACCTATTATCTCATTAATTTTTTTCTTTTTTCTCTCTACAGGTAAAATCACTAATAATGAGCTATTGTCAATAAGGAAACTACTTATTACAAGTACTGTAACACAATATTTTGTTGCTTCACGACGACGTATTGTGCTTGATATTGTTAAACAATACATTTGAGGTACTAATTAGCAACAATGGCCTCACGACGCCTTCTTCCGATCGCGGCGATATTTTTATCATTGCTGATCTTCGCTTCGAATACTAATAGTAATAATAGCGTCGAAGCATACTGTCCTGTGGTTATATGTCCTGGTTTTGGTAATGATAGTATCGATTACGACACCCCGTTACAACAACCATCAGATGTTGGATTAAAATCAGTCCTGACACGACGAGGATTTGATTCATCCCAAATATATACAGTTCCCGTGAAACGCAGTGATTGGGTACGTGTAGCTGGTGGATTATTTGATGTGCCTGATTTCTATTTAGGAACTGCCAAGCCAACAGGATTTGGATATGGTTGGTACGTACGTAGGTTGAAAGAAATTGTTGATTTAGCCTACGAAGAGAGTGGGGGTGAAAAGGTTATATTAATTGGACACTCAGCCGGAGGATGGCTCGCACGAGCTGCCTTGGGCGACGGTTCGTGGTCAGAAGAAGATAGCAACAACAATGACGATGACGGCGAATCAGCAGGGGAAAAAGAAGTTATCAGGACGAGTGACCGTGTTCGATGTTTGGTTACAATCGGATCGATTCATATGGTACCGGAACAAGAATCGACGTGTGTAACTCGTGGTGCACTTAAATATACGGATGCAAATTATCCAGGTGCATTCTTAAAAAATGAAGGAATTGGCTATGTTTCAGTTGGTGGTTCAGCTATAATTGGTGATGATACCAAAGAAGACAATGATATAGAGAAGAAAATTAAGAATGAAGATGGAGAATTATTAATTAGTGAAGTAGATGATTTGTACAAAAGACGAGGTGAGGGCAATGCAAACCGAGTTGCATTTTCGTCGTATAAAGCGGTAGCCGGAAATGGAAATGGAAATTTAATCGGGGACGGTGTTGTTCCATTACCATGGACGCAACTGGAGGGATCCAAACAGATCGTATTACAAAATGTTCTACATTCTATTAACGAAGCTGGCACTACACAACCTACCGATCGTTGGTATGGATCAGAAAATGTAGTAGATCGATGGTTACCAGCCGTTCT
This sequence comes from Fragilariopsis cylindrus CCMP1102, assembly GCA_900095095.1. Lineage (NCBI taxonomy): Eukaryota > Bacillariophyta > Bacillariophyceae > Bacillariales > Bacillariaceae > Fragilariopsis > Fragilariopsis cylindrus. The sequence continues at coordinate 334,093 of FMBT01000330.1, read as the reverse complement.
AGAGGAAGCTAACATCAACAACAAGAAGAAAAGAGGGGAGATTGCCGCTTTCGATCTCGATGGACTGCAACAATGGGCATCCAATCTTGTTCGGAGGTAATCAACATTATTTACTGCATTCATCTACAAATAATGTGCACTAAATATTATATATTGACGTTACAAAAAGTAATTAAAGGAATTTTATACTCTCAAGTTATTCTATTTTTTAATATGAATTTATTTTCGTCTTCAATTTAATAATGCAATGCATTATTTACTCTTGTATATTATCTCTATAGGGAAAGCACGCACTGATTGTGTGCCTTTAACAACATTGTAAGAAAGAATACTACACCCATGGCATCCATCCAACATATAACTGGATAAGGTTCTCGTTTTTTGATGCCTCCGCGCACAATTTCTGGACTTGACCCTCTACCGATAAGGGAAGGATTTCTATCATATCCTCTTCCGTCCGACCTTGCTGTTGTTCCTTCGGGATAATATTACGTAGCTTTCTGTAATTAGGATTTCGCAAATTACATATCCCGGAGAGACGTTCCTTGATAACGTGAATCGATCTCTTAGCTTCGCCGTGAGAGTCCTTCCCCATAATGTGAGAAGGAATCCTCGTCGACGATACGGTCTGTTGTGTTCTGTGGCGTTTCCAGTCGATGACGGGATCTTTAATGAAGGGTTCCAGAACGGATAGGAGTGTATCTCGGTTGGCACGCAATATTTCCAAACATGATTCCATGCCACTACTAAACATCCCATCGGCACCGGTAGGGCCGAAGGCGTCTAACATATTGGGTGTCAACCGGAACGGTACAACCTCGGGACGAGGAAGATTCAGTCCCTTGTCGAATATACTTTTGAAAGAGAGAAAATTGTAAACGAAGTGACGAGAAGCAAAATAAATATAAACGCAAGGAAACATAGATGAGTTTTGTTGTTTTTTGCCCGTTTAGAGTAGAAATGAATATTGCCAGGTTTGGTGTATCAATTGTAATCAGATAATATTATTACGATATACAAATAAAAACTTCTGGGATGAAGTAGAACGTACCAATCAAAATCAACGTGAATGATTCTTCCGGTTGTGGTCTCGACCAAGATATTTTCCGAGTGACGATCCCCTAGACCGATAACATGACCAATTGCGGACCAAGCAGCAGCGGTAAGAGTAAATTTCTTCCTCGCTTCATACCAATCAGTTGCCGAACTAAAATGCTGGACAAACCACCAGGACAAAACGGGCGGATTCTGCTTAAGGCAAAGATTATAATACATTTTTGCCGCTTGGGTTAAGCACCCGTTTTTGAAGAATTGATTTTGTGATCTCTCAAAGTTAGAACGCATTGATGCGTCACCAAAATTGGTCATTCGGGAACCTCTCCGTCGCGGGCAGTAAGGAGTGGTCTGGGGATTGTATGACTTGGAAACAAGATTTCTCATTGAATCCGTATCCGGCACCCATTCCAGAATACCAGTGTCTTCGGAAAGACACGTCACAGCAAAGGTACGTACACGCAAACGACGACTCCTGCTGGCAAGAGTGCTGTTTGAGTTGTTGGAAGACGCCATTAATCGGTTGATCACATTGTTTAAATCTTGTACACGTGCATCCTTGCGAAGATCGCCCTTTGCTTCTTGCTTAACAAGAAAATGAATCTCTCCAATGTCACAAGCAAGTGGATTTGCAGAGGCATTCTTTCCTCCGGCAGTATTGTTGCTTCCGCTCATGTTCGCATTCTTCCAGGTTCCTGGTACAGCAAATGCTTTCAGCTTTTTGGGTTTTGCCTTTGACATCATAATGCCCACATTTGACGAGAATGCCCTCATTCGAGGAACCACTCGAGGAAAATACTCTTTAGAGCTGCTCTTCACAGATTTAAATGGAGAAATTGATAGGGCAGCCTGTACGGGAGGAATAAATTCAGTGAGATCCATCTCTCCTTTCCATGGTCTGACCAACATTTTCCTTTCTCCTGGTTTGCTACCAGTATGCCTGCACACACATACACAAACACAAACAAAGACCAATGACCAAGGAATTTAAAGACAGTAAGAAATGGGTTAGAAGGAGTATACTGGATATCATAGTGTAACAATAATAAATTTTGAACAAAGCACTCACCTAGCGAGATCCTGAAGAAATTTGAACAGAGAATCCGAATCTCTCAAAAGATTTGCGACATTCACTTGTCGATTCTTGACCAAAACCTTTATTGCCCCTTTGAAAATTTCTCCCCCTATTGCTGAGCGCTCGTTGTTCTTAGAACCTTTCAACCAAGCAAGATGCCACATTGCTTGAGGCGGAAACTTAACAAGCACCCTTTCCAAAATTCTTTTGACAATCTTTGCAGTATCCTCGTCGTCGTGCATCACTCGGGATGCCAACTGGGGTATAGCTGTGTAGTAAGCAGCAGCTGGGATTGCTTTGATGTTATCAGCCATCAGAACATTCGCTCTGTTTTGGTTCGAGATAAGAAATTCTTGATTAATTCGACAGAAAACAAGGAGAGTTAGCGGAATGAATCGCCGATGAATACTGTGAATAAATAGTCAAAACAGAACTTACCAAGATATTCAGGTTGCACAGCTCGATACGAGTTGTCCGAATCATGTTTAGGAAGTTTAACCGAAACAAAGTCAAACCATAGAGAGAGTAAGCGAGGTAAAGTTTGATAAACATGCTTCATATCAAACTTTAGAGCAAGAGCATAGTGTTCTATAGCAAGCAAGATGTAATTGTGGCAAACTTTGTCTCGATAGAGCGCGTTGAAACGCATTACATCGTCGTTCATCCATGGGGAGAATCTTTCTCAAAAAATCGAGTCACCAACTCGTTTAAGTATTTAGCGAAATGAAAATGGCCTAAAGAGTAAAATATGGCGGGAAGGAAGATTTTGATTTTGAGAATCGACAAAATTGAAGATTATTAGACGCACAAAGCATGAGCCACTTACCCTTTTCCCACTCTGGTGAGAGTCTGATTACTGTTTGAAATCTGTCAATTATTTCATTTCCACTCTGCATGCCTCCTTCACAGTCCATTGTGTAAGTCGAAGGAGCCGCTTTGCAAAGCGGTCGACAAATGTTTTTCGTTCCCAGCGGATACGTTCACCCCGAATGTTTTTTCGGCTCTCAATCGTTCATGCTTCACAGCGATTTTCATCATACTCTCGGTATTGCCATTGTCATGGATCATTTCACTGAATGCATTCTCTACCATTCCTTGTCCAAGAATCTTGAGCGCAAGGATATTCTCGCCAGATTCATTCTTCAACTTTGCATATTGTACTCGTACATCATCCAAGAGACTATCTAGCTTATGACCATTAGTATATTCGAGCCCGGGAGTCAAAGAAAGAGCGGCCTCGGCTTGCGAGTAGAAATTTTCAGCGACTGTAGGCATACCATCGTTACGGGCTTGTCTACCAATGCCAAGTAGAAGCGAACTTTCCATTACCGGATCATTACCCAATCTTGCAATTGCTACTCGCGTGTTCATGATTTCTGATGCCGCATGCGGCGTGGTCAATTTCAAACGACCTTCCCAAGCCCAGCCTTGGTGAAGCCTAGACTCTGCTACTTCACTCAAGGTTAGAAAGTCTCCATCAGCTACGTTGCATAACAATGTTGCGGAGTCTTCCAGCTCTCGAATACATTGTAATCGTACAATATCTGCGTACGCTCTTGAATAGCTCTCGCTAGCCACACTAGATAGGTTATCCATGATAGAAGCCCTAGCATTTTGCAGAGAATCGGCAATCGCTATTCCAGCCTGATCCCGCAAGCACACAATCGCTTCACCAGTTGCTTGACGGTACTCATCATCGGAAGAAGGATATATCTTATTGTATTTATTCTCCTCAACTAGACCTGAAAGTCGATCCCATTGGCCAAGACGCCACGCAGCCTCCACGGCAAAGGATTTTGAAGCTATTTTCTCGGCGTTCGTATCTTGGGTAAGTGCACGACTTAAAATACTCTCGAAACGACCCAACTTCAACATGCAATCAAGTGCCCCTCTCTCCAAATCTGATTTTCCTAAACTATCAACCTTACGGACTTGTAGAGCCCGCTCATAATCGCGAAGGGCGCCCTCATAGTTTCCAGAGGCTTCCTTCCATTGGATACTATCAGATACCTGCAGTAATGGATTTGATAGATATGAATTCTCTCCAACAATATTCATAGTCTCGCAATCATTCAGATTTGAGAGCACAGTTCTCATCAAATCAAGGTCGGCACTCTCCAACAAAGATGACTGAAGGACACTGCCGGCCAGGAGAATTTCACCGGATTTATCGTCACTTGATTCAAAGAACTTTTCCACTATATTCTGTCTCGCTACCGTTTCAAGGAGCCTCAATGACTTCGCGTGCATTCCAACCTTTGTAGCGGCCCTTGCTTGATCCATCAGCGGGATCCGAGAAATCAAAAGATTGATTTGTGTTATTGTTTCATCGACAGGCCAATTTAATATAGAAGCACTGTCGTCACTCGTATTCCGCTTCGGATTTCCCCTAGTAGATCGTTTTGAATTAGAGTTGCGTTTTGATCTATATCGCTCTTCGGTCTCATGTTCGACCCAATGGTCAACGTACCCATCATTTTAAAGAATCCACCAACTGCCTTCTGGCGATCGCTGAGCTCCATCCGAACTGAATCAGATTCGAAATCTAGTACTTGGCGAAGTTCTTGACAAATCAACTCGAGTTCTTCAGCGGATCCAAAACAAATACGGTCCAAAACAAGAAGAGGGAAGATAAACTCTGCAGTTTCCAAACCAGCCAATGATCTTACGGCTGTTCGACACGCAAAGAAAAAGTCTTTCCATCGACTCAATGCACACTCATTGGACTTCGTAATCATCCAACGACAAAACTGTGAAATCCAAACGTAGTATGAGTCTGACCCTCTAAAAAATGGAGGTTGCCTCATCGTACCTTCCGTCTACGGTATTATCAAAGATAAACAATATGTATACAAATTATGATGAGAAATCCCCAGGGGGTTAAATTGATTGCTATCAAGACATACTGGTGGCTCTTTTCGTCCTTACCTTTGTACTAAATTCTGATGACCAAAATGGTTCAACGGAGTCGTATACTTTGCTTTCTATTAGTCTATCTAATAGCCACTTGCTCATTTCCCCTTTTTGCGGCTTAGCTTGATCATTTGTTGAGTTCGTATTTTCATCTACCTTGACTGATTCATCAAGTAGTTCAAGAAGCTGCTGAATTGTAAAAGAAATTTTGATTTGTTCCCCAGAAGACGGTGCCGCTTTAAGCGCGACAACTAGGCACTTCGTGACAAGCTGCAACTCGTACTTCGCGGCACGAGACTGCCATGGAGGATGATCGAGTCTCCACTGGTACATTGATACCGACTCGTTCCTTTTTGATCTGAATAAGGACATATCGTCGAGTCTATTTTCTCCGATAGCACCGATTTCTCCTAGACATGTTGCCAGCTTAAGACGAACGCGAGGGTCCGTTTCGTGCACGCACCTCCGCATCAATTTTTCTATCATCTCAGAAATCGTCACGCTTGTCACTTCCCTGGATCGATCATTACTACCGTCATTGCTGCCGGGTTTAAATATCACAGTGAGATAATTTTTGATCGACGATCCCCCATCATTCTCTACAAGGCTATGGAATAAATCCCTATTTGCGCGAAGTAAATCCACTAGATGCTGCAGCGCCACACTTCTCACACTTGTGTTTTCGTTGTCGAGTAGCGAACAAACCAAACTTAGTCGATTTTGCAGAGCTAAAACACTATCTCCTCCATTGGGTGATGTCAAAGACGACGCCTTGCTGGTATTTTCACTAGTCAAGCTACCCCGTCGGGTCTGCGATTCCGAAGTGGAAGTTGACAGGATTAAGAGGTTATCGAAGTTTATACCGTTATCTCTTAATGATTTGTGTACGTTTGCGAGTGATGCGTATGCCGGAAGGAATGGAATTTCAGAATAGGCCTTTGGAAATTTGCGAACAAATTCCGCACGAGTAAGGAATTCAAGCATCGAGACTGCTTCATCTCGTGACTCTTGTAGTGTCGATCCGTCGAGGTCAAACCCATAATCTCCAAGTATAGGAAGCAATGATACAACGATCGTTGTAAGATTGTCGATCACAACTTCTATATTATCTTCCGTTGACAGCCGAATAAATTTGGAAAGGCATCTTACCGCATGCAAACGAAGCGATGCATTGTCAGGTTTATACTGATGTGTTTCTTGACTATCATTTATTGCTACGTTTACGGCCGCCAACACTTGTGGAAAATATTGTGCTGCTTCTGAAGAGTTTAGAAAGTCCAGTAGTATATAAAGAGAACTGAGAGCTTGTATCTGTTGAGAGGTATTGCGCGAATTCCAGTTCAATTGCACCGTGTTTGCAAGTAGATACATAAAATGCTTTGTTACCCACAGCTTAGCTGCAGTCGTGCCCGGCATATTATCTAGTTGGATTCCATCCAAATGGTCTTTTTGACAAGCTAAAGCAGCTGTCTTGAGAGCACGCGCAGCAGACTTCTTTTTGTAGGGATTACGACCTATCTCCCATGTAATCCCCTTCAATATAAGCTGCTCTTTACTGTCCATTATATTTGATAATGTCACGGGTGCAATTAATCTCGTAAAAAACTTTAATGGTAGAGCTTCATCTTGGTCAGAGCGAAAAAGAACGAGTGGAAGTATTCTATCGATTTTTTTCAGGCACAAGTCTTTTGTCTTCTTCTCTAGTTGTTTAATTCCCATTGAAATTGCCGAAGATTTTTGTTTCTTGATTTGTAATTGAGAGTTTCCAATTATCTGTATTTCACCTCTAGATATCGTCTTGAATTCCATGCATCTCTCGGTCAAGAAGAGATCGAAGCCAGTTATCAGCGGTATCATTTCTTCATCTTTTTCGATTACAAGTTGGGCTATGGCTAACGGTATTACTTCATCGATAATTCTACTGGCTTCATCCGTTGATTTCATTTTCTCTAAGGAATCTTGAGCTAAAGTGAAGAAAGTTCTGACTAACGACTCCAGCAGTTCGTACTGTTCTCTCCGACTTTTGCCATCATTGACGATGAAAACATCGGATAATATAGCAGAGGGAAAGTAGGTCCATGATATCTCATCAGAAAAACAAATTGATAGGCTACGTGATTCAGACAAGCACGAAAGTCCCCCAAAGGCTGATGCTCTACTACTCGATGTACTCCGGAGTTCTGGAAAAGAGGAGTCTCCTTTGTCATTTGATGTGTCTGCCCACATACGTATCAGTCGTAATGCTCCCTTCTCGAACAAAGTCCTTCCAATGGGATGATCTAATCCCGCATTGTAGCACAAGGATGCCAAAATCCCAGCTGCTGTTCGTTGCATAGTCAAGTGACTCTCTCGTTCATTACGGTGGTTAGAATGTTCTTCGTCGCGCCTACTTTCTTTTCCGATAGATAAAGATAATTGTTTATCCGAAATTCCACAACATTCATTCAACAAACCATCAATTTCCTCAAATAGTCCATGAACGACTTCATCGGAGATCTTAACTAAGCTGGCCATGGCCTCGTCACCCCTATCCTTTCTTTCTACGCGAGAATATGTACAGTATTCTTGAAAACTTTCACTTGAAGAGAATCGAGATACAAGAAAGCTATGCTCTTTTGCCGTCAGTACATATGGGAGCTCCCGAGAAATATATTTTCTGAGAACGCAATTGGGATCAGAAAAAGGAGCAGCAACAAGCCACGATAATAACCCATCGCGAGGTGACGCACTTTGTTTTGTTCTTTCCTCATCTGAACCAATTGCAGTTATTTGAAAAGATTTCGCCATAAGTTGTTGTCGGATTTCGGATGACGTAGCGCTAACGCAATATCTAGCAGCACACATCCATATAAGATATCGTGAAATATGATCATCGTCATTTCGCACTGCTCTGTTTGCAACCAGAAACATCATCCCACGTAAAATTGAAGAGACCTCATCTTTCTTGCTTTCAACATCCTGTAACCGTTTATGCCTCGGTACAATGAATTCGAGAATGCTTGAGGGATCTCGCATGGAAAATCCAATATCGACATCATCGACTATGGTTTGGATATGACCTAGTGTGGAAAAGAGACTCTGAAAAATAAAATTATCGTCGTCTTTCAGCGATTCGATTAGAGGATTCAACCCGTTTCGAAGCAACAATAATATAGCTCTAGCGAAAGACGAAGAATTTGAAGGATCCGAGTCATTCTCTTTTTCATCTACTTCTCCCATCATTATCGCGCTTATTCCTTGCCCATCACCTCGAGGGACCAACATCAACGGTAGCAAATGTAACAAAGAAGCGATGTTTTTCTTTGAATAAATTTCTGTTGAGTCTCTTTTCTTGGCTTTCGCGTAGTCGATGAAAAATGTGACGAAAACATCTAGTGAATAGGACCCAAAAAGAGGCTGGATTTCTTCGTTCAATCCGGTAGGAAATGCATTGTGTAACACGGGATGAAGGGAGGAAAGTAGTGCAGCCCGAACAAATAAAGGGAACGAATCCAGGACCGTGATGGACTTATCGAATAACCATTCTTTGGCATTTTTACAACACGATGATGGGACGATAGAGTATATATCACGGTACGATCTATGACGAGTCTGACATCGAATATCTTCTGTGAAGTATGCCGGAATTCCCGTACATGTGTTACAAGAGAGACCATCATATTGTTGTTGCGGTCCTAATTCGAGAAGCCTTCCACTGAAAGAAGAGACGGAATCGAGAAAGTTACGAGCAAAGTCGATCGACTGCCCGTCCGACTCCAATTTCGAAAAATGCATCGAGAGCCCACACCCAATCAAGGCATCTGCCACTGCGTAGCCTAACGGCGTTCTCAAAGTGTCTGGATTCTTACATTTATGTAAAAATATACCACAAGCGCTCAGTAAGTATCCGGACAATTCACGAGCCACTCTCGAAATACCAGTAGATATAGATATTTTTCGGATCAACGATAGAGCGAGTCGAAGCCCTCCCGACAAGCAACGTAGCTGCTCGACAACACGTTCTACCATGAATCTATCGCAATTTCCTCCATCCGAAGCTACCCGTACGTATGACTCTTTGATATTTTTCCCGACATCCAAAAGATGATCAAAAAACGTGCCAAGGGCATCGTACCACATCGCTGGATAGAGAATCACGTCATACATTTCCTTGTTAGACGTTGCCCTACGTACGGTCGAAATAGATAAGTCCAAAGGCTCCGGAGTTAGTGATCCACGTTTTCGTTTTGAGTTTCGGCGTTCGTTGACCTGAATATGCCCGTCGTTGCGGTTATCTTTGTCATTCTTATCATCAATTGCTACAGCTCCATTTATTTCTAACGCCACCTTCGTCGTTCTTTTTCCAAAACCTGCCAGACCAACGTCGCCCCGAGGTTGAAGAATCGCTTCGTTGGTTCTACTAACATGCCGCTTCAGCGTCCCTTGGCATGCCTCTTCTAGTAGACAAGCACTATTAGCATCTGATGCCGATGCATGTAAGAGTACTCCTAACGTTTGGCACGCCGCTCGCAACAACAAGTTATCGTCGCAATTGTTATCATGGTTGTCTTGGTAATATCCGGCCAATGACGTTGACGATGAGAGAAGAAACAAATTTGGAAAGAGTCCACGCGCTGTGCAATAATTGGATCCTGCGTGCGCCAAAGACGGTGTGGATGCCGCGATGAAATGAATCGTCTGAAGGACCGCGACATCCAATACAACAACACACGATGTAGGAGGTTCTAACGTTGAAGACGAAGAAGAAGTAGCGCGTTCATGTTGTTGGTAGTGTTGGCAAGTTATTTGTCGTCGTTGACGTAGTCGAAAAGCTATTCCCTCAAGACAATCTAGTAAGACCGTCCAAACGGTAGAATGGATCGCCTTCGCAACACACCGATCATCATCGTCATCATCTTTATCGTAGCCGTCATCGAAACCTGGTGGATGACAAACTATTTGATTCAATAATAAGGCAAGACGTTCTTCGTAGTAGTAGTTATCATTAGCATCATCATCATCATCTTGTCCTTCTTGTCGTGACGATGGCATTTGTAATAAAGTGAGACGAACAGTCCTAGCTGTCAATATGGCTGCGTCGATAATGCTAGGCAGCAACGGAATCGCAATCGTTGCTGATCCCAACCGATGCCAGTCGAGACACAATCGAATCATAATTTCTACTGTAATCGAAGACGTCTTTTTTCGTTGTTTTTCATTTTCGCGAGCAACATCATCATCATGGCCGTCTTTTTATTATTATTATCATCGTTTTTATAACCTTTATTATGTAAACACAACATCATTGCTGGCTTGAAACTCGCCAATAATGACGACACTATCTCGGTGTCCGTGACAATATCAGATGGGAAGGATAAATCTACGTCCCCTCCCAACAACATAGATGGTTGTTCCGGTGGTGGTGACGATGCAATTTCTTGTTGCTGGTGTTGTTCCGGTGATGTTTGAAGACGCTCCAAGGCAGATCCATTCGATGTCAAGGCATTCAAAACATTAAGAACAATAGTTTGTAAGATTTGTACCTGCTCCCATCGATACAATTCTAAAGAGTAGTTATCGCAATTGTTGCTGTTGCTGTTGCACTTTTTACTGTCACTGGTTTCTCCTTCATCGTTTCCTTGCTCTTGTTGTCGCCGTTCCTGTATGACCAAAGAGGTTTCTTCAAATAGGGATAACCGTACTGGAAGATGAGAAATCTTACTACCGTCGTTGTTGCTGTTGATGCCTTTTCTATATTGCTGTTGCTGTTGCTGATGTGTCTGCTGTGACGAATTCTTCAACAGGATCATCAGGACTGCTATATCTTCTGAAAAATCAATCCAATCGACAAATATTTTCCGACGTATATGCTTATTTGAATCATCTACCACAAATGACAACAAACCCGCTATGGTACGACTTATACAGTCAAGGTATGTTGTTGCTGTTGCAGTTGCATTGTCATTATCGGTCGATGGTGATGATGATGATGATGATGATTCTTTATTGTTGTTGCTGCTGTTGCTATTGTTGCTGTTGATATTAGCATTCAATGAATGACGTAGTAGGTACCAAACCTTATCGAGTATCAATTCAGGATTTGTTCCACCTTCAAAGATATGAGGCAAATGCGGGCAATAATTTCCACGAACGACGTTGTCATAGAATCGACACAATTGAATAACATCCATAGAAACACCACTATTATTATTATTATTATTATCATTATCTGTATCTGTTATATCTTCTTTTCCTGTTACTAGTAATACTGCTAAGATGCAGGTGCAGATGCAGATGCAGTTGACGACGATGACGTTGACGGACGATGATGGTTTTGGTGGTATAGCCCTTTCAAGTTTTGGAATAAATTCTCGTAATGATTTGATTGCGTTCTTACATTGAATAGGAAGATCATTTTCATCGGAGGAATGATGATGATGAAAATCATGCGAATGATTATAATTAGGATGACAAGATGTATGATGTTTTTCACAGGCATTTAATAATTGTAATAACAATCCCGATGCTAATCGTTGTTGTACCTTCTGATGTTGTTGTTGTTGCTGTTGTTGTTCCTTTTGTCTTTGCTGTTGTTGTTTTTGATTCGGTAATTGCTGTTGCTGTTGTTTCTGATTATTTGAGGAGGAAGACGATGACGATGACGACGATAAGACCCGTCTCTGATTCTGTCCTTTCTTATTACTATTCCTGTTCCTGGTCTTCGACGACGATGAATTTGATGTGGATGTGGATGTAGACGTGGATGTGGATGACGTTGGTGTTGAAGATGATCCGGATCTCGTAGACGATCGTCTGTTGTTAGTCCCGGTGGATGGAGTTGAAGTTGAAGTTGAAGTTTCCTCCTCCTCCGCAGCAACAATACTGTAACGAGAAGTCCGTTGTCGCTTAGGCATCCTATCCTTGCTGTTCACGTTGTAACTTGCTGGTATCGATCAGGCGTCAGCACCACTACCGTACCGGATTGTATTGTATCGTTGCGTTTCGTTTCGTTTTGTATCTTATCTTACTCTGATTTTTCGAGAATATTATCTATGTAAGTATCACAATTTGTACTGTGTTATATCATTTGTTTGACGTCGATAGAAGACTGACAATAATGTGACCACTTATCTACTGTAGTATCTAATTCAAATCCTTTGGTTCGTTCAAGTCAAGTAATACAGTAGTTCGAAGGTATGTTTGGAATTTGAAGAAAGCAACAAAAGGCGATGCTGAGCTAAATTAATTTATTAATTTAAAAAGATCATCATTGAACAATGATGGCGCGGTCAAAATTTGGAAGGTGCAAGGAAATTGGCTCGCGCTCTTATTTTTCCAGGTTGAACAACCGGAAAATCTAGAACGTTGCGCGAGAGCAACCACGATTACTGTTAATAATTAAGGCAGGAAAAAATGCAGGATAGAAATTTACGCGATAAAAGCACACACAACGACACAACTTTTACCAAAATCAATGAGTACCGGTATCCAATTAAACTTTCAGGGACCATTCACAATTACAGTACATCATCGTATGCATAGAGACATCATGTCCGGATCAGATTTAGCACCGCTCGTTGCAGCTGTTCTCCAAGATCGTACGGTAGCAGGGATGATACAAGAAAATAATGAATTGAAAAATGAAATTGATGTATTACAATCTAGAGAAAATGAACGATTACTTGTACAGATTACAGGTACGAATGGTACACCTATTCATTATGAAACATCAATCAAAAATGCTGAACGAGACAATGCTGTTGAAGATCGAATTTACTTACAATTTGATAAAGGTAGTGGTGATGATATTACTACTGATGGTTTTCCATTAAGTTCATTAAATGAAATTGAAATACGATTGGGTGGAGTGGTCGTACAACGATTCAATATAGATGATCTAAATATTCAATTCGACGATGAACTTTATGATGAGAAAAATCGAATGGAATATATACATATTGCTCCCCGTCCCGATGGCAGCGGTCCAATCGAATGTGTGCATGGAAGAATTGGACCGCTGCCATTGGGATGGCGACAGAGACACACAGGTGGTGGTGACATGGTTTTGACAGATTTCTTAGAAGAAGTTGCAGATGAAAACAATGATCTGACACGTCAAACTTTAATAATTGCAGAATTAACTTTTCGTGAAAAAGATGTAACTGGTATTATGTCTTTTATAAAAAAATGAGATTAGATGACATGAGATAGGTATAATCATCGATTACATAGTATTTGATAAAATAACGATACGCCGGTATAATGGCTCTCCTCGAAAAACTGGGAATTGATACGATGGAACCATGACCAACGAATTGATCTATGATCTTCCGATCTATGATCTATAAATCTATGTATTATGGGGAAGGGGGGGGGGGGGGGAGGAACGGGTGTATCAACGAGCGGATGATCCGATCCATGATCTACATGGGGAATAATGGATGAATCAAACAAACGGATCCGATCCGATAGATATGTACATAATGTATTTGCCATGACAACAACAACAACAACAACAAGGAACAAGTATAGTACATACAGTATCAATTCATTGCAATAACGAGGCTTCCCACGACGGCCGATGATGATGATCGAAACAGCAAGAACAGCGATCATATTCGGTCAATACATGAGATTGTGTTCGTTATTACGGAAGACGAACAACAACAGCAGCAACAACAGCAGCAACAACAACGACAACAACTGTCCATCCGTCATCATCTTCTACTACACGTCACACACAAAAAAACCAAAAAACCTTAGAATTAAAGTCCAGTAGCCCATCGTCGCAGATGTACAATTGGAAAACAAAAGTTTAAGATTGAAATTGAAAAACGAAGAATTGAAAGCAGCAGCAGCAGCAGACACTGATAATGATAATGATAATGGCGGTGGTAGTGGTAGTGGTGATGGCATTGTTGTGCCTACTCCTCAGCCCACTACTACTACGAAGAAGATTAGTACGCCTTATCGAAGATGTTGCTAAAAATCATCTGGGTGTAAAATTCAGCATTTTTCAATTCAATATCCGCATTTGGAAAAAGTATCGTCTAATAATATTTATAAAGCTCCCTGTGTTAGTTTGAATGTGCACGACATGATATCTTCTAAAGATCTCAAAATAAATCATCATGGTCGATTCAGACTTCTTTTGCCCATACATGCATAGATGAGATTGCCGACTTGAATAATTGCCAAGATAAGTTTATATTTCCATGTATGTTGCAAGGCTCTTGAACGTGTATCGATTCGGAATGATAAATGGCATTCACACAACGGGAGGGAAACTACAATGATCGCACAAACCGCATTAATAAAATTTGTTCGGAACGCTCCCTAATTCCTTCCGGTGGTTTCGAAAGTGATCTCAATCAAGGAAAAATTGGAATGCTTATAAAGGAACGACCCGGAATTGAATTTCGCAAATTAAGCAAGAATCAGCAATTTTCGATTTGAAAACAATAACAGCATACGCTATCAATTATTTCAAAGGATCTCATTGAGTATAGTCAAAGAAGTAAGTATTGAATAATTTATAAATAAAACAAAAACAAAAAAAGTAGCTCTACATAATCGATAATAAAGAATCTTTTTTCCTCCGCTCTTTAATAGAATTTAATGAAATGATACAGTTATGGAATTCTGGAGCAGAAACAACAACAATGTCAATTCAATTTTCCTATTATAGTGGACTAAGAAGTTGCTCTGTGTGTTTTTGGATTATCTACTGTTACCAAACTTCGAAACTACTAAAAAAGCAACACAACTCATCACTAAAACAACTTTTACGATAACATTGCAATGCTTTAAGTAACTATATATTTATACGTACAACAAACAGTATTGTTTATTCAATTATCAATATCTAAAGCACCCAATATATAATTTTCTGCTGTGTATCAAATTAAATAAGAGCAGTCATGTGTTTATTTTGAATCGCTACCAACAAGATCCTTGAACCATTCACGACGTTCAATTTCGTCTTCAATTTCTTCATGGATGGTTGGGTTGTTACACATAAGATCATGGATGGTCGTATCCTTGGTAGTTTTGGTTGACTTGAGGAATTCAATTTCCTTCAAGGTATCTTCCTTAAGTTCAACATAAACAGCAGCCTGTTCTTTGACTTGTTCAAAATGAGCTACTTTAAAATCCTTTTCTTCTTGATCCCACACGTGTGTTTCTGCTGGAATTTCAGCTGATTTGTAAAATGCTTCCATAAAATCAATCAGTTCTTTGTCGCGGACCGATTCCTTGGCAGCCTTAAAATCAATCGGTCCAGGTGCAGCGGAATATTTCTCAGCTTGAGTATCAGCTGTTGCACCCACGAACGGAATTTACTCACATTTGAACGATTGGTGCAGCTTTCCAAACATCGTGGTTCCTATTATTATTATTTTGTAAATTTAATGCTACGTTAAACGATGAATTTGTGGCATGTTCGAATGTTTGTTTCAGCGCTGTTTACAGTAGGTAAAAGAAAAAAGAAGGACAAAAGGTTTACTATTAGAATCAAAGAAACCGAGAAAATTTAAGAGTAATGTGGATACTTTGTGTCTAAACACGCGTTTTAAGTTTCCTCCATTGAAAGATAAACGATTCGTCATTATTGCCGCGATTCGTTCCTACACCATTATGACTCACACTACCGTACACCCTCATTTATTCATTCATTCATTAAAGCAACATAAGTAGGTACGTACCAGTCTACCTTTCGATGGGCTAGATTACGAACAATTCGTCGTGCGGTTGCCGATGTTTGACTCGCCATGATGATATATAATATTTATATTGCTTTTACGAGAGTAAGCTTGGTGTTGCTTAGCAAAAGGATGAGAGGTATCGTAATAGAGATCGCCGATCAACGCAGTGTTGTTGTTGCGTTGCTCTTATATTGGTAAAGCGTTGTAATTTCAATCTTTATGCATGCGATCGTCGTGTGGCCAAGCATGCGCGAAAAAAAAGAAAAAAATAATCGCGCGTTGCATTATGAAAAAGCAAAAATTTCAAATAAAAAAATTCCACAATCCCCCTTCTCGAAAAAAGCTCATTCGTGGATCTCGTGACGCGCCGAAATCTTTGACACAACAAATATCTGTGCTGAAGTGCTGAATGACATCAATCTGTGAATAATAAGAATAAAAATAATCTTGAAACCAAAAGTAGACTACCACTTTGTCTTCATATATGAGAAGCGAGAGAAAGTCTATCGTAAAACATACTATATAATTTATACTCTTTATTGACTAGCTAGCCCAATGTTTGCTTCGAAATTGATTAGCAACTCGACCGCAGCCGGACGAAAATCATCAGCATTTGTTGCTACTTCTGTCGCTGTCGGAAGGAACTCTTATTTCTCGACACCAACGACAAGACGTAGCAGCAATGATGCACCAACTACTGCTACCATCAATAGTTCTGGATTTGATAAGATTGGTTGTGTCGGTTTAGGTTTGATGGGACATGGAATTTGTCAAGTAGCTGCCACATCAGGTGTACATTCTAAAATTATTGCATTTGAACAAGAACAACGATTTCTTGATTCTGGGTAAGTTGTGTTATGTTGTGTTGTGTTATGTATTTACTTTCTGGTATGAATAAAGATGTACATTCCCCCTCTGATTTTTGCTTTACTTTCGGAACTGGATTCATCATTAATTCACTGCATTTTAATTATTTATGATAGCAACGACCGAATCTTGAAATCGATTGATAAACTTGTCGAAAAGGGAAAGTTGACATTAGATTCTGCGAATGATGCAATGGGTAGAATGAATTCACTACAGATATGGATGCATTGAGAGATGTCGATCTTGTTGTAGAGGCAGTGATCGAAAATATCGACCTTAAAAAAGATTTGTATACATCGTTAGGAGAAATCTGTAAACCAGAAACAATATTTGCATCCAATACGTCTTCTTTATCTATTAGTGGTACGTATGTATATAAATATGGAATAAAGTGTATGTACATATATTGAAAATTATTCTTTGCATACATTGTACGCATTTGGTGCTGAAAACAATTCTGCTGGTTGGTACATGCGGCGCTGCCATTTCTATATTTATGATACTAAGGAATTGTTCTTTTGTTTCTATTTTAAACATCCTCGTTCTAATTTTGGATATGCTACTATTGGGTAATCTTATCATTAACTAATGAACCACGATCTTCATTATTATTATTTGATGAACGGTAGAAATGGCAGCTTTTAGTGGACGACCGGATAGATTTTTAGGGGTTCATTTTTTCAATCCCGTTCAGGTAAATACATTTTACAGCTACAAAAAAGAAAGGAAGTTATTACACAGAAACCTGGAAAATAACTGTGTAGAGAGTTACTAATTTGTTGATATCTTGTTGTTTTGTTCCTAATAAAACTACATAATAGCTCATGAAAGTAGTAGAGGTCATTAAAACGGATGATACAGATCCTATCGTTCTGGAGAAGGGTCTAAAATGGGTAGAAGAAATCGGCAAAGTTTCGGTACTATGCGGGGACACACCAGGCACGTTCCTCCAATAAATAAAGATAATATATAGAGGGGAATAAATGAGTGGCACGGAATCGGTATCTTGCCTGAATCTCCAATCATAATTTCGTTTTCCATCTATTTTTTTCTTTCCTCCCTCTATCTCTTTTGCCAATCGGATAGGTTTTATCGTCAATCGTATCTTAGTACCAATGTTGATGCAATCGATGTCCCTCATTGATCGTAAGGATGCTAGCGTCAAAGATATAGATGTTGCGATGAAGTTAGGATGCGGTCACCCGAGTAAGTTATCTTGTTTGCTTGTTTTGTGAGCGATGTCTTTAACGGTATGGTTGATGATCCAATTTTCTCATTTTTTTCTTTTCTTTTTTGAAATACTATAGTGGGTCCATTGCATCTAGCCGACTACATCGGACTCGATACTTGTTATTTTATCGTTAGTGGATGGATGGAAAAATACCCCGACGAATCTGACTTTTTCATTCCTGCCTGTCTTCAAGCGAATATAGAAGCTGGAAACCTAGGAAGGAAAACAGGAAAAGGCTTTTATCACTGGGAAGGCGAGAAGAGGGGCGATCCTGTATGTATTTTTTCATCTCATCCAAAAAGTAATTTGATGGACTAGAACAAATAGATATTAGAGTAATATAGTAGTATTAAGAAGTATAGGATATTGTACCTTTGTGAAGTGCATATGCTGGAATTGTTCCTTATTCTTTCTAGAATGGTAAACAAATAATTTAGCCAAGTCATTTTCCAGACAACATTCTTTTCTTGATTAAGTCGTTGGATGGGGAGCTGTACTTCAAGCTACTAAATGGGAAGTGATAGTCTACAAACGCATTGAGG
The DNA here is from genome assembly GCA_900095095.1 of Fragilariopsis cylindrus CCMP1102. Classification (NCBI taxonomy): domain Eukaryota; phylum Bacillariophyta; class Bacillariophyceae; order Bacillariales; family Bacillariaceae; genus Fragilariopsis; species Fragilariopsis cylindrus. The sequence continues at coordinate 315,730 of FMBT01000330.1, read as the reverse complement.
GATCGTTTTGTAGGAGTAGCCCAACTTTTCTGTGAAAATTACTGCACTGGTACTAGCATTGAGTTTTATACCCAACCCGAGCCGCAATATAATATACCTCTCGACGAGGCTGGACATCCATATAAGGAAAATGGATTCGGCACCACATGGAAATTTCACTCGTTCTATGTTTACGCCAAGCCATTAGACCCTTCGTTTAACCATGAACCTGGGGTTGGTTTCAAGTTTATGCCATTTCCTGATCTAGATATGGTCCCGGAAGATCAAACAACCTGTGTCCCGGATACTACAGGTAACAGACATGTCGGAAACGATGGATCCGGTTCTAAATTTTTGTACTTTGAATTTATCAACGAGGATAAAGGCTAGCCAGACTCAACTGCGTATCATTGTTTGATCAACCAGCCTGTATGAGTACTACTTACCACAACCTGGAAGCAATTTTGATCGTTCCAACACATAGGGAAGGATTCGTACGGTCGGGTCGATTCTGATGGGTGTTCTACAGTCTCAGAAATTACATATCTGTCTAATATGTACAACCCGGATGGCTATTGCTACAGTTCTCCGCTACCAATTCTTAATGCCTTCCCGCTCGGTTCATTCTAATACTGCTACAACATGAACAGTATGTAGGGTGATCATTAATGTGATGACTGTCAGCAAACATTGCCTTGGGGCACAAATGTGGCATTCTGTGACGACAATCAGTATGACAATCTTTGCTTAAATGTTAAATTTTATGACTACTTCTCTCGCCTCGATTGCAAGTATGATGATGTACTAGAAGTCCCATATTTTGCACTAGATGACTTGAACAGTGGTCCGTCCTTTTTTTGTGAATACTCCTATCCATGTTTTCTCTCCGGGTGGGAATAATTAGCATGGACGTAAGGACAATCTTCATACTATGACGTATACAGACGAGAACAAAAATATTGTCGGAACCGCTGAGTCTGAGGTGGTGGGCTGGCCATGCAGCACGTGTGACGGGTTACATAGCAAGAATGACCACTTGTTACGGTGATGGAAGTATTGACGCTGATCTCTAAAAATTGAAACCATCAACTAACCAACTCAGGGAAGCATAATGTTGTTGTGGTGGTCATATATTTATATTATTTATACGAACAATATGTATTTTACTATGGCCGGCCGCTGGTACTCGTATTAGACTTCATGTAGAACAGGGGTGAAAGAATCCCTGTCAAGAGAGCTCACCTAGTTTATCATTTCTATACTGTACAATGAGTTAGCTCTCCATCTTTTTCTCCCTGGTCAAATCCACAGAATAGATAGTTTCCATAATTTCTACTTTGTCTATTGTTAATTATTCGACTATATTATTGCATCCAATTTTTTTCTCGAAAAGCCACGTTTGAAAAATGAGGTCACAAATGTTGTTTAAATTTATCCATGTCTGAACGACTTTTCTTCGTTGTGGATGTGGATGTTGAATGTGGATTGTGGATTGTGGCGGATTGTGGATTACACTTCGCACTTCTATACTAATACCGACGACAAAAGATCTATTAACATGGGGTTGTGAACGATTCCTCCATCGACATAGATAAGCAAGCATCATCAGCAGTCAGAACTCTGAAGGTGCCAACAATAATGCGTGTAAGATTTTCATTGCATATTGTGTTCGTCATACTCATTGCTTGTTTTGCATACATGATGTATTCCTCCGCTGACGTTGACGTTGACGTTGACGATGACAAAAAAATCTTTAAAGTATGTGTTCTCTGTGAGCCATCTCCTATCACATACATGAGTGGTCAGGCTAGCCGTTTTCGATTGCTATTACAGCATCTCAGTGATCATCATCATGAGACTCATCAACTACAACTGGTGACAGCAGACGTGTTCATCCCAATCCACCACCAGCTGTTTTGAGGACAAATACCGATACATTATACCATCGGCTTTCGTACCACCCAATACAAAAGTCTGACACTTTCCTTCGATGCTACCCTAAAACATTTCGAGTCCTATGGCCGTTTACCACTAGTTGGGAAAATCGAGTTGATTTGATACATGTTCTTCACCAGGATTCTTACTAGTTCCTGCTATTTTGGCGAGCCAGATATATCAGATCCCATTGTTAATGAGTTATCATACTCATATACCAATTTACACACGTCCTATTTTTTTATCCATTTTCCAATTTGCCGAAGTATTGGCTTGGTGGACAATTTCAGCTTACATTATTTGCTGATTTGACATTGGTGACAAGCCCTCAAATAGCTGCAGAATTTCAGGAACATTCCAGTAGTAGTACTACTATAGTAGTGACAGTGAACTGTTGCAAGTTTGGAAAAAGGGTGTAGACACGATCAAATTTCATCCGAAATACAAGATGATGCAATGAGAAATCGAATGAGTAACAACCATCCAGACGATTTCTTACTCGTACATATTGGTCGTTTGGGCAGGGAAAAACGTCTGAAGGATCTAAAAGGATTTTGGAAGAAATTATCGTCGTCGTCGGCATGACCATACAGTAGTAAATGATGATACTATTAGGACACGCACTACTCGATTATGTATTGTAGGGAGTGGACCCGAAGAAGATTTTCTCAAAAATTACTTTCAGGGACAGATACGATCTTCCTAGGACGATTAGATGGACTCGAATTAAGTCAAGCATTTGCATCGGGTGACGTATTTGTAATGCCGAGTGATTCAGAGACACTCGGATTTGTGGTCTTAGAAAGTATGGCCAGTGGTGTTCCGGTCGTAGCGGCAAAAGCTGGTGGGCCCATCGATTTGATTGATGATACTAAACTGGATATTTGGTTCCTACTGGAGATGTGATGGCATTTGTGGATCGTATCGAGCCCTACAGAATGATAGTTCCTCTTAGGAAATTTTCGATAGCCTGTCGGAAGGAAACCGAAAGGTGGAGTTGGTATTCATCCATGGAACAAATTGTAGAAGACTCGTATCCACAGTGCGTTGAAAATTTCACCTCAAGACGGTTTAGTCAACGGTTATTTCGCTGGATAGGATGGATGACGCGTACAACTTACAATAGATCAAAAGTGTCGTGAACCCGACCAGAATAAATTGTAGCACAATTTTGAAATAGAACTTAAAATAGAAGGGGGGGCTAAAAAGGAATATTGAATACTAGTACGATATCGTGGAAAAAGGTAACAAGTAATAAGTAACTGGTGTTGTTTATGATTTAATTATGATAGCTATGAACGAAGTACTATCATTTTATTTACTGTCGAGAAGGATAAGTTCTTGCCAAGGAGCTACTACTACTACTACTACTAGAAGAAGAAGAAACTGCAGCAGCAATTATAATCATAATCACTACTATGCTGCTGCTGACCGCCGTTATTGCAATAGAAGAGGATAAAATTCTCCATTTCGATCTAAATTTCCCAGACGCCGATCCTTGTTGCTGTTGTTCTTCTTTTTCTTCCTTTGAGTATGTCATTGTTTTCATATTGTTTGTCACGGGAAAATACGAGGAGTCGTCGATGGCGGAATGCTGCGTTACTGCGAAGGAAAAGTAGTCGAGTCGAGTCAAATCAACCACAGATTAGATTGTTACAGTCTAGTAAACTTTCCAGCGGCTTTTATTGAGGTCTTGATCCCTCTCTTATATGCATATTGCATATCAACTGATATCCAATTACCATCTCATCTCACTACTCGTCCTTGTTCATTGGGTGTTCATTATTGTTCTCCTTTTTTGTTCGATGTTTCAACGGTTTTCAAAAGATGGTGGCGAATGGACCTATTGATAGTATTTATTGAAAGAAGGATTTTATCATTTTCAATCCAACTTGAACCAAGTTGTGAACCCACTTATGCCCATTGAAGCGCGATGAAACACGCAGCGGGCACAAGCCCATTGAAGCGCGATGAAATAGCTGGTGGTGTAAGAAAGATCCGAGTACGATAACAGAACATGACCGATATGAGTTCGACGACTACTGTTAATACGCAGGCTGCAAATCAATTGAGAAATAGTACAGAGATAAATAATATCTTTCACTAGAAAATAACAGAGTACTTTTTAAATCTTCAAAAAGCTCACTTTATCTCTCACTAGATAATACTTCCTCCAGCGAGCGCACATTGTCATAAGCGCGATAATATTTTAACGTGTGCAAAAGCACGGAGAGTGGTGTTTTTCTTTTTCCATCGTAAACTTTATTATTTCATTACTATTTTTTTACGTCCCAATTGACTTTGATCATGGTGGCTCAATTTTAGACCACTTCCATTAAATGAAAATAAACAAAACCACATGCATTCGAACAACCATCTCAACTACTACTGCTGCGCTGTTCTTCTGGTTCAAAGTCCTCTTTTTGAAGCCAAAATATCATTTATTACTAAGCAGGGACTGTTGGTGAAGCAGATCTGTCAATTTTTTTATAAAATCAACCATATCAAATCTTCTATTGATCTAATCACAGGACGAATTTGGCGCACTCTCTACCAGAAGAAACGGTATTTTTTTTATTTTAAAAAGCTCAATTTTTTTTTTAAATTCTATCTTGAATTTAAAGACAGTTCAGTTCCAAAAGAAAAGATAATCGAGAACAGAAAAATGTAAGCACTATTGTGCTGCTGCTTTGTTGCTTTGTTGCTCTGTTGTCTTGTTTGTCATGTTGTTGTACACCGAAGCTTCTATCGTGGTGGTGGTCGTGGTCGTGGTTGTCGTCGAATAGTAAAGTGATGTTGCGTTCAAGTCAAATAATATCAATCATCATGGATAGGAAATGTATGGGTCTTCAACAGTTGCAGCAACAACAACAAATGAAATATAATAATAGTACCGCTACAAGATCAATCAGACACCAATATTTTTTAAAGATCAACGTTTGTATTGTGCAAATATTTTTCTCACGTTATTGTTCAATTCAATTCTTCCTCATCTTCCATCTTCTGTGTTCCTATAACACTATAAAAGAAGTTGTCATTATGAAGCTTTCTTTTGCGTATATCAGCGCCTTCCTTGTCACCCTCCTCGTTAACGCAGCTAATGCAGTACCTACGGCAGGTCCTGCGGTAGCTACTACAGCAGCTACGGTAGCTACTAAAGCTGCTGCTCGTTTATTCGGTGCACAACGTAAGCTTCGTGGTAAATGTGAAAATTTGGATTCATTCCGATTTGAAGGCGATGCAACCAAAACATGTGATTTGTTTGTTGCAGAAAAACCCAACAAGAGATGTAAAAAGAAAATACTTGGTACCGACATCAAACTTAAGTTCTTTTGTCCAGCAACATGCAAGAGTGGGTGTAAAAAAACTGATTCACCAACATCTTCACCAGCAGTTAAACGTAAAGCATGTGAAAATTTGGATTCATTCCGATTTGAAGGTGATGAAACCAAAACATGTGATTCATATGTTGCAGAAAAACAAACAAAAAAGAGATGTGACAAGAAACAACCTGGTACTGATAAAAAAGTAAAATTCTTTTGTCCATCAACCTGCAAGAAAAAATGTAAAGAAACTGATTCACCAACATCATCACCAACAGTAAAACGTGGTGCATGTACAAATTTGGAATCATTCCGATTTGAAGGTGATGCAAACCGAACATGTGATTCATATGTTGCGGGAAAACCAAACAAGAGATGTGAAAAGGTCCAACCTGGTGCTGATAAAAAATTAAGATTCTTTTGTCCAGCAACATGCAAAAGTAAGTGTAAAATAACTGATTTACCAACGTCAACTCCCACCTCTACACCAACATCAAGTCCAACTTCTAGTCCTAGCATATCACCAGCTATCCCAGCAAGTTCTGCACCAAGTTTCATCCCCAGTGTAATTCCAAGTTTTTCACCAAGTGGTGTAACCAGCTCCTCTCCTAGTTTCGATCCAAGTGGCACACCAAGTGATGTACCTAGTTCTGCTCCTAGTTTTGATCCGAGTGGCGAACCAAGTTTCATTCCTAGTGAGGTACCTAGTGATTTGGCTAGTTCAATTCCTAGTGGCGCACCAAGTGGATTACCCAGCTCTTCTCCTAGTTTTGATCCGAGCAGCACACCAAGTGATGTACCTAGTTCTAGTCAGGATCCAGTAGCAACCAGTACTAGCCCAAGTTCTGCTCCAAGTCTTGACCCAAGTTCTGCTCCAAGTCTTGAACCAAGTAAAATGCCCTCAAATGTTCCGACTGAGACACCTTCACTAGTTTTGCATTTTTGTTGCAGTAGCACCAACTGTTACTAAAGAAGAAATCGAAGAAGGTAAGCCAAAACTGATTCTTTTTGCTTCAGAACATTGTCTTTGTTACAGTTATCAACTATTATTAACAAATTATTTACCTGTTTTGTCCTCCTTTAGGTGCTGTTAAGGTGATAGAAGTATTGCTGGTCTACCAGCAAACACAGTAACACCCAACGTTTTCTATCTACTTGTCCAGATGTTGCTGTCGAAAGTACTGCAACAGTGATAACTTGTGATGGCCAAACGAGTCCAAATGTAGTCCAGTATTTGTGTGTTTTGATGTAACATCTACTATCACTGCTTCAGCTTGTTCAAACGTTGACACTGCAGCAAAAGCAGGTCAAATTGAAGATGCAGTCAGAACAGAGATCTTGCTAAAGAGTTATTTAACGAAGGGGTAGATGCTACTGTAATTTTGCCTCCCAGTGAGCAGCCAAGTTCTTTACCAAGTTCAGGTCCAAGTATATCAAGTGGCCAAGTTCATCCCCAGTGAGAGTTCAGGTCCAAGTGTATCAAGTGCGCCAAGTTCCATCCCAAGTGAGATTCCTATTGCACCAAGTTCCTTCCAGTCTTTCACCAAGTGATGTTCCAAGTTCCATTCCAAGTCGCACCAAGTGGTGTACCCAGCTCTGCTCCTAGTTTTGATCCGAGTCGCACACCAAGTGATGTACCTAGTTCTAGTCAGGATCCTAGTAGCAAACCAAGTACTGTCCAAGTTTAAACCAAGTGGTGCGCCTAGTAATGTACCCAGCTTAAGCATGCACCCAGCACCAGTGCTGTCCCAAGTTCTGGACCCACCGCAACTGCGCATCCAAGCAACAGCTTTGCACCAAGTTTCAATCCAAGTCTTTCACTGAGTGCTGTTCCAAGTTCCAGTCCAAGTGGCGCACCAAGTGATGTACCTAGTTCTGCTCCTAGTCAGGATCCAAGTAGCAACCGAGTACTGCCCAAGTTCTGCTCCAAGTCTTGACCCAAGTTCTGCTCCAAGTCTTGAACCAAGTAAAATGCCCTCAAATGTTCCGACTGAGACACCTTTCACTAGTTTTGCATTTTTGTTGCAGTAGCACCAACTGTTACTAAAGAAGAAATCGAAGAAGGTAAGCCAAAACTGATTCTTTTTGCTTCAGAACATTGTCTTTGTTACAGTTATCAACTATTATTAACAAATTATTTACCTGTTTTGTCCTCCTTTAGGTGCTGTTAAGGTGATAAGAAGTATTGCTGTCTACAGCAAACACAGTAACACCCAACGTTTTCTATCTACTTGTCCAGATGTTGCTGTCGAAAGTACTGCAACAGTGATAACTTGTGATGGCCAAACGAGTCCAAATGTAGTCCAGTATTTGTGTGTTTTGATGTAACATCTACTATCACTGCTTCAGCTTGTTCAAACGTTGACACTGCAGCAAAAGCAGGTCAAATTGAAGATGCAGTCAGAACAGGAGATCTTGCTAAAAGTTATTTAAAGAAGGGGTAGATGCTACTGTAATTTTGCCTCCCAGTGAGCAGCCAAGTTCTTTACCAAGTTCAGGTCCAAGTATATCAAGTGGGCCAAGTTCCATCCCCAGTGAGAGTTCAGGTCCAAGTATCAAGTGCGCCAAGTTCATCCAAGTGAGATTCCTATTGCACCAAGTTCCTTCCAGTCTTTCACCAAGTGATGTTCCAAGTTCCATTCCAAGTCTTCACCAAGTGGTGTACCCAGCTCTGCTCCTAGTTTTGATCCGAGTGCGCACCAAGTGATGTACCTAGTTCTAGTCAGGATCCTAGTAGCAAACCAAGTACTGTCCAAGTTTAAACCAAGTGGTCGCCTAGTAATGTACCCAGCTTAAGCATGCACCCAGTACCAGTGCTGTCCCAAGTTCTGGACCCACCGCAACTGCGCATCCAAGCAACAGCTTTGCACCAAGTTTCAATCCAAGTCTTTCACTGAGTGCTGTTCCAAGTTCCAGTCCAAGTGGCGCACCAAGTGATTACCTAGTTCTGCTCCTAGTCAGATCCAAGTAGCAACGAGTACTGCCCAAGTTCTGCTCCAAGTCTTGACCCAAGTTCTGCTCCAAGTCTTGAACCAAGTAAAATGCCCTCAAATGTTCCGACTGAGACACCTTCCACTAGTTTTGCATTTTTGTTGCAGTAGCACCAACTGTTACTAAAGAAGAAATCGAAGAAGGTAAGCCAAAACTGATTCTTTTTGCTTCAGAACATTGTCTTTGTTACAGTTATCAACTATTATTAACAAATTATTTACCTGTTTTGTCCTCCTTTAGGTGCTGTTAAGGTGATCAGAAGTATTGCTGATCTACTAGCAAACACAGTAACACCCAACGTTTCTATCTACTTGTCCAGATGTTGCTGTCGAAAGTACTGCAACAGTGATAACTTGTGATGGCCAAACGAGTCCAAATGATAGTCCAGTATTTGTGTGTTTTGATGTAACATCTACTATCACTGCTTCAGCTTGTTCAAACGTTGACACTGCAGCAAAAGCAGGTCAAATTGAAGATGCAGTCAGAACAGGAGATCTTGCTAAAGAGTTATTTAAAAAGGGGTAGATGCTACTGTAATTTTGCCTCCCAGTGAGCAACCAAGTTCTTTACCAAGTTCAGGTCCAAGTATATCAAGTGCGCCAAGTTTCATCCCTAGTGTGATTCCTACTGCACCAAGTTCTCTTCCAAGTCTTTCACCAAGTGATGTTCCAAGTTCCATTCCAAGTCTTTCACCAAGTGGTGTACCCAGCTCTGCTCCTAGTTTTGATCCAAGTAGCACACCAAGTTCAAGTATATCAAGTGCGCCAAGTTCCATCCCCAGTGTGATTCCTATTGCACCAAGTTCTCTTCCAAGTCTTTCACCAAGTGATGTTCCAAGTTCCATTCCAAGTCTTTCACCAAGTGGTGTACCCAGCTCTGCTCCTAGTTTTGATCCGAGTGGCGAACCAAGTTTCATTCCTAGTGAGGTGCCTAGTGATTTGGCTAGTGCTGTTCCAAGTTCAATTCCAAGTGGCGCACCAGGTAGTGTACCCAGCTCTTCTCCTAGTGCTATTCCAAGTTCAATTCCTAGTGGCGCACCCTTGTAGCGCGAATTTTTTCCTTTTTGAGATATGATTTTTGTCTAGTTCAAAAATTGCTTGAGTTTTGTATTCCTAGTACATCAATAGCAAGACAACAGTTAGAAAGCGTACTAAAGTTGATATAAACGCTATAGTCCTAGAAGAAAAATCTCCCCCCAAAAGGCGATGGGATCATATCAATAAAATTCGATTCTATTTACTTGTTATCAAAAATAATTATTAGACTAAATGCAAAATAATTAAGATAGTATAAATATAGACTACAATATTCATAGTAGCTTGTGTTTTTTAAAGGCTTTTAACAACAGATAGCTTTATAGTTAGCTAGTTGGATAATTGTTTAAAGCATCTAGCACTTAATGATCCCATATCTCTGTTGATTGGTCGATCATTCATTATTTAATTTGTGTTACATCAGGATTAAAATTAGGTATAAAATTAAAGGGGGGGGGGGGAAATGAATGTTAGAGTCGAGTCCACGAACATTTATCTGGATGAAACCCCCAAAATTCAATAGAGAGAGAAGAGAGAGGACGATAGTACTACAATAGTAACTTTTTTTAAATTTAGAATGAATGAATCAACTTACCTCGGTACACACATACGCTCATCTAAGAATGATGCTAATGCTTGTACGTTATCATTGATATTCTTATGTCGTCGTCATCGTCGTCGATATTACATAAAATATAAGCAAGAGAACGCATTATTTCATCTAATTCATTTGATTCTGTTGGTAGACTTTTTCGTTTTTTGGATATAATATCTTTAATAATGTTTTCACGATTACGAATTAAAACAGATGCAGCTTCTTTACTTGGTGATGATGATACATATTTGCGGTTAAGACCTGGACTTAAACTTAACGACGATACGTATTGATCCCATAATATTGTTGTTGCTTATATTCTCTTTTGATATAGGTTTACATTCTAATTTAGTGATTTCATCCATTCGATCATTTACTAATGGTGGTACATTCCCAGCATTACCAAATCCTGCCATTGTTAATACTTTCCTCCATGATGAATGATCACCACGTATACGACATCCATATACTGGTACAGTTGTTTCCATTGCTTTATACCAATTATATAAATATGGATACTTATCCTGACATTTTGGATTTAAACCATCATGTAAGCATGGCAATTGACCAGCATACCGTTCAAGGAATGGTACCCATGCAATATCGGCAGCGGTAAATCGTGAACCACAAAAGAATGGACCATTATTATTGTCCGCTAATAATGCATCTGTTTTCTTTAATACTGTTTCAAATTCATTTTTCCATATTGGTTCACCATCATAACGGAATAAAAATGCTGCACGTGAACTTGGTCGACAACGTGGAAATATTTTATCAAATTCATTTATTTTATTTATTACATCATTTATAGTTTCACCAGGATACAAATCAACGACGTTCTTTCCCGCAGCTGTTTTATATCTTTTATTAATTTCACGTACTAAATCCATTGATTCTGATTGAATTTTTCCTCCATTATCTGGCCATTTGATTTGAGGTGTATTACCATTATACCAACTGGGGTCGTCCCAAATATGGGTAGTAAATAATAATACAAGTACTGCTAATACGAGCATTGGCCGGATAAAAACGAAAACATCAAAACTAGCCGGCACCAGCCAAAACGCGGAAAGGAAAGGACGACGATGACGACGATGACGATTTATGTTGTCGCTGTTGCATTATCTTTGCCGTACGTTATATAGCTTTGAACTGCGAGTAGCTATTACTTTCAGAGTTCAGAGTTTAGAGTAAGCTAAGTGTACTATGTAGCACCGGGCAGCATTTGCTATGTCCGACGATACAGTAACTTACTATTCCTATAATAATTCATAATATGATTTTGAAAGAGGAAAGATCTCGCGTGACTGAAAAGTTAAATCACGAGTTGAATATCTTTTCCCATGAAAACCAATTCGCGCCCTCCATATTTTAAAGTTTACTTTTATTTGTTCTTCGAGCAAACTCAAACCGACAACACAATACGAGAGCAAAGTAGTAGAACAGAAGTCGTCGACCGCAACCAATAAAATCGTAAGCAATAGGTCGTTCAATATCAAGCACCATGTACCCGATATTTACCGTTATGAAATAGAAGCAATCAACAGCAACAGCAACCAATAACAATAACAATAACATCCGTATAACAATAGCAACAATAATGATGGCGACTGACTCGTGTGATACCATTATCCAATGTTACAAAACCCCAAAATACGCGATTGCTACACACTATAATGGGTCTATCTACCCACAGCACTCTCCAAAGTTTGATTACTAAGATCGATCGTGAGTTTTTGTTTTTTAAATGACCAAAACCCCTTGTCGGACGATCGGATCTACAACATACCTAGTGATTGGAGGCGAAAATCACCAGCTCGTCGACCCAGGACGTGAAACAAGCCACCTACACCTGAATGGAGAGTATTGTAGTCCTACTACTTCTGCTTCTATTATAGATCTTACTAAATATTTCGCTGTATATGGCTAGTGCTAGTGCTAGTGCTAGTGCTAGTGCTAGAGTAGATAAGAGGTTAGTTTACACTTTGTTCTTTGTCTTGGCGTTTTCTTCGTTGTTGTACTTGTGGTATTGCAAATCCGATATGATATATATGGGACTACGTCCTCTTATTTCTATATAAACTTTGTAGATGAAGTAGGTTACATTAATAATGATTCTTACATATTATCTAAGAGGAGGAGACACTCTCTAATTGCTACTTTAATTTGTTTTCTTCTTCTTTTTCTTCTCTCACTTTCCTGTCGACGATGACTTCACTACACACATGATCGAAACAGACTGACATCATCATTGTTGCTGAAATTATTATCGTTGTCTATTATCTACTTTTAGTCTTTTCCCAGGACTCCTTCATGATTAAATCGAATAAAGCATAATTTTGTTTTACAAATCAATATAAAACCCATTTTCTCGCATCTTTTATAATAATCCATCTAAACGTCCCAAGAGCACAGACACAGTTTTTTCCAATTTATCAACTTGTTCTTTCAATGACGCATATTCGTTTCATTTACATTATACTTATCATCTTCCAACAAAGTTTGTAACTTACGTTCACTTTTCTTCCTTTTATTAGACTTTTTCTTTTTCGGAGATTTTGATGTTGGAGCTTTAGTAGGATCTCGGGTGGGAGCTGGAGTAGTAATCAGTTTTGCTTTTTTCACATAAATTTCATCGTATATAGTCTTACAAGTTTCGCCAGTTAATTCTCTTCCGCCTAGTGCTTCCTTAAATAAATCGAAGATTGTTTCATCTGTATCAAACGTCCATCGACCTTCTCCAGATGTTACGAGTCCCGTTGTAGAACCAAAACCATCGAGTGTCCATTGGATCGTTGAAGAACGACTACTATCACCAACATCATTATATTTATTGGTCTTGATTTTATAGTCCGTACCATATTCTTCATACGAGCCAAAGTTTGTACCACTCCAAGTTGCGGAAAAACCACCAATATACCAAATTTGTTTCCTTTAAATTTGAAAGTGATGAAACTACTAACAACATTATCATAATTCCCATCATTATTGTTATCAGGCGAAAATGCTGGTTTACAAAACCATTCAATATTATTGACTTGATTTGTCATAGATGGAAATATTGGATTAGTCAAATTTCTACCAAGTGCTATTTGATCTTCTCTAACAAAGAACATCTGTCCGTCTTTAACGAACCGGCTAATGCGTTCTCTAGCGGGGTCTCTTGGAGTTTGACCGTTAATATGGATAAAATTGGCACCGTTGCTGCTGCCTCCCATGTTGATATTGAGATCTCTAATCATACTCCCAACAAGGAAGACGACAATAACAACATAACAGGAAGAGTAGTAGCTACAATTGAAAGATATCTTCATGATGATTATGATGATGATAATTGCTGGAGATTTTTCTTGGGTTTCGCTATGGATTGTGAGCTAATCAATCACATACACGTCAACATTCTGCCTTTTACTTGTATGTTGTACGTAGTATGCAATCTTTTGTGTCGCTTTGGATGGCTTTTGTTGAGTTCGCCCTAATTTGTCGCGGAAATGCCGCAATTTGAATTTTGCATAAGTGTTGAATTCGGCTAAAGCCTTTTGTAGCAAACGGTCATCTGTGACTGATGACGTCACTTGAGTTGGCGCTAGCGAGCACCTCACCTCGCTGATAGCCGTTAGATTACCATCCGTTGAGAGTACGCAGGGATCGGCGAGCTAGAAGAGCGAGTCTTAACATACCGGTGTACTCTATAGAATAACATGTAGTAACATGAATGCTCACAATATAATATAAGCCAATTAACTAAATACTATCTAGTTTAGGACACAGTAATTACTACCTTTTACAGGCTAGAAGGTTAATAACAACGATGAGCGCTAATCAATCAGTAATCAAGTATGCAGAAGGTTTCAAGAAGGAAGACTTGATTCGTTACAAGCTTAAAGCGGTAAATCCTCAAGGACGAGGAGATGGATTCGAAAAATGTGCCTCATTTGATAATGGAGGTATTGAAGTGTTATTGTATGTGATTGAAGACTTTGCGATTGCAGTTAGTTCTTTGAATATTACTACAACAGCTCAACACATTGAATTCTTCAAGAAGATCTTAGGACATGGTCCGTCGGAAAAGTTTAAGAGATTAAAAGCGAAGAACCCCGAGAGATTTAATGATCTAATCATGCAACGACCGAATGATCAAGGAGTACTAGTGGATGTGGTGAATGAAGGGTCCGGATTTCAAATCCTAATCACCCATTTCATCAAGTTGTACTGTACCAGTATGGACTCGAAAGGAGATTTAATTGAATATCTCAAGTCGGAGGAATGCAAAAAGCCTATGAAGGCATCGGTAGCAACCCATCAAGACCGAATGGAGGAATTGATGAGGTTTTCAAGAATGCTAGAAGGGTCAAGACCAAATCTTACAGATGATGAACAGAAGTTGATCTTGTTTCGTTCCTTTCCAGAGGCATGGCAAATCAATTGGAATAGAACACAGGTAACACTACAATCGGCAACTGTAGAAAAATTGATGCAGTACATGTGTAATGAAAAAGAATATGCTGATAAGGAATGGAAGAAAAATCACAAGAAGAAAGAAAACAAAGGAGACAACAAGAGTAACTACCAAGGCCGAGGAGGTCGTGGTCGCGGCTATCAAGGAAGAGGTGGTCGTGGAGGACGTGGCAACGGAGGACGCGGTCGAGGACAAGGTCGAGGAGACAATGAAAGGTGCAGACAGCACGAAGGAGAGCATCTTTGGAGATTATGTCCAGCCAACTTCAACAGCCCAGCCGGAAGAGCTGCAGGTGCCGGAAGAGGCAGAGGTGGTCGAGGCGATGGTAGAGGTCGTGGTCGCGGTGGCTACGAATCGTATCATACGAATGGTTATCCAGCACCACCTCCTCCATACTATGGAAGTCCAGTAAGTGCAGCGAGTTTACCACCTCCACCGGTGTCGCATGTATCAGTTGGTCCGTCAGAATCACATTATTATGCTCAACAAGGTGGAAGTCAGCCACCATCAGTAGCTCCATCCCCTGAATTCTATATGTGCTCCGATGGGCATTTTTATCCAAGACGTTGAAATAAGGCTACAACAGCAGCGCCCACAGCATCAAGTGATGTAAACAGCAGCTGCAGAAAGCAGGCACAAGGTGTGCATAATGTTGATGTGAAGGCAGGCACAGTGATGAATTTACTGTCGTCCAATACTACAAGTACAGGCTCCTCATTGTTTGAGACAGAGTCGATCCGTTGAATACGAATCAAACAGAATCTAATCTATGTATAGATGAGTGGATGAACCACAATGAAGTATACGCAGCAGTAGAAGCTGATTTGAATAATCAAACGGATTTAGCACCCATAACATTGCTATGTTGTGACACAATACAAGGACAGTATTGTGATAGACCACTCGTTGTCTTGATGGACGGCGGAAGCAGTGGAACTCTATTGAATCGTAGAGTACTACCGGCAGGAGCTTGCCCGAGTAGGTCTGAAAGAAGACAAATCACAACAACAGCCTCAGGCTCTTTTGATACATCATTATCAGTGAATCTGAAGAATGTGAAACTGTCAGAATTCAGTAATGGAAGAAGATTAGATAACATATCAAGTAGGATATTCGATTCACCAACATGTCAATACGACATCATCTTAGGAAGAGACTTCCTTCGATTGGCAGGCATTGCTATGTCATGGGAAACAAATACAATAACTTGGATTGATCGGACGGTACCGATGAAAGCTCCACATCACTATGATAATAGGATGTATCGAGATATTGAACAAATGAATGAAAACAAATTAGAGGAACTCTATGAAACAAAAACAATCTTAGAAAGAAAGTATAAGAAGGTAACTCCGAAGGAGTGTGCCGACGAACAACATCACATGTCATGTGAAGAAAGAATTAAATTTGAAGCCATGCTAGAAAAGCACAAACAGTTGTTTGATGGAAAATTGGGTTATTACCCACATGAGAAACTTCATCTTCAAATCAAACAAGGTTCAAAACCAGTTCATAAGAAACCATATCCAGTACCATATACAAGACAAGTCGTCTTCAAACGCGAGTTAGATAATCTGGTAAAGGATGGGGTACTTCGATCGTGTGGTATGACAAATTGGGCATCACCCACTTTTATTATTCCAAAAAGCAACAACACCGTACGATGGGTCAGTGACTTTCGTGAGCTCAACAAACACCTCGAACGACCACAGTATCCTGTACCGAAGATACAAGATATCATGCTGAAGCAGAGAGGATATAGCCACTTCACGAAGATAGATCTATCGATGATGTTCTACTGTTTCGAAATGGATGAAGAAAGCAAAGAACTTTGCACTATAACAACTCCTTTTGGAAAATATCAATACAATCGAGTACCAATGGGAATAAAAGTATCCCCAGACTTCGCACAGTCAATGATAAAACGAATATTAGATGGACTTGACATCGATGCCTACATGGACGATTTAGGCATATGGACTAAAGGATCTTTCGATGATCACTTCAAAATTGTTGATACAGTTTTGGAAAGATTAGTTTCAAATGGAATGAAATGTAATCCTCTAAAATGTAAATGGGGAGTAAGAGAAGCACACTTCCTAGGACATTATATGACACCTGAAGGTATCACGCCAATGCGTAACAAAATTGATGCAGTCCTGAAGCTAGGACGGCCAACGGATAAGACACAGGTTAGATCTTTTATAGGAGCAGTTACATTCTACAAGAGTATGTGGCCTCGTCGATCTCACATACTTGCACCATTGCATGAATTAACTGGTGATGTACCCTTTGTTTGGGGTCCACGACAAGTCAAAGCGTTTGATACAATGAAAGCAATGATTGCTGCAGATGCCATGACAACTTATCCCGATCTTAATCAAGAATTTAATATTTATACTGACGCGAGTGACTATCAACTCGGTGCAGCTATAATACAAAATGGTAAACCAATTGCCTACTGGAGTAAGAAACTCACAGAATCACAAAAGAATTATAATACAACAGAGAAAGAGCTGTTGGCAATTGTAATGTGTATTAAAGAATACCATGACATTTTATATGGAGGTCGTTTAAATGTATTTACAGACCATAAAAACCTAACTTTTCATACACTATCACCACCACGTGTAATGAGATGGAAGTTATTCCTGGAAGATTATGATATTAACTTACAGTATGTTCCAGGTAAAGTCAATGTTCTTGCAGATGCTTTTTCAAGGCTGCCTCGTATGGATGCACCCTCGCCGGGGAAGAATGAGTTAAAAGGAAAACTTATTGATTGGAATAAGATAGTTGTACCCACAGATGAACAAGATGTATTCTTTTCATATGATAAGGATGATAACGATCCACAACTACTACCAACTATATGCAGGAATGAAGATATTGAAATGATAGAACTATTCATGAACCTTCCACCATTACAGGAAATGAATTGTCCAACAACAGTAAACAATATACAACAACATCAAGCTGGAGATGCAGCGTTGGTGCAAATATCGTTAGCTCAACCTCATATCTATCCAATTAAGGTAATCAACGGACGACCGTTGATATGCTATCGAGCCAATCCTATGGTATTACAGAATGAATGGAAAATATATATACCACAATCAATGATACAGAATGTGATAAGATGGTATCATATGATATTAGGACATTGTGGATTTACAAAAGTTTATGATACTATAAGAGCTAGATTCCATGCAGAACGACTATCGGTACTCTGCAGAGAGTATGTATGCCCAGAAAATTGTCACATGTACAAACAACAAGGCAGAGGATATGGAAAATTACCTCCTCGACATGCAAATATAGCACCTTGGAATGAGGTATGCATAGACTTAATAGGTCCATGGGAAATAGTAGTCAATGGTAACATATGTGTGTTCAAAGCACTAACATGCATTGATCCGGTAACAAACCTGATTGAATTAATCAGAATACAAAACAAAACAATGAGTCATGTAGCAGAACAGTTTGAAAACTCCTGGCTATCCAGATACCCACGACCAAATAGATGCGTCCATGACAATGGTACAGAGTTTGTAGGATACGAATTTGTCAGTACACTCGCAAGATATGGAATCACGGATGTATGTACGGCAGTACGCAATCCACAAGCAAATGCTATATGCGAAAGAATGCACCAAACCATTGGAGATATACTTCGAGTAGTATTACATACTAATCCGCCACAGAATGAGAATGATGCAAACCAAGTAATGGATAATGCATTAGCAACATGTATGCATGCTATGAGATGTTCAGTCAGTGCACCGATTGGGACAACACCAGGTGCAATGGTCTATGGTAGAGACATGATAATGGATGTACCGTTGATAGCGAATCTAGAAGCAATTCGGGCCGGACGTCAACAGATGATTGACGAGAATTTGATCAAACAAAACAGAAGAAGAATTGAACACCACTTCAGAGTAGGAGATAAAGTGATGCAAATAGTATGGAACAAGTCAAAACTGTCTGAAAGATCTTCAGGACCATTTCGAATTGTAGCAACTCATACCAATGGAACGATAACGATACAACGAACACCTACAGTAACGGATACACAATCAACAAGATGGTTCGCACCGTATAAGGGAATTTGAATAAGAATTGTAATGGAAATCAAGATAGCCTCCACGCGGAAGCTTGATCTTAGTGGGAGAGTGTAGCAAACGGTCATCTGTGACTGATGACGTCACTTGAGTTGGCGCTAGCGAGCACCTCACCTCGCTGATAGCCGTTAGATTACCATCCGTTGAGAGTACGCAGGGATCGGCGAGCTAGAAGAGCGAGTCTTAACATACCGGTGTACTCTATAGAATAACATGTAGTAACATGAATGCTCACAATATAATATAAGCCAATTAACTAAATACTATCTAGTTTAGGACACCTTTCAATTGGTGTCTGACAAGAAATACGCCACAAAGAACATTATTTATTTAATGGGCAAACTGGTAGCGCGAAACTGGTGTAGCGCGAAGTCGTGTAACCTTATCCTTTTAGTATAATTTATGTGGTGATAGGACCTTGTTCTAAAAATAAAAACTGTAGAAAATGTGAATGAATTTGAAAATAAATCGAAATTCGTTTTGAATGATCAAATATCCTTGATCACAGAACGATTATCATATATATTGATTGATACATCATTTCAATCTTGGGCACGATAGATATACTGTGTATTATATTGATTGAGCGCGATATTGATATTCGATCTTGGGGGGCTTTATGCAAAACATGTTTCTTCACGAGTGAATGAATGAAATCAATCATTCTTTGGATTGCAGTTGCTGTATGTACAGTAAGTAAAAAGGCAGCGAAATCACACATTCAATTATTCATTAACAACATAATATTATAATACACCATAATCAATCATCTGATTGCAAAGGTACCAAACAACCAAACAAACAAGAAAACGAGATATCATGAGTCCCTTTGTCAACAACAACAACAACAACAACAACAACAAAAATGTAGCTCGTCACATCGTTGTGTTCGATACGATGGTGGATGACAAATGTAAACCACAAGCTTCTTCTTCAACAAGCAATAGTACCGGAGATCATCAGCAGCAGCATCGGTATTTTGCCCAGCAGACATGTTCATCATCAGCGTCATCAGCATCATCAGCATCATCATGGACGACGAATATCAAGAAATTTCTCGAAACTGGTCGAGCTTTGGAAAGTGACGACGATGCCCTTTCCTGGTGTGAGTAATTAAAAAAAAACAGTCCCACATAATATTATGAGACACAAAACACGCTATTCATATTCATACTTACGCATATCGTACAGTGATGGAAATCCTATATCGACCGTCCCAATGACATTCTAAACCATTCGCTCACAACCTTCACTCAAAGAAAACTACCTACACCATGATGGAACTACTACAAAATCGCATTGCATATCACATTACGAAACCACTTCATTAGAAATATCAGTTATTCTACAACATTTAAGTATGTTTCATGCCATTTATTATATTAGCTGTGTTATTTATATAAAGAGTGCTTTCTTATTTCAACGTAATGTCCTTGCAATCGAACTGTGTCAAATATTTGACTACTGAATCGATAAGTTGTACTCAACCTTTAATCTTCATAAACGACACCGAAATTTCGGTTCCATCAATCATAGGGGGGTATTGATAAAAAAAGATAAATGTCTATCTTGAAATTATCTGTAACTTCTATCGCAGTGTTGATATGACGATAATGACCTCTACTATCACCTCTGTACGATCCTATCTTAGGTTCGTTGTTTTCCGAAAGTCTAATTCGATCGTCCGAATTGTTCTGAAGTGTAGTAAAAATAAGAATGGATATTATCTCCTCCTCCCCTTTTTTTCGGTACGTTTGCAACGCATATTTTCTATTATGTATGACCTTCTTTCGTGCCAGGAAAAGGCCTAGCTACATGCTACATAAAGAATAGAATTATCTAATGTTAAAATAAATGAGCAATGCAGGGCTAGTAGCTCACTCTATCTTAAGGCACTATCATTTACTGTAGCCATGACGGGTGTGGCCATATCACTACATTGTATGTCATAAAATTGAACCACTTACATGCCCTCCTCTCCACTGACAACGAGAAATGTTTTGAAGGTCACAACCTTTGGCATCTTGGCATATGGCGATTCCTTCGGTTTTTCTCCACTGGAGCTGTGTGATCGTTTAAAGTTGTCCGATTCGCGCCAGTTGTTAAACGCACCGAGCGAGTCCCACGTTGTGTACGAGACGTATGTATTGCCATCATCTTCACTCGATCCATCGCGGCGGAGCAGCTGAAAGTTAACAAACCCGGGAAGATCCGCTAGACTCGAGTCGCGTCCCGCCCACATGTCTTCAAAATCTTTTTCGAAACCGGGTTTGATCCCGAACCGATTGCTCGCAACAAACGCCTCACGCGGCAATCGCTTGGATGTGTCGATCTTACTGCCATCGTCTGATGCAGTTGTTGTTGTTGTGTCTGATGCAGTATTGGGCATACCCGCCACACCTGAAATGGAGGTGGGCACAGCCAAGGCAAACAGGCCATCGTAGTTGGCAGGAGACTCCGCAAACGTCCCGAAATCAACCGTATTACTGTCTTTGCACAAATCGTAAGCTTCCTTGGATTCCCATACAGCAAACGACTGGTAGTTGAATTCATCGTCCGGGAGGGGTGGTCCCATAAAGTCTGCTCCACGTTTTCCCATGTGAAAGTATTTGAGACCTGGCGTCGCAGCAAGTTCTTTTGCTCGCGCCGTCCATGTGTGTTCGAATGCCACTTGCTCATCGCCCTTTGGCACCAGAAATCGCAATGTCGAGGTGTATCGATCGGCGGTGTATAACCCCTTGTGAAGTCCATCTCCTACGACTGTCCGAGGCGTCCCTGCGTCATGGGTATCGGAGTCAACTGTGTTGGCGGTTGAACCGACAGCAAGCGAAGGTATCCTGCACTGTCGTCGATGCGCATGTTGTGACAACTGGAATGCAGTGGAACCAAGCGCCACAAAGGGGAGGAGGATGAATGACTTGCAGAGAAGTTTCATGTTGGATGTTGTATTTCGAAAGAATATTTTTATGTGAATAGCAGAGTTTCTATTTTATTCTTCACGAAATATGATGATTGTCAGAATAGAAGATAGAAAAACAGATTGATTATTTGATTTTAAGCTCAAGGAGTGTTAAAGCTGTAAAAAAGGAATCAAGCGATTTATTTTTATACAACGCGCGCGCTAGTAGAAAATCAAAGTCCAGAAGAGAAATCTATTCTGGACTCATTCTTTTGGAAACATCGTGTTTTGTTGTGAGGCAGCTCCGGAGCTGACGTGACCGCTGAAAGCGCTTCTTCTTGGACTACCCGTCCGCTCAATGGAGACAAGACAACAACAGAGACCACCACATGGAAAACAACAAAGACATGGAGCGCAGCATCCACGGAAACACTCCGGACGACATCGTTGCCCTCATCACAAACATGCAACGAATACAAGCCGTGTTGATACAGAATTTTGGCAACGAATCGCCACAGGCCACCGAAATCAAGCGCCTGCTTGCGGCCATGTATGAAAAACACAATTACCCAACTCCGGAGTAATAGGAATGGCGTCAACTAGACGAAACACCCGGTTACGACGAAACGCCTCGTAAAGAGACAACTACATTTCACAAGTCAAAACTAAATCTTTACCATTTCCAACCAAATGTTCGCCGCGCACGCAATGTCGCACGACAGACGAATACACCCACACAGACAGACTGCATGCAACACCACAGGTTTTAGATCCCAAAAAGGGATTCCGGACCTCAACGTACAACGGTCAAAGTCAGGAGCACGACACGCATACCATGCCACGTGCCCACACATTAAAAAACGAAAAACATCTTAAATAATAGACAAGTCCAAATATAAGAATATAATATAACGTTAAATCACATAATACATTCAAATTTTGTCAGGACTCAACCGTTCAACGAAACTAGTTAGCACCCCTGCACGCACCCTCGCATGCGTCACTCCTAGCTGTCAAATTTTCAACTCCGGAATTGAATTTTTCGATTTCAGGCACACATAAGCCCAGAACACAATACATAGGTACATAAGTAATTTATTCACACTTCCTATTTGCCTTATCCCTCGTTGGGACAAAAACAAAATAACATTCAACAATATTTCACGTAATTATTCACCAACGTAATGGGGCTCACCCTAACTAAACAACATCGTTTAGGACGACTTCCACCCTTTGTCAACATAGATTCTGAACAATAACGGCGACTCCATGCCAATCGCATGCCATTCAGGCTCACCACATCACTGACCAAACGTCAGTTCCGGACGTCAAACGCCCGAAAAACATAAATTTCCACATTTGGCACTATTCCGGAACACATTGTTTCGGCACACAACACTCTCACAATCTCAACTTCGAGCAACTCAAAACCGCTCGCAGCCAGGATTTAAACATCAGCACGATGGCGTTCACAGAGGGAGGATTTCAAACAGCAATCCTCGGTGAGGCAACCCGGGCCAAAGAGTCGAACTCCAGAAGCCAACTCATCACCCACCCACTCACTTTCAACAGGACCACTCACCTACCGGACCAAGCGTTGTTCTGCGGAATCGGAACCTTGGGAGTTGCAGTGTTAAACACTCAACCGAAGAAGGTCACCCCCATTTTATGGGTACGAGCTTACCAAACACAACGTTTTGGTATCACAATCACATCATGCCCACAGGCAGTGATATTCGATGCCAACGACCTAGTGGCATCGGACGTCTGGATTGCGAAAGATGCCGACTCAACTGCGAATCAGGGCTGGACTATGTCACGAGCGCTCTGATCAAGCAACGACCCATGATGAAACTAATCCCAATCCGGGCTGAAACCATCACGGATTTCTTCAATGCCGACAATTCTCACAAAAGCGTCCGCGACTTAATAACAATGTTCAAAAGCAGAACCGACAAACATGACAAATTCGTTTATAGCTGGCTTCGTGCAGCAGCAATGGTCAGGGATACTACCCTCCCCAACAACGCCGACAGCACCAGTCAAATGCAACTGGAACCGGACCAACCACGTTGGTTCACACTTGCACATTCGGTGGATATTTACAAGGACCTACAGACGGGTTTCAGCGAAGACGACAATACACTTGGCACCGCCATCGCCAATGGAGTCCTGAACTGCCTCAGCAAGGAGTTCCGCCCGACCCCAGCACCGGAAGACGTCATTGACGTCGACGATGAAACACTTCTGCGCAATAATCGTCAGCGCACAGGAAATGCTCCAGGAGAAACTGCAACCAACGAGGCTAATCTCAATGCGGTACTACAACGAAATGTCCAACTCGAGGAGCAACTAGCGCAACAGCAACGCATCGCAGCAGCATTGGCCAGACAACATCAAAGTACCAGGACAGCAACAGGCAACGTCTCCTTCGAAGGCGACGGACTGCCATATGGAACCGGGCACCCAGTTTCATCCGAAAGACCCGAAAGGACCGGACTACCATTTGACATCGCGGCCAACCCGTTCGAAGGCAACGGTTTTAGCAACGACTCATCGTCAACGTTCCAACAACCGGCAGCCAGGTCCCACAATCCGTACGGCACACCGGGCGCCACCAACCCATTTGGTGAACCCACTCCGGGTCACCCAGGGTATCATGGTGCACCGGCTTTCACCTTTGGAGCATCGGCAAGCAATGGGGCTTTCAGTTTTGGGGGTCACACGGGTGCATCACCTCACCAAAGTATTGGTGATCACCTACATGCAATGCTCAACAGAGGCCCAGGCCTTCCCCTCACCTCCGAGGACATGAACCGATTTCAAGTGCTCAAGTTTCTTGCAGCGGAATCCAAGAGTCACCCAAACTCGACCAAGCCGGACCAACCAAAAAAGGCAAAGGACAGTATGGGCACCAGATCGTGGAATTTATGTGGATGGGCACATCTACAACCACACGAGCTCCATTTTTTGCACCGGTGCAACAACAGCGGTTGGTTGAAATACAACAAGGCTCCTGACAAAGGCGAAAAGGACTCCGTCATTGACACCTACTTCATTCAACCAATGATCAAGAAGAATCCCCGTTTCCGCCAAATCATCACGGCCGAATTTCGGAAATCTATCACGGATTGGCGTCTAGCCCCAACGAACTTCGAAGGCACCAAACCCCATGGGGGGCTTGGCCCTCTCACTTACGTCACCAGGTCGACGGCCGAGAGAGAGAGACTCGAAAGTGTTCGCGCTCTCAACGCACAATGCGTACCAACGTCAGCCGACATAGAGCGCAGCATCCCAGGAACGCCACAGATTCCGGACACCATCGATGCCCTAATCACCAACCTGCAATTAACTCAACTAGGTTTAATACAGGTAATTGGCGACAGAGCGCCACCGTCAATTCAACTCCAGCGCCTGCTCGATGCCCTGTTCGACAACTACAGTCGTCTATCCGCCATAGCCAACTTCCGGGCTCTAATCAGCAACGAAATTATTTACCAACTGTGCCGCCATCTTGAGCGGTATTTCGGCGTCTTTTGCACAGCAGAAGACGTAGCCGCCAAGCGTTTCCCGAAGTTCAACATCGATTTTCTCATCCTGGGTATCGAAAACAACAACTTGTCCTTGTCGCACAGCTACGGTCCAATTTTCCTTCCAGCGAAGACTCCGGCAACGCCGCGACCCAGCCCTCCAACACCTACAGACCGGAATACAGACCGGAAGCGAAATGCTGACAAATCACCAAAGAAGGACAAACCTACAACACGCAAGGGTCCGGGATGCGACGCCATCAGAAAACTAATCGCGGACCACCGCGCAACACATGACGGCAACTTCCCCCGCCTCTCGGACATCCGGACTGCCAACGAGTTCGGATCGACGAAAGAAATGTGCGAGGCCCTAGGCCTCAAATCGAGTAATTGTCTCAACTATGGGCTTTTTGCTACTGCAACGGAAAATGCAAGAACACCCACCAGTCCGATTTCAGCGCTTATAAACCGGACAAGGCCATCGAGATGTTAAAAAAGGCCACCACCATGTAAGCAACAACCAAATAACCGCCAGTAGCGAGTATACAGTAATTAAGTAATAACTATAAAACAATCTATGTTAACTTTTCATATATAATTTTCTCATTACCATCACCTGCTATAATGTTTCTTCGACCCCAGCGTACCGCCTAGGTTCACACTCCCGAGTGTGCCACACCCGCGGTTCACACTACCGAGTATACCACCACCACCTCGTTCGCCATGCCGTCCAGACACTCCGTACAGGACACCGTATTGTCGACCGATCCCTCCACCGCCCCGACGACAACCAGTCGACGACAATGCGTTTACTCCAACCCAAAGTAAGTTACCACAATTCAAAGGTTTAATGTTTCCTCGTCATGAAGTTTTAAATCACCCAGCAGGTCCGGATCTGCTAGAATACGCACTCGAAGGCTGCCCAGTCGACTGCGGCGATGATTGGACTCTGGAGCGCCTAGAATTAGCAATCGCGAGTGGAGCACACTCCAGTGCAAACGTACCCGAAGCAGCAGCCGCATGCAAAAAGGAAGCCCTCGAACGCGTCACGGAGGGCTCCTGTCGCCTCGTCAATTGGGAGGACATCAAACATGATTTCCCCCCAAATCTAAAAATTTCACCACTAGCTGCAGTACCGCACAAGTCTCGCGTCTATCGGATGATCCTAGACTTATCCTTCCAGCTCCTCGTCAACGGAAAGAAGCTGGACTCAGTAAACAGTGCTTCCGACAAATCATTGGCAAAACAAGAATCAATGTACGAACTAGGGAACGTTATCCCCAGAATCATATGGGCAATGGCTCTGTCGAAAGACAAAACGACACCTTTTATGTTCTCAAAAGTAGATTTAAAGGATGGCTACTGGCGAATGGCAGTCAGCGAAAAAGATGCATGGAATTTTGCATACGTCCTACCAGGAGCAGGCCCGGACGACCCGGTACAACTCGTTATCCCGGACGCCCTCCAGATGGGCTGGAGCGAAAGCCCGCCTTTCTTCTGCGCCGCAACCGAAACGGCACGCGACATCATCAACGACAAGATGCGACATGACGTCATCATCGACGAGCAACCGATGGAAAACATCATGATGGACATCGATTGGACCAAGATCAACAAACTTCACACTCCAATCGACTCGGAAACTGATAAACGGACGTTCCTTCAACTCATCGAGGTCTACATCGACGATTTCATCGGCGTAATCCAGAGCACCAACGAAGCCGATCTACTCCAGTTTTCACGTCGCATCCTCGACGGCATCACCAAGGTATTTCCGCCTCCGGAATTGTCCGGAAGCAAGATGGCACATCCGGTCTCGGAAAAGAAGCTTTTCGAGGACGGAATCTGGGACACCAGGAAAGAAATCCTAGGTTGGCTCTTCGATGGAATCTCACGCACCATCGAACTGCCACAACGTAAATGCGAAGAACTCCTTACCGAACTCAAGGCGATACGCCGCAAAGACAAGATTGAAGTAAAACGTTTCCAAAAACTTCATGGACGACTACAATTCGCGACCATTGCCATACCATGTGGCAAACCAATCCTGGGACAACTAAATTGTTACATGGCCGCAGCTGCCAAAAACCAGGGTCGAAAAATCGAAGTAACAAACGACTTCGCAAACATCCTCCGGGATTGGTCAGCACTCATCCGTCTAGTCGGACGACGACCAACACATGTCTCCGAACTCATCGAACATCCACCATCTTATCAAGGCTTCGTAGATGCATCCAAATGGGGAGTCGGTGGAGTCTGGTTCAGCGGCACAACGACCGTCGTCCCGATCGTATGGTTCTTCGAGTGGCCGCAAGAAATACGAGACCAGTTTTGCTCGTCATCCAACAAAAGCGGGCAACTCACGATATCAGATTTAGAACTAACCGGAATACTCATGCACTGGCTTGTTCTCGAGCACAGCGTGGACCCAATTACACTCCGGGGCGTCAGCGTCTCAATCTGGTGCGACAACCTCCCGGCAGTAGCGTGGATGTACAAATTCAGAACGAGCACATCATTGGTCGCAGCACGAATCCTCCGAGCCATGGCGGTACGCCTGCACACCAACAGAACAGCATTACTCTCAGTGGAACACATCTCCGGCATTTACAACAAAATGGCAGACGTTGCATCCCGCAAACATAGTCTCGACAATGCTACATTCCTCACCGACTTTTCCGCTCATTTTCCCCCACCACAGGACGAATCCTGGACTCTGTTCCTCCTCAGCAACAAAGTTACGTCAAAAGTCTCTTCGGAGCTGCTACAGAAGCAATCGACTTTGGAGTCGTGGCGTCGACTACCAACGAAAGAATACGTTTTTGGAAAGCTTGGACCCACTACCTCGCCATTTACTTTCCTACCTATGACGAAAAACTCAGTACACTTACTCAACAAGACAAAATCGAAGTGCTGGTCAGTTTCGCCCAACATGTGCGATCCGGAGGCGTTTCACGACAAAAACAACAAGTTCGTGCGCAAACAGTCCAAGTATCGCTTCGGGCCATCACAGCGCGTTTCGAGATGGACGGAGAACAAAGTCCGGTGGTTAACACGCAAGGAAAATATTATAAAAAAATCGGCCAACTTATTGAGGGCTACCGACGAACCGACCCCCCTGCCAAATTCAAATTAGCAGTACCAATCAGTGTCCCAAGATACATGTATCACTACGCGTTAACAGGCACCGAAAAACAAAAGGCAGTGGCAGATATAGCCATCATCGCTTTCTACTATCTCCTCCGAGTCGGAGAGTACACGTACACTCCGACCTCAACCAAAAAGCTAACACAAGCTTTCAGACTCCAGGACGTCACATTATGGGACAAGAATACCATCCTCGACCATAACCTCCCAATCGACGCCCTTTTAATCAGATGCACAGCAGCAACTCTTCGAATATCGAATCAGAAAAATGGCAAACGAAACCAGGCAATACACCATTTTACAACAAATACGGATACATGCCCAATAAAAGCACTAATTAGAAGAGTCAAGCACATCACTGCTCACACTTCAGTCCCGACTGCTATAATTAGCACGTATTTCGAACACCCGACTCACCAGGGCAAAGTAATGCGCGCAACCGAAATTAACTCCGCGCTCAAAGCAGCAGTACTCCACCTCGACATGAAAAAACACGGGTTTGAAGCAGCGCAAATAAGCTCACACAGCTTACGCGCAGGAGGGGCGATGGCGATGCACCTACACAACACCCCAACACACACGATTCGAAAAATGGGACGCTGGAGCAGCGACACTTTTCTCGACTACATCCACGAACAGATCGCTGTTTTTTCAGCCGGCCTGTCAACAGCGATGGGCAAGAACATTTTCTTCCATAACATAGGCTTT
The DNA here is from genome assembly GCA_900095095.1 of Fragilariopsis cylindrus CCMP1102. NCBI lineage: Eukaryota > Bacillariophyta > Bacillariophyceae > Bacillariales > Bacillariaceae > Fragilariopsis > Fragilariopsis cylindrus. The sequence goes on along the minus strand of FMBT01000330.1, from coordinate 287,006 downwards.
CGCGCCATCCCGACCCCTATTTTAGACAACGAAGATACTTAATTAATATAAAAACAAACATTTACCCTAACTAATTTGCTCACAACTAGTCGCGCTCAAAACCACTGAGCTACCGAATACAGCATTCACAACGTTTTTGAGTTGATGCCATTCCGGTTTTACTCTCGCACATAATTTACTGTTTGAGTTCTAAATCCGTTACCAATCTCATGCTGGAACAAATAGAAACAAACGGTTCAACTCTACCCACCATGCTAGATCCGTTGCAGGAACGGCAATCACCCATCACGGAGAACGCCACGACCGAAACGGCTCCAATAACAACGAAAAACCTGAACTCACACCTGTCTCTAGGCAAACCAACAGGTTCAAAACCAACACCGGCTCACAATGCGACAATAATCACACAAACGAAGTTTGCTCAACGAACTATAATCGAAAGTTACACGGATTTAGCCTGGTACAATTCACCACAATACTCCCATAAATCGCTTTCACTAAATTACAAAAACGCAAATTGCAACAACACACTCCCTACTAAAGCAAACATGCCTCTCAACCACACCATTCCAGGCTTCGAATCCCTAGGTGATGCTTACATCGAGATCAGTGCTCTCATCAACCGCGACTTTTACACCGAAATCACCGACGCCCAAGTGTACAACGCCGACTACGAGCTAGCTAAAGCCCGTCACATCCGAACTCTTCTCCGCAAAGGTACAACCACCGAACCGGACGCAAAACGCAGCAAGAACGATTCCCTGCCACAGTCCATCATGGCCTCCATCGCCGGGCTTTCACCAACACCCCCCACCTCAACGTCCCCGAAATCAACACTACAGCACTTGTGTTAATGGACATGGAACTACAACGCCATCGTAAACTTGCCGAAACAATCGATCTCACAATCGACACCCATACGGCACCTGTTCCCACTCCGCCGGCAAACATTCCGGCCGTCATTCCACCAGCAAACATACTGGCCGTCATTCCAGTCATCCCAACGGTTCCGATCACCCCAGGTTCACCAGCGGATGCAGCGCCAGGAATCGGAGATGACACCACTGAACCAACGACTCCGGTAAACAGAACTCTTTTTGGTCCCGAAACCGCGGCAGAGGCCGAAGCCAGGGAACAGACCGAAGAGACCGAAGCCCCGGTAGATCCCGAGGCCAAAGTATTCAAACATAATTGCACACCTTCCAAGGAGAAAACAAACACCACGCCAACGCAAGTGTCGGAGCAACACTCCGCATCCACTTTGCAACTACTATGGTCGCGGAAACGGAACGACCATTCATCCTAACCTGCAAGAATGAAGATAACCCGCGAACTGCACTACAAGCGATGTTCACAATCATGGGTGTATGTGTACCTCAGGATTGGCTCGACGGCCTCTTCACGCCTGCTCACGACTACACAAAGGACAAAGAACCATTGTTCACGATCCTCCGGAACCACAAAGGAGAAGACTATTTCAACTTACAAGACTACATGTCCGAGGCCACCAACCACGGCCTCCCATGTGACGTACAGGGATGTTTTCTAGGAAAAAACGGCGGAAATTTTAGCAAACAGGGTTTCACCACCACCAACCCACTCCTCTGCCAAATGGAAATCGAGGGGAATCTCGTCTCGCCTAAACCCGAGAAACATTACCAATGGGTAATCTATATTCCGACCATGAACATCGTAATCACGTGCAACGACTATGTCTCAACCTCCTCGAAGGCAGACACATCACAAACCACGTGGTCACTAGGAAAAGGCACCCATTATGCATTATTGCACAAAGAATACTGCAGCATCAACAAACTCCTCGGAAAACTCATGTTCCCTGCAAAGAAGGACAACAACCGAAACCTAAAGTTGAACAGTGCAGTTTGGATTACAAACAAGCAATCCAACTTCAAATTATTCGATGATAACGTAGAAAACTAACAAGTCCTACAACCTCGACCATGTCCAGAGTCGTGCTACCCCAATAGCACTCCTGACTCAACCATTCCGACATCCATCTACACCGAGCAAATCGTAAACACCAGGATCACGCCTATACAATAACGACGTATCCAACGAACATCTTGTTAAAAGGTTCTATACCCCTAATCGAACCAAAAATTTTTAACTATACATATATAAAGAAAAGAGAATAATCAGTAGTTAACTAATAATCGTAACTTTCACCGAAGCTACAACTAGGTTGCAACACACAATATTTCATTCTCAACTTTCACATTAGCTACACTAATACTAGAGTCTCACTCCCGTGCACATAGCCTGGCCTAACACACCCACGCTATGACCGGAAGTCATTTCAACATTCCACACATTTATGGGACTATACCCAACTAAAGTTGGTTTGATGGAGGAAGCTCTTTTAGTATCTTTAGTGGCTAGTGAACCCCGGAACACAAGTGGTCCGGAATACACAATCCACCAAAAATAGGTCACATCAGTTCAGTCCCGAGTTAGCCACGACTGACAACAATCAACCTCTTTTGACGAAACTATATACACTTAGATAGATCCAGAAAAACGTGTTCAACAAAACCGAGGTAAGCCAGAAGAATGATTCACAATAATTACTTTAGTCGCATAGCAACTCCGGCTAAATTTAGTGCAACTAAATTTAGTCAAGGAGTGTTAAAGCTGTAAAAAAGGAATCAAGCGATTTATTTTTATACAACGCGCGCGCTAGTAGAAAAATCAAAGTCCAGAAGAGAAATCTATTCTGGACTCATTCTTTTGGAAACATCGTGTTTTGTTGTGAGGCAGCTCCGGAGCTGACGTGACCGCTGAAAGCGCTTCTTCTTCCACAACCATCCTCACTCCTAGAGGAAGCTCTTTTAGTATCTTTAGTGGCTAGTGAACCCCGGAACACAAGTGGTCCGGAATACACAATCCACCAAAAATAGGTCACATCAGTTCAGTCCCGAGTTAGCCACGACTGACAACAATCAACCTCTTTTGACGAAACTATATACACTTAGATAGATCCAGAAAAACGTGTTCAACAAAACCGAGGTAAGCCAGAAGAATGATTCACAATAATTACTTTAGTCGCATAGCAACTCCGGCTAAATTTAGTGCAACTAAATTTAGTGAATACGACTTGTATGTTGAGCGCGCAAAAAATAGAAATACAAGCAAAAAATCATAAATCTTAAATAAATCAAAAAATGAAGGAGGCAAAATCAAAACAAAACATAAACATCCTTCTGCGATGGCTGACTAACTTACTGTTCATACTGTACACACAACTCCCGCAACTCGACAAATAATGGTTCGACAATTATTCTGAGATTGTTTCAAAAAATTTCGTTTGTCTAGAATACGGACGGTAATTATCAAGCAAAATAGAGAGAAGTAGCACCCGTCATTCGTCAAAGTCGTCAAAGTCGCATAGCTTACGAGAAGAAGGAGAAGGAATCGCAATCAACGACGGAAGAACAATTTAAATAATGTCGTCGTCGTCGCCGTCGCCGCCATTAACAACAAAAACAACAATACATTGTTTTCTTTCTCCTGATTGTCGTGGTTATGTATTTCAATTTTTATCATTATTCGAATGTTTGAAATATGGACAAATATCAAAAAAAGTCTTGAACATATAATTATTGAATTAGATTTACGTCGATCAAATCAATTTCTTATCCGTCCTTTCGAAGAATTACAACATGTATGGAAAGAATTTTTTCATCATCATCATCATCCTTTGCAATACGACCACAAGACCTTCTACTCGATGTTATACCGACAACAACAACAACTACTACAACTATAACTACAAATAATACCGCAGCAACAACACGTGCTAATACTGATAACGACAACACACACAAAAGTAATCAACCAAAACATCCATTCTTGCACCGTTTGTTGGAGGAGGAGAATAATAATGATAAAATCACGATAAAGATAATGAGCATAACAAACACCACGTCGTTCTTTTTATGCGTTACCTTCAGTTCTAGAACGTATTGAGGGACTTTATCAAAGCCTACCTAATTCACATCCTTTTAACAATGACATACGGAATCTAATTTCGGATCTAAAGAATAAAAATAATATTAAGTTTGATAAGAAAGCGATTACAACGACAGATATGACAGTAAAAACAACAACTTGATACGACGACTTTCTTCCGTTACGTATTCTCATCGATTACATGCATCATTATTGTCACGTTGTACCGTCCGACTTGAACCAGATCCGTACTACCAAAACAACCACCACCGCAATAATAATAATAATAATAAATGATGAATCATTTACTGTTACTTTAGAACGGTATATAGGAGATGTTTTATCGGCACGTTGCTTAATAGGACATTCCTACATTGGTGGCAGTACCAGTGGTAATATGGCGTTTGTTAATAATAGTGATAGTAGTATCACCGGTGGTGGTATTGATGCTGAGAAAGTTATTGTTGAGGGTGGTCCATCATTCGATAAATGGATCGACTATTTGATTTCATTTCAGCAGATTGCTTCTGTCATAAATATTGACGATCGTAATAGAATCCCATCAGCCAAGGATTGGTACCAATATTGGGTTTTCTTACATAGTGCCTTGCTCCGAGTATCACCATTTTCGATACGACAGGCTGATAAGTTAAAAATTGGACCATTCTCAGGAATAGTAGAACCATTTGATATTAATAACAACGGTACTACTGGAAACGAAAACGACGACGAGAGTATGAATGATCACGACGATAATATTGATGAAGATGCAGGAAATCATCAAGATCATCGACAACAACAAGACACATGGTTTCTACCTTCTAGAACCTTTGCATGCTACTCATGTAAATGTCGTTATGTGAAGGTACTTAGTGACCGAATGAGTCCATTATTTCGTCATAACAATCAGCGAGTTGGAGTCCTTCAAACAACGTTGAACGACTTTGGTCCACTTGGTAACTTTAGGGGCCGGGATCGTGTTTCGACACAAGTTATGTTACCACATAAGTTGTATGTTATATTACTGCGAAACATGTTACTTTCTTGGAAATTAAATAACAATCGATTACATAATTACATTGATCGAGATAACGGTACAACTGGTAGAGAACATGTAACTGATTTACGTCGATGGCTTAATGGGTCTGATAGGCGTGGAGTGATGCAATGGATGAAATTACTACAGGACCAATCACAGAAAAATCATCCAATGACCGTCCAACCACCCCTTGTTACAATCCGAATGACAACGAACAATATGGAAAGACAACGACTTGCAGATAGATAATATTACTTCTCCTCTTCAGCAAAATGGATTAAAAAATTAAGAATTGTAATCATATAAAATCAATTGAAACTTAAAGGGCGATACGTCCAGTAGAAGGTTGATTATTTTTCTTACTGACTCTCTGCGCTGCTATCCATGAGTGGAGCTTTGTATCGATGATGGGACAACAATAGCCGTATGCTGATCTTTGTATGTAACGAGGCGTTGATATTGTGTCCCGTTGCGCCTATATGAAACCAAGGAATGAAAGAAGAGCCATGCGCTTAGTCGAAAGTTTTCCCCTTTCTTTCCTTTCGCTGGTTTGTAGTCCAGTTATCAAGTGTCATATCGGCGGGGTTTGACACAATAGTAGTACTATGCTCATCTTTGTATGTCACAAGACGCTGATACATTTCCTTCCACTTCCTACCGTTCATTTGCATCTGAGTTTTTGCCCTTTTCTTCTGTTCATTTATTTTGGATGTGGAATTAATAACATTAATATCTATATTACGATCAATAGCAACATATGCTTCTTCCAGATCTTCGCTGCATTCTCACTACCGTTTGCGGCTTGATGGAATGTCTATCTTTGATGACAAACATCCCTTTCCGTCACCAAAAGAAATGGAATTGGCAATACCAGCGGGTGTACATTTCGTGTTGTCCGAATCTTCTCCATTCAATATTACTGAATCCATCAAAGCATCCTTGTCACGGCAAGGTTTTACATCAGCTATTTTAAATCGTATGCTCTTGCTTCTACTTTCAACCTAAATAGTAGTTCGACGGGGTTTTCTTCGTTATAATTATCGTGCCCATCATCATCATCATCGTCATCGTCATCGTTGTCATTATCATCTATAATGAGACAATGAGCGTAGAGCTATTTTTTTGCGGCGTACCCGGTACTAATTTGCTCTCGACATAACTTTCGTGGCGAGTGGCCATCATCTATTTTACAAGAACTCGAACTTCCACTAACAACTTCATTCTTGTCGCCGTAGTCTCTTGTTGCAGAAGTATTATTACTAGATAGATCTTGATGATGATGATTACTTTTCTGGCAGATATTTCGAAGAGAAGCTGTAACTTCAGCCGAAGCTGACGATGACGCCGACGATATAACACGATATGGTAATACTTGATCAAGATAAAAATTCATCAGTTCGAATTCCGTCATCATTGCTACGTTTACTATCTTCCTCTTCTTCGTATTCAAAAGCTGGCGGCATCTTTAGTCGTTCCATAGATTCTGAATAAGTCATCATCAAATATCATTTCCCACAATGTACTAATCCTGCTACTTGGTTTACGATGAGAATATTTCCTTCTTGTTCATAAGGAGGATCGACTACCATCCTTCATAGTATTCTTCATAATCATATTTTGTTTCATTGTTATGTAATTCAATAAAGTGACGATAAGTACCTTTAATTTTATTATCGCCTTTTCGCCGCCGTGAAAAAACTCTCGTCTACAGAGTAATCGAGGGATGGATTGTTGCGTGTCCCCTCCCCACTCTGATAATCGTGCGTTATGTTAACTGCAACACATCATCACCTCAGTCGTGTATCTAATATACGTACATGCTTTGTTCTCGTGACGACAGTTTTATTTTCGCCACGTAAGAAAGAACCTTGGAAACCCACGCCACATCTTCGGTATCACTACTGCAAATTAATAATTAACTAATCACACTTAGCATTAACATTGCCGGAAGTTTATAGTATGGTATACGTCGTAGAATAACATTACACATATAATTACTTAACTTTCTTTCTTAAAAACTAGAACCGGAACTTTTGATTTGTTACTACTTCTTGCATCATAACCCACCTGTCTTCATAAAACAACGTTTTTCCGATGTTTCGTGTTTCTTTCTTTCACACTTACGATTACTTCATACTAGTACCCGGTTGATGCTAAGCACGCCCCCTTACGATTGATTCCTTCATTCAGGTGCATCATCATCATTCGCTCGCGCCTGTTCTGTAGTTACAGAAGGCAGTTCTTTTTTCTCGAGTATTTGTACATACTGTAATACCATCGCTGGTAAAAGATAACACCTGAGGTGAACTAATGGCACGAGTAAGAGTGAAAGCATTTCTTAGCAACAATCACAACACAGTACCCAAACTAAATTAAATTAAACAAACGAAACTAAACGAAACTAAATAACTTAATAACGATGGTGATTACCAATTCTGATTCCAATACAACTCTGTGAGTTTGAACAATAACGATAATAATAAGCATTATGGTGATACAACAACGACGAAAGTAGATAAAACTACGGGTCTTATTCATTATGTTGTACAAACTACTACTACTAGTACTACTACTAGTACGGGAAGAATACCAGCACCATTATCAACTGATGGTACTCCTACAAAATTATTGATTTCTGTAGTAAAAGAAGATAATAATAATAATGATGATGATAAAATGATGATGATGACAGAAGAAACAACAACTTCTTACGTTCCATTCTATCTTCCTTCACTTCAACAATCTGAATTCGAATCCAACAACAACAATATCGATGTTAATAGTATTGATGTTGATGAATATATATCACGAAATTATTACGCAAATACAAACGATGATGATTTAGATTTACCTACAACTACCACTGCTACCAGGTTCGAATGTATTAAAAGAATCACGAAATCGATTATTATACAATAGTAACAGTAATACTTCTTCATCTTCATTTGCATCACCAAGAATCCGTTATTTCGGTGGTAATAATAAAGAAGAAGAACAACCACAATCACAGTCACAATCACAGTCACGTTTACTTTATGTCGCACAAGGAGAACGTGCAAATGCAACAACGAATCAATATGATATTATTATGAGTGATAAGGCAACAACATGTCATATTATTGCCTTTCGTAGTTCGAGTTCGTGTTGTACTACTACTAACAGTAGTAGTAGTAGTAGCACTTCTACTAATGACAGTGATCTACCATTAACATCATTAACACATTTAGATGGTCCACATTATGATCAATGTATCCGTGATATGATTGATGAACATATTCATCATCATCAACAATCTCATCAACCAGTCGATATCGGAGAAGAGAAAAAATGTGATGATTATGACTATAATAATAATAATAGTAATGTTATTACTATTGAAATTCATATTATGGGTGGATTTAATGATGATGATTCGTCGTCATCGACTATTACAGATTGGTCATTACGTTTATTAGCACAAATTGCTGATGAATATAAAAAATTGGAGCAACAGCACCAAGTAGTACAACAACCAAAAGTTCAGATGGTTATAAAAACATTAGCAGTTTCATCATCAAATAATCAACAAGTACAACTCAACAGCAGTAATAACAACAACGCCGTTATTGATAGTCCAATCGGACGTGGATTAGGAATTGATTTACAATCGGGAGAAGTTTTTTTAGCGAAATGTAACAAAAACACTCATACAAATACCAGTACAAGTGGTAGTGGTTGTGGTGGTCCAGCTCCTGTCTTACGATCAGTACGATTATGGTGCCGAGAACAACATCATCATCATCAATTGAGTGTTGTTCATACCGTACAAGATGTGAATAATTTATGGAACTCAATATCAATATTGGATACTAACAACAGTATTAACAACAATAACCAAAACCAAAACCAAAAAAAAATAGCAGAAATGAATATCAATTATTTTGGGTCCAACCAATTGAATTCAATTCATGTAATATAACAAATTTTGATTCATTACTTCAATTAGATGATGATATACTATTACAATATACATCAACATCACCTAATGTTGAAGAAGATGGATTTTGTGAGGATGTACGTTCCTCATTACAATTTTTGAAGGAATCGAAATCATCATCACAATCACAACATGAACAATTAAAAGTCAAACAACAACAAGAGCAACAACACCAATTTTTTGGTACCAATTTAAATCGTCCTATAATATTTGCAAAAAGAATATGTACTACTACTAGCACTGCCGGTGGTCAACAACAACAACAACAATGGAAACAACTTCCATTGTGATTGATTTTCATATTTTTTTTTAAAAGAAGTAAACAGTTTTTATAACACGCCACACACACACACATACAGTACACAAATTTTAATTTTTAATCAACACATAACATAGTATAACATCATAGCAATATATGTATGGAAACAGACACTATAATAGTAGACCTTTTCCATCATCAATTTATAGTATTGTTTCAGGAGCTAATTTAGTTCTAGCTAACTAACAAATTCTTAACCTTTTTTTTTGATAAAGTCAGAATAAAAATTCAAAGTCAATGTCATGATATAAAGTACACTCGTACTCATAGTTATCAAATGTGTTGATAGCGCTAACCTAAATACAGTACAGTTATAGAGACTATCTAACTACTGTACCGTACTAACTACACTGTGCCGATTACGGATTTTTTATGGGGATGCGATTTTTTTATTTTTGTGTGTTCGAATCAATTTTATCCACGTCTGACGGAAGATTTTTCTTGAGAATAAGAATTAAGAATGTACATCGTATTGTATTTGAGTAATACAGAGTAGTGACAACAACACAAACCATACCGCCATATCCTGTACCCCATCCAATAAAATTAGGTTCCTATCCCACTTGTCGCATCATACTAGCATACGTAACCATCAACAAGTTCTTCTCAGCCAGGCCAGAGGTAGAGTGGCGTCATAGAGGGAACACGATAATTCTGATTTACGCCAAATTCCATTGTCGCACACGCTATATATAATATATTATTGTACGCCGTCATCGATCAACCGGATTTGTTATGATAATCAAATCTTATTTTTGCTGATCAAAAAACAAAAAAAAGAAACCTATTGAATAAGCAACCAGGAAAAAAAACAATCATGGTAGGATTCGGTTCGAGTTTGCGTATGGGCCGCCGCACTGGGTGGGAGCCGGCCTATCTCGATTACGAAACGTTGAAATTGCTTTGTCGCAGATCGAGGCTGTGTACGAAGAACGCGAACAGCACCACGAGGCGCGATGGGTTCCTCAGATGGATTTTTTACCAGTAAAGGGGGTGTTGGTGGAGTTGGCATAACCGATTCGGAACGAAACAACAACAGCAACACTGAGACTAAAGATTATCGCGATGAACTCTTTCTTGAATCAGATTCCGATATAGCTTTCGCCTCGGAGGTAGACTTGGACGATGACCATAGTGACGGCACCGATGGGGATGTCGATGTTGAACGAGCACTGGCTGATGATTCTTTTGAATACAGTTACTCTGGTATCACTGTCTGGGAACAACAAGGACTGGGACAACATCACATGCATGTTGATCCTTACAAAGATGAAAACTCAGAACCAAGAGGATTGTCCACAACATCTTCGATGGGAACAATGTTGAATCAACAGCACCATCATCGAACGCCGTCTGCTTTTTCTGTCACGGCGTATGGTACTACCACGCAAGGTGGGATGTACGCGTCATCGAGCGAAGAAAATGATGATTCCAACGCAAATGATTCAGATTATTATGATAAATGTGCTCCGTGGTCGACTGGCAGAAAAAAGAAAAAGGAAAGTAAGACGAGCAACATCAAAAGCAAGAAGAAAAATAACCACAGAGGAACGAAACAAAATCGTACTCATCATCGTCACCAAAAGAAGAATAACAGTAGTACTCCGCCGGATGCCTTTATCGTCGAAAAAGGAAATTCAGGACGTGAAAACGATGACGACGATGATGATTGTGGTGGGGGCAACAACTACTACTACTATAATTTTGGTGGTAACGATGAAGGTGACAATGCTAGCAGAAGTGCTTTCGGTGGTGGTTTGTTTGGGGGTGGTAGGACGGGTAACCGTGAAAAAACAGCTGAAGCAAACGAAGGACCATCATTACGACAAGACCTACCCATGACGCCCACGCCAAAGCACGCCAATTACGCGACAAAATCGACTGATAATACGACTGGACATTTTGTTTCGTTCCCAACACCCCGTAAGGAACCAGAGACTGATGGATATGGGTACGGGAGTATGATCGACTTCAATACTAATCAGAACAACACTCCTTGGAATCAGCAAATGGATCGGCAACCAGTACTCTGAAAGATAATACCGCCGCCAACAAGAACGATGAACGAAAGATTCGATACGAACGCGAACGTCGTCGAGCTTGGAAACAACGCAAGAAACGACGTCTTATTCGTCAACGGAAAGAACGAGAAAAGACAGTGCCACCCCATATCCGTATTGCTCACGCAAAAGCTCGGGCTATCACAGAACGATTCTTGGGATTGTTGCGTGCTGAAGTTGAAAAGGTAACGTTGTTCGCTCAAGCTAGGCTAGGTGAATTGGCTGATACTGCTGGCAGTCTTCGGTTTCTATCGTCGGACGAGTCGATGGCTATGACGGCAACGTCCACTGGTGCATACGACCACCCGTTATCGGATGGAGGAATTCATGCATCGGCATCGTCTTCGTCAGACGAAGGAACCGGTGGTTATCACCACAATCGCAAAGGAGGATTTCCTTGGTCTGATTCTTCCTCGGACGAAGGAGGTAGCAAGGAAAGTGGTACCGGACGGCTGAATCTTGCCAAAACATTTTCCTCGGCTGATGGATATTCCGCACACGCGGATCCTCGAGGGAATTTGACAGCAGCAGGCTCTTCATCTTCGGTTCCCTTTTCGAATGCATCATCGGCAAAAGGAAGACGGGGTCTAGGACGTCCCGCCTTTACTGAAACACAAGAAAAATTCGAAGCTACTACACGAAAGATCGCTCATTTTCAGGAAATTCGAAGAGAAAGATCCATCTTTCAACGGAATGATTATATCGTAGGAGAAGATTTGCTCTTGATATCGGCAGTTGACGAAGCAGATGCCTTCTCGGCGGTTGGCGTAGAACTCTTGCATATTCTTAAATACATCTGCGTAAACTTAGTTGCCGTACGAAAGATCTGTAAAAAACACGACAGGCTGTTGATGAATAGGATGTTGGGGGGATATTATCATCGAAAGCGAACGACGAGATCTCAAGAGGACACTACATTAGGTGGTTTGATTGCCCACGTGGCTGGAGATATCTACGAGGCCCATCCTGATCTAATTGGTCTAGTCAATAACGGCAAGCTAATAGGTGTATATGACTTGAAAATCCAGCAACTGGCGAACTCGAGAACAGTAAAGGTAGTTTCATCGTGTTTAGCTTTAGCCCTGTCAGAGTACGAAGTTTCGAGTTTGAGGGCTGATGCCTTGGCCAAATTGAATCCTGCGTTAAAGAAAGGGAAAAGGGGGGCAGCTGTTTCTCAAGATCAAGGAAGTACCAAATGGCCATTTAACCTTTCGACTGATGATTGTATGAAGAACACATCGCAGCAACACGAAGAAACGATTGCTCTGTTGCAGGATCACGATATATATGGATCCGACGACGAGCACGGCGCAGGACCTCCGTCTACAACATCGGGCTTGTCCCTGTCAAGACTCAGATATGCCGTTTTGTCTATAGTAAGTAAAAGTAAATGTGTTGCTCTGTATTCCTCGATATTAGCAATATATTCTGTGTAAATACCTGTTAGTCTAGCCACTTTTCATACGGAACTTATCCAGTGTCTTTTGCGCATCAAACTTACGCAAAACCACGATAAAACAGGCTGCTCTTCGGGAAGCCTCGCGAATCAAGTCGAACCCCTTCTCAAGCTACTTGAGTCGGTCAACACTAGCGTTCACAGGTCAAGCGATAATTGGAGAAGGACTCGACGGCTGCTCTAGAGATACACTCGACGTTTTACTTTCGTACAATCCTGATGCTGCCTTATTATTAGATACATCTGCTATCTACGAGGGTCTGAAATGTGGTCATTGGCGAAAGGCATCTATAGCGAGCGTGATGACTTCATCCTTGGCTGTTGCTCTCATTCTACCCTCTTCTGGGTCACCAACTCCCTTAAAGATAAACCCAAGAGCAGTCCACGAAAAGGAGTCCATTGTGTCCAACGCATTGGGCATTTTGCCTCCGAAATCAGAAGGTATACATTCAAGGTTACATCTTGAAGGAACTGGTTTACCTCCGTCAATTTTCCTACGCATAAGTCGATTTACGGACCTTCCTCCCTCCATATTACGAGCAAATCGGCTGTCACTGTTTCTATACAATGTAAGTACTCGAAAAGAAAATAGTACTTTATCACCGCTGACTTCTTCTCACAACATCTTCCATTCTAGGCAAACTATTTTATCTCGCATCCTACTTCAGTGACCTTAGCATTGGAATCGGATGATAGCATTGCTTACTCGGCTCTCATCATCGGAGCCCCTATTTTTTCTGCTATAATTGTTGCTGCAATACACTGCCATATTCTTTCTGAGTATACCACGAGTAAACAAACAAACAGCGAGAATATAGCACTCTTTCGCTACCTGCTTATATGTTCATGTTTGATTGCTATCGTTGGGAATATTGTGCAGGTTTATGGAATTGAAAATAATTCCATCTCTTTAATGGTAAGCAATAATTGTTTTTTCCTTACATGATATTCGCCTGTTATTGGAAGTTTCTAACAGTCTGCTTAACTCCTTCTCTCCCGTTAGATTTTGGGAAGATTCCTCATGGGTTTTGCCGCAGCAGAAATAGTACATCGTCAATTTGTGATATGTTTCATTCCTGTTTGTTTAATCGTAGCCGAAAGTGCTCGTTTGATGCAATTGCAAGTGACAGGACAAATATTTGGACTTTTAATAGGCTCTTTAGCTGGAAGGTTGATAACCACAGGATCAGAATTCAATCTAGGGTCTACTGTAGAAGATGAGAATAGTTTAGGACGAGGTAGAAAGCTGCTTTATGACGAGACAAATATGGAACTTCCCACTTCAGAACCAACAGCACCATTCAAACAGTCACAGTACATGGTCAACGGGTCAGCATCGACAGTATATGCTACATTCGCTCCTACGACAAGCCAAGCGAAAGGTATTCCAACGTCATCACCTTCAGGTGATACCACTGACAGTCCATCAACAACACCAGTGATAGTATCTCCAAACAAGCCAACTGGACAACCAACAAGTATTCCAACACCGTCACCTTCAGGTAATATCGAAACATCAATATATATACCATCCCAATCTCCATCGATATCGACAACTGGCGATCCATCAGCATTACCTACAATCAAGGAACCGAGGCTGTCACAAGAACCACCAGTTGCACTTAGTGTAAGTTACGGCCCTGGTTCGGCCTTGTCTCCCTTTTCTAACGATAATTTCGAATCGAATCCAGCTAGAAGTTTCTTCCCTTCATCTACTGATTTCGACAACCCAGCAAAGAGTCACGCACCAAATATAATTGGTAGTGCGCTTGTTATGGAAACCTATGAGCCGTCTATGCGTCCAACCTCCTTACTGGATATGGTGGCATCGGGAAATGCACATAATAGCCCAAACATCACTCAAGTTCAGCGACTGACTGCTGCAAACTGGTTCATGGTGCTTCTTTGGTTAATATATCTCGTTTATATCGTTTTTGGATGGAAGGTAGATATTGCCTATGACGCCAGGAAGAAAGAGACAAGTGACGAGAGCACTTCTGATTTTGAGGGATATGCTAACGAAGAAGTGGACAGTTCGGATTCATCTACAGAAGAGACGGGCCTATTATTTCAAAAGTCTTCAAAACTGAGAGAGATCAGTGTTGAAGGAAACTACAAAGAAGTCGAAACATTACTTCCATCAGAAAGCCCAAGCGATAGTCGAACGGGTGCCGGATTGAGGGGTCCAAGTCGAAAACGTAAACGAAGGATCAGAACCTTCACCAAGAGGATTCGCAAATTAATGTTGTACAGCATAGCTATCCCCGTTTCTCTAGTTTTAATTGTATGCACCGTATTTGCGCAGGAAGTTCTGTTTTCTTCTTGTGCCCTTATCACCAAATGTTATTTCCAATGGAGAGGGTCAGTCACTGGTCTGTTTCTAGCCTCACTGTCGGTGATGCTTTTACCAATGGATTACGCATGCGAACAAATTACAAGAAGATACGAGGAACGGTCGACAGTCAAGGTAAGTTTGTTTTGATTGCTTCTAATGATTTTAAGTCAACTATTGTCCATGGTCTCACTTTTCCCTCATATGGTAAACTTAAAATTTCAGCGGAGTATATTTTTACTTGGACTAGGAGTGCTTGTAATGGTAAACTGGGGGTCTCTATTCGCTCTCATACCCAACATACACAATCTATTCAAAGAAGATAGCAGTAATCGACATCACCAATATGATTGGATGTTAGGAGTTGCGCAGTACTCCATCGGCTTCATCATTACGTTTACGGCCTTGCGATCATTAGGAGTAGCATCGCGTTCTATGCTCAGCAAGGTATCACCTCCGAACTTGCAAAATATCGTGATTAACTTGGGAACTATTGTTACGTTCGTATCATTGTTTTCCCAGCTATTTGCGAATTTGTACATCGCTTCGATTGTTTTGTCTCAACGAGAAATCAATGTTGATATTTTGAATTCTTTATTGATGCCAATTTTAATTACAACTTTAGTGGTGTACTATCTTGTTCGAAAGCACTACTTCTTTTTGATGTAAGAGCTTGCTTGGAAGGAAAAGGAAGAATTCTACTGAAATAATACTGTTTCATCTTTTCATTTCGACCAATTTTACCATTAAGTTATCCTACATTAAAAAAATATTAAATTCAGATTTATTATTTGTTTTTGCGTTTTATTACTATTGTATGATTACTTTATTTTTATTGATGCTTGCATTGTTCATCTCTTACGCTAGCACTGGATCCTTCACCTTCTCGTTAGCTATTAACATATTGAGTTTGACCATGCACAACGTTGCTAATCCCAGAGCACATGAACTGACACCGAGTGCACCGTTTACGCCCAGATACTTGACAAACATGAAGACGCTCACAACCAAAATGTTTAGGGGGATACCGAACAAATTCATAATGACCGATCGATGAGAGTCAGGGACGTATTTACTTCGTAACGTTCCGATAGAAGGAAAGTACATACCCACACACGCTTCGAAGGCAAAGAATGACGCAACCAGCGGAAGTAGACCACTGGCTGTCGATGCTGTTGAGACCGTATACGTGGCAGTCGACATGGCAACGGTAGCGACTGCTAACATACCCGCGGTAACACCTTCGGTAGTTGGTCCTTTCATCTTGGCAAATTGACCAAAAAGTGTTGACCCGAACAAGCAACACGCCATAAAAGTCGAAAAGACCGTACCGTACGGTGTCCCGGCACCATCTCCGAAGGACTTGGCAACGGCTTTAGCAATTGCTGGTGGCCACTGCAGCACAAAGATGTACATAGCAGCCTCAAATAGACTCTGAACACCTCCGACCATCATAATTTTCGGATCAGCACGAATGACCTTGATAGCATCCTTGATGGATGGTTTGCCGCCTTCTTCTTTTTCGTCATCGTTCGTCGAATCCGATGACGACGACGACTTGGCTGCTAGATTTTCTTTCCACAAAAATGACGCTAATAATCCACCAGCCAGTAAGAATCCTGTCGATAATTCAAAGGGTCCAGTTGGACCACGTTTAGTTGCTGCCAAACTCGCCAATTGACCGGCAATAATCGCAACGATCGAATCACCAGCGTACGCCTTAAGAAGAAAACGATTTTTCACAAAAAGAATCACAAATATGAGCGAAAACGTAAGAAAGAGTAATTATATAATGTAGACAAAAACCAACTCCAACTTTTTCAAAAAAATGTCGGCTATTGTGTGTCGCTTTCGCTTTCGTTCCAATCATTATCGTTTTTGTGTGATGACAAACAAATATAGATATATGGTTTTTACTTTATTGTCTGCTCAGTTGGGAAACGTAGTAAAAGCACTTTTTCGGTATACTGTATAAACGAACGGATGAATGAATGATACAACAATCAAAACAAACAAGACCGTACGTACCATTCCAAATGTTTCGCCTAAGTATTCTCCAGTAGGATCATCACCAGATTTTTGTGATTCCCCAACTAACCACGATTCTGGTGCACTAAAGAGTAAACTGGTACCAATTCCAGACATGACACGCCCAAATAGCAATACAAGTAATAATGGACTTTTCGTCGATAGGGCACCTATTGCATATATGATTGAAAATGCTAACGTTCCCTTTTTTCGACCGTACGTGTCAACGGCACGTCCAACAGCTGGCCCGAACAACGCTGTTGATGCGAATCCTGTTAGGAATAAACGACTGACCATTGACATTGAGGCTGGTGCACCACCAAATATCTTTGATGCGTATACTTCATAAAAATATGGTCCCTGTAACCAATCGGCACATCGTAATAACCAAAATACAGATAAAAATTTACGTTGTAAATCTTTCACGCTATCAGGTTTCGTTTTTACTGCTGCATCGTCTTTTGATGTGTCGTTATTACTACTTCTCCTGCTATCAATCGATTGCAAAACTTTAAATGTCGTTGATAGCATAGCCACCGCCAATAGACATGTGTTGAATAAGCTAGTAGGAGTAGCAAGAGCGGCAGCACCAAATCCAGCAGTTCCAGTAGCGGCAGCAGCGGCCCCACCACCACGGATTCTACTAACAACGTTCGATACTAATGATAATGATGGTGCCGATATACTAGCACACATTCTCATACGCGTCCCCAAATTATTATTGGTACAAGAAGAACGTGATGCAAATTTGTTATTATTAATCGATCGTCGAAGTAACAACGATGATGTTGGAGAACAAGGGAGTGTCATACTTGTTACCGATTGATGTTGTTCCTTTTGATTATAGTAGCTGCTCAAAATTTGCGAAGTCGTAGCAGTGCTACCAAAGGCTGTTACTGGTGCCATCGTTACGGCGATAAAAGCCAGTAAAAGAAATTGAGTAGTGATGCATGATGATTTCGTGGATCTCGTCATTATTATTCTACTTTTGGGAAGCCTTGCTGTCCTCTACCTTTTTGCTATTCTATATAATAATAGAGTAGTACGGAAAGTTGATTGGAAGGATATCTGTCCTTTCCTTTCCTTCGCTGGATCTTAATGGGTGTTATTATATGCCGATACATTAGTCAGTACCGTACATGAGTATGTTGAGTCCAAAACTAACACACGCTTTTGGCATACAAGATTTGTGGCCAAGAACAGATGAGGAAGATTTTAAAGATCGAAAAAGACTTTCGTGACTCGACTTAGTCTCGACTCGACTTAGTCTCGACTCATACGACTAAAAGTTTAGGTTTCAAGCTGTCACTTTTTTTTTGTTGGCGCGACTGATAACCTTCTCTGCTTCTCTGCCCTCTCTGTTCTCTTCTCGCTCTCAATGATTTGATTTGTCAAACAACAAACAACATAACTTACTTGTACTTGTACCATTGACATAGAAAAGGAGGAAAAACTACCGCCACAGTCAGGTACACCCGACAGCAAATTCAATAGAGTAGCCTACATTATTGTGCACATAATATATATCTTAGGACACATAATATACATCTTAGGATGAGACATCTATCATTAGTGGGCGGCGTATCGCTTCTCCTGCCGTTGATATTATCACTTGTTGTGATTTTTTCTCCACACACTGGTGTGGTTTCTTTTCAAATTATATCAAGACGACAAGAGTTAATTCTACGAACTGATGCAACGAGATCATTGGCCATAGCCACAACAACAACAGCAACGAGATTGATTACTACAAGTACAACATCTAGCAAATCGTCGTCTCTTTCTTTAAGCTCTAACAATGACAATGACGATGACGATTCTTCTTCTCACCCCTACAAATACGATTTAGCTGTAATCGGTGCTGGTCCTGTTGGTGTACAGGCTGCGATAGCAGCAGCATCGCAAATGTTGTCATCATCAGACTCAGACTCAGATTCAGATTCAGGCAATCCATCAAAAAATAGGAAAACGAAAGTCGTTTTGATTGACGCACCCCGTGCATCAGGAAAATTAATGAATGAAGAAACCAATGAAGATTTATCAATCGGTGGACCGACGGGTGAGTTGAGGACGATTATTTTCCTCCCTGTTTTTTTCTTAATTTAATTGTAACTGTTTATCATGTGCTTTTGTTGATACAAAAGTTGTATTGTATTGCGTTGGGTTGTGTTTTTTGTTGAATGTGATTCTTACTGGATATTGATTTGATTCTCTCGAAATCTTCTTTTTTAAATCATAAATAGGATTGTTTTCTAAGGCATTACGAGATACAGCGAAACGGATCCAAGTATCGGCGTTACGTGGCATGGGATTACGGGAAGATAGCGGTAAGTGTTATGGATAGATAGATAAACGGATTCACGGAGGAGTTTTTTTGTTTTGTCTTGTTTTGTTTTAAACGATTACGGAATGAATCGAATGATTTCGTAGATTTATTGAAAACCAAACACAATAATTATTTTTCTAACACACAAAAAAATATTTGTTGAAAATTTAGTGTGGAATGAAATTGTTAGTTCGTGTGCCGAACTCGCATCCTTCAATGCACGGGATATCAAAAGGCAACTCGAATATGCTGGTGTTACTTTAGTTGAGGGATATGCAAAATTTGATGATAATTCCGATGGTGGGTCTCATCATTTGGTTATATCGAATGATGACGATAATGGCAAAACAACAACGACGACGACGACTATTTCAACAGACAAAATCTTGATCGCGACAGGATCCAGACCTTTTCGACCATCGGGGATTCCCTTTGATGGAGTTCGTGTATTCGATTCAGATTCAATCAATGGACTAAATTATCTTCCAAAATCCGTCGTAATCACTGGAAGGTAAGCATTAGATAATATCTTGTGTTTTTTTTCTAGGATTCATCGTCGATCCTGATTCAACTTCCTTCTCTCTCTCTCTCTCTCTCTCTCTCTCCCTCTAACATTTGCTCGTATGACACTGCTGCATTATTTCGACGTAAACATAAAATAGTGGGATCGTTGCAATCGAATTTGCTAAAATATTTTCAAATTTAGGTTGCGATGACGTCACATTATTGATTCGCGATAATAGTCCGAAAAACGCATTAATGAAAATCGGTTTAGACAAAGATATAGCCGCCACGTTAGTAGCTGACCTAATCCGTTCCGGGATCAAAATCGAACGTGGATGTGAGGTAGGGACGATCGAAGTTCCTTCTTCATCGGCGATGGCTTCAGCTACAGCAGCTAACGCCTACAATAACCAGAATCGTATCGTCCCCTTAAAGATTAGTTTGAAGGCTAAGGGTGGAGAAAATGACCGTCCATTGAGTAGCGTCCATGAAATAAAATGTGATGCGTACGTAGCAGCCGTGGGCCGGCTCCCCAACACTAATAATCTGAACTTAGAGGCAGCGGGAATCGAAGTCGATGAATACGGTGGGATAGCCGTTGATAATCTTTTCAGAGCAAATGGTGTGAAGGACCGTAATGTTTACGGTGCCGGGGACGTATTAGGGCGACCTTTCTTAGCATCGACGGGTGTTGCGCAGGGTGTAGCTGCCGTCAAGAACATGTTTCCTCCTTCTAATCCCCTGGACAATGATACCTCGGCTATTGTTAGTGCGTGTGATCCTGACGACGAATCATGTGCACTCGAGGATGATCTTCTCAGTCAGGCGGCCGGTGTCAATCCTACCACCCTCACCGCCAATCCGGTGAGTTCATTTGAGACGTACTTGATACCCATTCTTATTCTTAAATAATGATCTTACAAACGGTGCTTTTTTCTTTCTTTTGACCTGCATATTATCATTGTTTTTGGTAGTTTGCATTCCCTGTCGGAATCTGGTCGTCGCCAGAAGCAGCATACTTCGGTCTTTCAACGAAACAAGCCGAGATATTAGGTATTGATGCTGGTGAGGGCATCGCATTGTACGCGGAATGTCTCCGTGGACTTGTCTTTTCTCCCAATGGATTACTTAAACTTGTATTTCAGAAGTCTACTGGACGGATCGTTGGTGTACACATATGCGGAGATGATGCATGTGAATTGATCCATTATGGGATGGAAGTAGTCAAAAATCGTCGAACAATCACGGATGTAGCGAATAGTTTGTATTCTGCTGTTACGTTCCATGAGATGTATAGGATAGCAGCAATATCTTGCATGGATCCAAAGGCAGCACGGAAAAGTAGAGCCGCTGTTGGTAGGGCATTAACCGAGCGAAGAAGGAATAGTTCCAAGCAATAAAAAATAAGCTTAAGGAAGGAGATCAATAATAAGTCTAATGAAATCCGAAGATAAGCGTGCTTTCTGTTTTTTTTTCAGCATTTCAATATGCATGTCCCGATGCTGTGATATGGCGTTTTTAAGTAGACGTCCCACTTTACAACTGATTATGTATAGTAAATTATATCAAAGTCATGTGATCATATCCTTTCATTTCTCAACGCGGCTACGATTTCTTCTTCCATTGAATTTTCACCTGGCCACAATGTAAATAAGTATTGTACTCGTCGTCGCCGTCATTATCGTCGCCGTTATCGTTATCATCTGAATTATTATCGTATGTCATTCTTCTTTTGTGTCTTTTCGATACTATCGATTAAATATTTTGTGGTCTGAAATTTGAGTTGTCAATTTTGAATTTAACACGAGAGATCATCGTACAAACGTTACCGTAATTTTAGTGCGCAATTTCCGCTCGCTGATATCACATAACAACATAATCGAAATAACAATACGTTAGCACATAACAAAATAATGATGCCAATGCTGAATGCTGAACTAAGTCGATAAAAGAACAGTTATCGAACAAAAACACAAAATACATTGCAGACGAAGACTGACTACAATACCAGATACTCCTCCATAATAATAAATAAATAATTATGGGTGCAATTGTATCTGCGATCGCATTTCCTCACCCACCCAAAAAATATAGTGAACAGATGCTACGATCACGACCAGATCTTAAATTTTTAAAAACAGCTAGGTGTGGTTATCTTATTCCTACAGTCCATATCAAAAAATGTGGAGCAAAATATACTATCATATACAGTCATGGCAATGCAGAAGATGTTGGTCTTAGTTTGAATTACTTGGATATTATTTCAAATGAATTAGATGTTAATGTTATAGCTTATGAATATCCAGGTACGTACGCGTACCGTTCGACGCAAGTATATATATACATATATCAGCTTTTATTGTTGAGCTACTAATAGCTCATGATTTCTGTACTGAAAAGAAAAGGAGAAACGCCGTGTGCATGAATGTACGAACGAACGAACGAACGAATGAACGAATGAATGAATGAACGAACGGACTAATGATTACTTTTATTTTCTGTCATCCTTTATTATTACTACTACTTTACTATTTTACCATCAAAAAAGGATATTCTATATCGGATGGCCGACCCTCTGAACAGAATTGTTATGATGCAATTGATGCAGCATACCGATACGCAACGGATATGGCTGGAATTGATCCTTCACTTATTGTTCTTTTTGGTAGATCACTTGGTACCGGACCGACAGTAGATTTATGTTCCCGTTCTCCAAATATTGCTGGTTGTATCTTACAATCTCCATTAGAAAGTGGTATACGATGCTTTATTGGTGTATGCTCATCGTATACATTATACCCAATGGACATCTTTCGAAATTATTCCAAGATAGAAAATATACTGTGCCCAGTCTTTATTATGCACGGAACAGATGACTTGGTCGTACCATGCAATAATGGTAGATCACTATACGCACAATTGCAAGAACGTTCTTGTCATAGTTCCCTAGAGTATCCACCTTTATGGATACAAAACAGAGGACATAATGACATACCCGAGGATATAATTTTAAACCATTCACGGAAATTTTTGAACTTTTTAAAAACTCGGGAAAATAAGATAAGATAAGATAAGATAAGATAGGAAGGACTAGCACTAAATTGATTTGCTTCGTATTTTTTCTACAATTAATTGTACTGTAGTCAACTTCAATCATCCCAAACGCATTACCACCGTCTATGATGATAGAAACGAGTTAGTAGTGTACAAATACGACGTAGATTGGAAACTTGGTTACACTGATATCTATCACTGCTACACATTTTTAATGGCACTAGACTAGTCATAGAAAACTATTTCTTTCTAAATCCATCGTATCAAAAAAACGCATTGCTTGTCTGAAATTAAGTAAACTTAACATGTAGCATGTGATTTAAAAGCCAACTATAGGTGTTATCCTTGGGCAGACACTGTTGTTGTTGTTGTTGTTGTTGTAACAACATTTTATGAATAGGATTAGCAGAACGGTTATGAGGTGCAAGAAGAAGAGGACAATACAGTAAAGTGCAGGACCATAAGATATCATAAACAGAGCAGTACAGACTGACTTGGCTTGACTTTCATCTGTCTTCTCTATCTAGCACTTATGTGCAACGTACGTACCGTATGTAAGCAGTCATTTTTTGCGGCATGCATGTCGGGTCGCAAAATGTTCACATGATATGCATCCATAACCTCATAGGAAAGATTAGCCGCTGTTTTTGAATTTGAAAAGCTTTCAACACCAACTCATTTTGGATCTTAGTTTCATTCCAATGAAAACCAGTCCATGAAATACCATCATATGTTGCAATAATATGTTCCATCTCCTCTACTGAATCTGAAGGTCTTGTAAACTGTGCACAATTTGGATGACCTGGCACTGTTGTTCGCCAAATCAAGAGACAATCTTTGTGTTCCAACTCACACATTGCTTGCCAATCGTTTAATTGAGGAAATAGATTGTTATTTAGATGCCCAAGCAACTGATTGTTTGGCACATAATGCGCACCTCGATTGAGAACAAGAACATCAGGAAAGTGATCACGAACAATTTTTCTGACAGAATGTAGGAAGAAATCACGTTTTCCAATTAATTTTGAGCTTGAGCTATCACCACCAACACCATCGGCACTATTATTGCTATTGGTATTCTTATTGTTATTGCCATCTTCTTTATTGCATACCTGACTTATGAGCAATGCATCCTTATTCATAGCTCGTGGCAGGGCTTGTGGAACTCCCAGCAAATGAGAGAGTGAAAGAAAGTGATCAAACGAAATGGAATCACCAATAATTGCCACAGTTTTGTTTTTCATTAAGCGACAGTATGATTCCTCTTCAAAACTTTTGAACGAACACCCTTTGGAATGAATTGCTTCTGGCTCCCATATCCACGTTTTGAATGTGCTGTTCTGTTTGAAATCAGAGCATGTCTTTTGCTGCACTTCTCCTCTCATTGGTGTGTATGGAGGAAGATCGTATGTTATATTGACCCAGCTACCAATCTTCAACTCTTGAATCGGACAGAAGTAGGTTGAATTTGGCACTGTCATTTCTATATTCCTTTCTCCTCGTGTTTCTTTTGTTTGAAAGAAATAATGATATGTCAGAGTAGATGAATAACTGTGTGCCAATAAAAGCACTGTCGTCCCAAGTAGAATAATGTATGTACATTGTTGAAATCTTGAAGGAAGCTGCTTCTTTGACGAAGTATTACCTTTTCTTAATGAAATCGCCATCTTGGTTGATAAATATAGAAAAATCCCAGCAAAGAATAACAATACAGTATCCTCGATTTTTGACTATCTCTCTCTCTCTCTCTCTCTCCCTCTCTCTTCACAGCAAAAACACGCGATAATTTACAGATAAAAAAGACTAAAAAAGATGAAAATCTTTGATGACCGGAATGAAAGTGAAGAATTGGACAAAATTAATTGAGCTTTGACCCAGTACCGTAGGGTGTTACCATATCCACGAAGAGTTTTAGATATTTAAACAAGATACTGCATAGCGATAACCGCGAATGCGTAGGTGCAGATAAAAGCAAAAAGGGAGCTTTTGAAAGGGCTTTCGCTCTGTCTCAAAGGGGGGGGGTTAAGTGCAATTTTTGAGGGATAACCCCCCCCCCCCCCCGAATAATATAGGACCCCAAAAAGGGTGCCGATAACGCTAACATGAAAGCAATGTACGGTATGTCGGTGATAAATTTAGATATCACCCACGAAAGAGACAAGGCAGCAGTATCAATGTTATTGAGATGGCATCCATTAGCACCTCTGTAGCAAAAGCAGCAGCTGCAGTAGTTGTGTGGATAGTGATTATATCACTTCACGATGCAACAGTGATACCGGTGCTAACGAAAATTTCTGCATTCAGTTGTAACTACAAGTACCAATATCGGCGTCAACACATCTTGTATCAACAACATGATCACGAAAGTCAATGGCAATGGCAATGGCAACCTCATCGTCGTCGACGACGACAACAACAACCGTATATGCGATGGCAACAGTTGAACTTTTGTATCAAAGAAAAAGAACAAAAAGAAAACGAAGACGAAATCGATATGATGATGTTGTATGACGACGACAATGATGACGACGATTACGACAGTAGTAGTACTGGCGGTGCCTATGATGATCGAAGCAGCGTAACGCAACGGCGAAGAAAACTATTACAAACGCTCTTAGTAGGAGGTTTTGCACTGATTGCTGCACCTTCCACAGGACGAGCAGGGGAAGTTGGTGCACGGATCACAAAAGTTGTTACAACTAGTGATTTAGGTGTGTCAGTACGAACATCTGTCGTGAAGGGAGCTCAATTTATGGATAAAATTGATGGACGATGGGAAAAATTTAGTGACACGTACGGATTGGGAGGTCAGCGAATGAATCAGCAACAGCAACAAGATCAACAGAAAAGAAGACAGAATAGTAATCAAAATAATAATATGATTATGCCATTGAACATAAATACCGCGCAACAAATATTAGATATATCCGACGATGTATTTTTGAAATCGACATCGTTATCACAACAAAAATTGAATACAAAAATTGAACAAATTGCAAGATTAACAAAATCTTCATTTGAAAGATCGGGAGTTGTTTTCTCAATAGATAATAATGATGACTTGTTACTATTCCAAACTGCATCACAATTCAATTTCATTGTATATGCACATTTCAAGGCATATTCAGAATTGATACTTGAAAACGAAAACAGAATAAATTTTTCAAAGTTCCGAATAGAATACGAACGTACCGTCGGTCAACGTTTGATTGATATGTTGCAACTGGTAGATAATAGTAACAACAACTTAAACGGATCATCAGTATCATCATCAGTATCAGTATCATCATCGTCATTAGTACAGCAACAACAACAACGCAATGACATTCTGAAGAATAAACTCCTTACTGCACTCGAACAGACTGATTCGTTAGGTCGAAAACTTAATAATTTGGGATTAGTATCTGGAGTCAACCGAGACAGGCCTGAAACAACAGACGACTTACAAGATTTTGTTGATGACGCGTTAGCAGATCTTGTTATTACTGTTGCTATTGATGGAGATGTTACGTTGCAATCGCAAATACTGTTGCAAGAGCAGGGATATCGATTATATCCTAATTTTAATCGTTTCATCGTAACAGAATTATTTCGGGAGGCGATTCAGGAACAACAAGAGCAACAACATAAGGTTTCAGTAATGGATTATTACTTCGATACGAATTATAATTCCGATCCTGATAAATTCGAAGTCAAGGAGGTTATGTTAAATATTTCTATCGAATAAAGCACAACACATATTATTATTTTATTAGGTATTTCTCTTTTTAAACGACTCATATGTGCTGTGAGAGATCACAATTCTTTTTGATTGATCGAGTTGATTCTAGTGCGTTTAAGATTTTCTTATATTATTGTGTACACTCACACTCACGATGACATAAAAGTATCGAAAGATTCGTATCTTGGTTTCCAATTTAAAACTTTGTTTGTATAACTTCCATCATAGACTTTTCCAATTAGATCACCCTTTTCTTTTGAACCTGTAAATTTTGGTATCGTCCGACCATCATATCTTTTATTTTTTAAACTAGATTCACAAATTTGTTGACGCGTTAATGGATGTCCATCACTGACTAGAAATATCTCGCCCCTTTTTTCTTCATCATCATCTTGTTCCTGTCGAGAATTAATATTATGTTTTAATGCAGCAACGACTGCTCCCGCTGCATCTTCATAATGTAACAAATTGATTAAACTATCAGGTCGACTGGTAATTTCGTCCTTAGTTTCTTCGGCTGTGTTACCCAACCAAAAATTATGTGCACCACGATTCAATAAGTACAATCCTGCTAATCTCATAACTGATCCACCCTTTTCTTTCAATACTTCATTCTCTGCATTGATTATTCGTCCAATTCGTGGAATTGGATTGGTAGGTAACGGAGTTGATTCTGTAGTAATTAATGCAGCATCGATACTATCACCACCAATCCCGTATACACCACCGCTTGAGGTAAAAATAAATGATCCGTCGTCAGTGTGTTGTCCCATCCAAAGATCATCAATCGCACCCCGGATTGCTGATGGATAATCATCGAAACCAGACGGTGGAGCACAAAATACACAATGTTTGAATTTTTTATTGATTTTGATCGTATCATCGTAGTATTCTCATCTGAATCTTTGTCTACTGCTGCCGTTCGAAGCTCGAAACGATTCGAATACTGGTTATCATCATCTCCTCCCAATACTTCTTTCAATATTTCATCATGTCGTGTAGTACTTTTGGTAATTCCAGTGACTTTTTAATGCGTCGGTGTAAACAAATGAAAAGGAAACGAGGGGAAAACAAAAATTTGAGGAGGAATGGTCGATATAGTGCCAGGTGCGATGCGATTGATATGATGGTTACGACCCATTGCTTAGGTACGAGCACACACACATACAGCCACACACACAGACTGACTGACTGAACACATTACTAGTATTGCAATATTCAATATAGTACAATACTTACATTTCCAATCTTTAAAGTCAGGATCACGTAATAATTGTTTACAAATTCTTGTTCCTAATACTCCAACACCAACAATCGCACATTCTGTTACTTGTATTGGTATTGAGATGAAGTAGTGGCAGCAACATTCATCGCAGTAGAAAAAAGTGATCGATTATTATCATAACCAAATGCTACCAACAACAACAGTGAGGATGAGCATACTGCGAACAATTTTCTACTACTACTACTAGCACAAGGATTTATCATACTTGTCTATTATTGCTGCTGTTGTTAAGGAACTTTAGATTGTTTTTGTATTTTTTGTCATCAATGGATTATAACCGATTTGAAAAAAATAAAAGTCAATAGATTTTTCTTTTCACATCAAATGCGATCGACTGACGTACACACGCTTTTACTTACACGTGTAACTTAAAACCAGAATAAAATAAGTCAAAAAGATCTTCGCATTTATTCTTGCATCTTGCATCCGTGAACAGTTTAGTATTGTCATGATATGAAAAAGTTCGAAGTACATCATTGTACATTGTACAATGTACTGCACTTGAATCATAGGATTACTTTGTACTTGGCAGCTTCCGAATGCACAGCATGTTGTCACTCACGTCAAAGCTATCGGTGACGATGACAACGATGTCGGTGATGTCGGTGGCGTTGGTGACAATGTTCTTGACAGTTGCAGCTTCTGTTACCGCTTTCGTCGTCCATCAGTCTGACACCACGATCCTGAATGCCCTGAATGTACGATCAAGAACACGAATCAAACAGCAGCAGCAAGTCGTAGAACAAACAACGAAATGGACGAAGAACAATTTGAATAACTCGTTTTCTTCCTCTACTTCTACTACTTTATTTCGTCATCAGTAGAGAATAATAGAAACGAAAACGAAAACGAAAGCAACAAAACTGAAGACAATGAAATATTGATTTCATCACTACAGAATACATTATGTTCAATTGAAGCATTAGAGGAACGTAATACAGCACAAATTCAATCATTTATTGATGAAAAAGATCAATGGGAATCATTAGAATCGTACGAACAAGAATTA
The DNA here is from genome assembly GCA_900095095.1 of Fragilariopsis cylindrus CCMP1102. Classification (NCBI taxonomy): domain Eukaryota; phylum Bacillariophyta; class Bacillariophyceae; order Bacillariales; family Bacillariaceae; genus Fragilariopsis; species Fragilariopsis cylindrus. Next base: position 257,928 of record FMBT01000330.1, on the reverse strand, counting down.
CTTTCATCGAAGGAAGAAATTTTAAAACGATTATCAGAACTAAACTAATATATATATATATATATATATATATATTAATAATAGTTACAATTGAAAATTACTGTACTAAACAACTTGCACGCAATGCTGGCACGAAAGAAAGTATGGCCAGTAATGTTAAGTAGATAGACATCATTATTGCTGTCAGCCAACTATTTGTAATGAATATTCTTCTTCTCGCAGTTGTTACAGGCATCACAACAGGATAGCATTTACATTCATTGATTCGCTGGCAGTTTTATTTGCAAACGAAAAGGAAGGAAAAGAAAAAGGAAAACATAGCGATACAACAACAATAATATGGTACCTTCTGGTATTGATTTTAACAAAAGAAAGAAACCACCTGCCATCGACCCTTTGTATTGATCTATCAACACGAAAAGGAAGAAGACCCAGAGATGCATGATATATTGTGGTATCCAATTAACTATTAAAGTTAATACAGACACACAAACAAAACAAAAATATCCCATCTATAAAAATTGTGTACTATTACTAAGTATTATTTTGATATATATTAATTTAACTTCTTTTCTAATCATTGTGTATCTTCATATTCCATCCGTGCGTATCTTCGTCGACACCATTTTGGATTGCTCGAATTTTTGAATAAAATAGTTTAGTTGTTTCACCTATTTCATCATGATTGTCACCTCCAAAATTCATAATGGTGTCCTCATCATCACCTGCTCCCAATATAGTAGCAGAACCAACAGGTGTCACAACAACGGCTGTTCCGACTGCTAATACCTCATCAAAATCTTCCAATTCAGATACTTTGACATTTCTTTCTTCGACAGTAAAACCAAAATCTTTTGCAACCTGCATTAACGATTTGTTTGTAATGGATGGCAATACCGATGGTGAATATGGTGTTGCATACTTTTTATTGGCATTGTCGATACCAACAAAGTTGGATGTACTAAATTCTTCAATGTATTCTTGAGTTTTTGCATCTAGGTACAAACCAATTGGATAACCCTTTTTCTTACTTAGCATATTCGGTAATAAATCAGCAGCATAATTCCCTGCAACCTTCACAGCGCCAACACCCTGTGGTGCAGCTCGATCATAGTCCTTAATAATTAATGCATCCACAGGTTTGGACAAACCACCAGCATAATAATCTCCAACCGGCATGACCATAATAACAAATGTATATTCATCTGCTGGTTGTAATCCAATTCGTGGACCTGATCCAAATAATAATGGACGGATATAAAGTGCACCATTCGAACCATAGGGTGGTACATATTCGATATTATCTTTCACAACAGTTTGGACGGCATTCACAAACATATCTGTTGGTAGCTCCGGCATCATAATCCGACGACAACTGGATTGCATCCTTGCAGCATTTTCTTCTGGACGGAAACAATAAACTTCATTATCCTCATGAGTAAATGCTTTAAGTCCCTCAAAGCATGCCTGTCCGTAATGCAATACAGTCGCTCCGATATGTATATTCACATATGGTTCCTTTTTTATTTTTATTATTAGTAGTAGTAGTAGCAGTTATTGTTGTTGTTTTTAGTTATAATTGTTTTGCAACAACAATGATGTGAACAGAAAACCCAATCAGAATAGGTCGCCATTTGATAGTTTTTGTTATATATTGTAGTAAGACACGGGCAAACCAAAACCATTAAAAAAGAGACAAATATTTATTGTTGAGAAGAAAGCAAAACTATCACGGTATCCATCAATTACAAATAAATAAAAAGAACAACAACACTAGTAATGATAATTAAGATACACTGCAGTACCACCGGTCGGTTGAAGTTAGTTAGTTCGTACGTGTATACGCACGCAATACCACTGACTTACCTTAATGAGTTCCGGTTCCGACCATCCTTCACCGTCCTTCCATGTCAGTTTCACATGTGAATTTGTTGGTCGGAATTCAAATCCTAAATCTTCCCATGGCATACCCATATCAGCAGTTCCTGGCATTTTCTTTGTTTTAGTAGTATCAGTCGTTGATGACATATACAACCTGCTGTTATTAATATAATTATTATTATTTCTTCTTGTACTGGTACTAATAATCGACGAAAAGACAGTAGTTCGTTGTTGAAATGCATCACAAAACGAAGACAGTGACGCCAGTAATATAACTCCGGATTTATTTTTGTTGTGGAACATCATCTTGTAGATGTAATCTTCTTTCTTCTTCTCCTATCTGAACAAATTGTTGTTGTGGTTTCGATCTTTTTAAAAGTTGGTCGTTTCAACAGTATTTTACAGTAAAGGCAGAATAATAGTAAATTCTAAAGTTGCTAATCTTGTTGCGCAGAATTATGTATTTGTTCGAAACGTTATTGGCATAATGGGGGGGTGGAATGGAAAGGACCGCTTTTGTACGGGTACATTGTTGTACTGTACTTTACCGTATGTTGTTGCCATGCTGTCATCGCGACGAGCGGTTGTCGTGATAGAAATAAATGCATGCACGTTTCGTCGTGAGGGTGACGCAGGTTTACGATTTTCGAAGGACAGACGAGCTCGACTCACAAATTTGAATTCTGTCGTTCAAATTCGTTCAAATCAAAAAAACAACTGGAAGCAATTCCCGGAGTTCCTGAATTTTATATATCCACGATTGAAGCAGGAAGAGATCGCAATCTGCTACAGTAGCTTACTGTTACTACCGGTAGCAGATTTTCAAAAAATTATACGACCGGTACTTTCTTATGCCTTCTTCCACCAGTTTTTCTTATTTCAATTGTTCCAATTATTTTACCAGTCCAGTAGTCGAAAACGAAATGCCATCGAAACGAACCACCACATGTACTGTAGGACTACTGTATTTCTAACTGAAAGTCTTCCCTCTATCGTAACGTAACGAATGAGACAGAACGCAGAGGGACAAAGAAATAGATAAATAGAGATAGAGAGAGAGAGAGAACTTTACCGTGATGTCATCTGCCACAACCGCAGCCGCAGCCGCAGATAATATAGCACATCGATCCACAACATCAATGATACATACAACAACAACAACCACCACAACAATAAAGTATCCACAATGGCATAATGTAATTTCTGGTGGTGTTGCTGGTGCTGGTGCTCGATTACTGATAGCACCACTTGATTTAATACGGATACGTGCACAGCTGGAACGGAGAGACATCTATCCACGTCCATCTATAGTGTCGAGATTACAACATGTCTATCAAGTGGAGGGTGGTATCAAAGCATTATTTCGTGGAAATTTAGCGGCATCCTATTTATGGATTGGATATACGACAGTTCAATTTTCTGTCTACGGGACGATTAAAGAAAAATTGGAAGATATTCGAGAACAAAAGGAAGTAGAAGAAGAAAAAAATAATAGACAACAGCAACAAAAACAACAAGAACACGATTCCTTCAACGGTGGTATCGTACAGACGCAGTTGACCAACCTATTGGTCAATCCTACTATTGTTGCTTTTATTTCTGGTGCTAGTGCAGGAGTATGTGCAACAATTGCTACTTATCCATTTGATATAACAAGAACCGTATTTGCTGCAAGGGGGGCAGTCACACAACAACAGCAGCAGCAAAAAGCTTCTATTAAGTCGTCGTCGTTGTCGCCGTCATCGTCATTTCGACCACCATCAAGTATTGCAGAATCTGCCAAGTCAATGTATCAAAAACAGGGCATACAAGGATTTTATGCTGGTGCAACACCAGCATTAATATCAATCGTTCCATATATGGGATTAAATTTTGCTATCTATGATTTTCTTATTACACAGGGAGCAGAAGATAATACTAGTAAGAAGAGTATTGGTTTATCTGGTTATGCTGGATCAATCAGTGGTGCTGTATCGAAAATTATTGTTTATCCACTGGATACAGTAAAGAAACGGATCCAAATCCAATCAGTATACGGTAATAGTTCGTCGACGTATTATAATGGAATGTGGGATTGTTTAGCAACAACAATCCGAATAGAAGGTATACAAGGTTTGTATCGTGGTTTGTTCCCTTCCGTATTAAAAACAACATTAGGGAGTGGTCTTGCTTTTACATTTTTTCGTACCACGAAAAATTTATTAGAAAACATCCATGATCGTTAGAAGAGGCAGCAAAGAAAGGTGACAAAACTATTTACTATTATTGACAGACAACATCAACGTAATACACACCAGCAACGCAAGAGAGAACATGGACCGACGATGACTGACTAAGACCTACGAATCAATCAATCAATCAATCAACCATGTTGGTATGAAATTAAAAAAAAAATGCACTCACTCATGGATAAATAGATTCCATTTATGTCCTCCAAAAAACGATACGACTGTACTGTCATACATGGTTGCCACAAAATGTGATAACATCTTATATCACAATCATTAGTATGGTATCGTCGAATCGCAGTAGTGCTTAATTTGTAACTCCACAGTCAAAAGAAACCTGTACAGGACCAAGATCTTAGAGATCTGCCGTCATACCTAAAAGTTGAAAATTCAGATTGTTATCCATATAAGCACTCTTTTGTGAATAATATGATTTATGATTTAAACGTAAAAAAGTATTGCTTGAAAGTAACGTATATCCAAAAGGCAATGTATCGCAGAAATGGCTGCAGTCAAATATGACAAAATGGAATAGTGTTATATTTGCATGATTTATAATATATTCATGTAAAAAAAAATTGATCTCCTGTATAATTTTTCTACTTTGTTATATTCGTAAGGCCTCATTTTGATCTCAGTGTTTCATAGATATCTTGTCTCATATCGTCTCATGTTCTTATAATGGTCCTGCAGTGATTTCCTCTTCTAATCATGTTGGTTGAATCTCTTTTTTTCTCTTCTATGTCCCCATAGTTTCGTTCTGTCCTTATTCTCTCGTAGTATCAACTTGCAACAGCTTTGTGTCTAGATGAGGAAGAGGTAGACAATTATGAAATCATAGTGCAATGACGAATATACTTTCAGATAGCGCAAACACATCAAAACTTCCTCTATCCTCACCCTAAAATATCTAGAATTGAGTGGGCGTTGCAGACCAGATCCATTATTCTTCTATTACCCTTTTACATTCTATAGTATGAATGCTCATCGCATCAATATCCATTCTTTGCTCAAGGGGAATCACCCCCAACAAGTTTGATGCGCAAATCAGCAATATGCCGTTCAAACCGTGACAGCCGCTGTTCTCGCGAAAAAAATCCAGTCACCGAGTGCGAACACCGCCGTAACTGACGTCAGCTTGTTCTCCACTAACCATAAATGTTCTACATTGTGAAAATTCACTATTAAGAGAGACTCAAATGCCGAATCGAACTGAGCTTGCATGGTCTCCAAACAGAATTTGGTAATCCCTGATGATGCTATGATCAGGGCGGCGGCAACTTGATTATCGAATTGTTGCGACATCAAGACATTGGTGCTACGGCCAATCACCAGATCGGAACACGGTGCGACACGATCTGGAGTTCTTGATCCAACATATCAAGAAGTAGTCTGCCGTCGCTGGTGATACTTGCGTTGTTTTTGGTATAGTTTATCTTGAGACGGATGTCGTCCTGTTCGTTCCTTGCAGGACTTGTACCCTGCTTACCATTGATACTACAGAATTCTGGACTGAGAAACTCTGATAACAACCGAACCTTGGGAGCATAATATTCCTGATCCGCAGCACTCAATGATCTTAGAATGAGAGATCGAATATCATCATCCATGGTAATCAAGAGATCATACTCATCCAAATACGACAAATCAAACGACGTTCCATCCATGGTACTCGTTGTCTCGCATAATCCCAAAGATTCGCAAACTGCCACAGCTCGTTCGGGTGCCGCCGCATCCCGGGGTGCATTGCGGGAGGCATCAATGGTAGATGAGGTGGGAAAGAGAATAAACATGGCGTCATTATACTCGGCCACCCGTGCTAAGAGGCCTTCCGCAATTCGTCCTTGATATTGTCATCGTCGACAAACATGATTTGAAAGTGCAGACGTGATGCATCGAGTGATTGCGCAGTTTCGAGGGCACGGGCTTTTGATAATCGGATAAGGCAAATGAATCGTGGTTGTTGTAGTTGGAAGATGACGATGACGATGAAAAGGGAGATGATGGAGATGATGGGAAAGATAGTGCGAAGGTCATAGATGGAAGTTTACTTCCCAGGAGGAAGAGATTCCAAAGTAGGATTGTCCGCATCATTGTTTTGTTTGTTATGGTGGTAAGATGCAACTTTTCGCTGATCTGGACGATGGAATTATCACGACGGATGATGGGATTATTAGATATTATGATATTATGGAATGTTTAAAGTGAGATAGATGATAGGTGCCAATGGGAATGAACCAAAAGTGACTCGATCCTATTGATATGACGTGGCAGGAAGAAAGAGATCATGATCAATAGAATATCATAACACAGTACTAGTACAAGTAGAACATAAATGGGCAAAGGGTCTTGTGATCTCTAGTGCCTACTGGAGGATGGATAAGTCTGGGAATAGTCGAAAGTAAGAAGTTACATATTCCATACTGGTAATAGATTTAACAGTACAAATTATCTTCAACGGAACAATTCATACATCGCAATACAAAATTTGAAACACGAGACTATTTACTCCACTACTGTACTATTGATGATTTGTTCACATATCCTCTTGAATGTACTTGGCTTCATATACATGTGTCAATTGCAGTTATATTGAGTCTCCTGAAGATCCTAATCATGCAGATGAATCTGAATCAGTACCAGTAGGGGGGGGGAGATGCTCTGTTTGGCAGATATCTGGTTTGGCTCTGTGAAGACTGCAGAGAAAGTCATACAGACAGGCTATCACTACACTATGATCACCAAGACAGCCCACATACAATCACCTACAAAATTGGTAGATGACACAATGCAGGATTTTCCTGGTATAATATGGATTGTAATAGAATGCACAACAGAGGAGTTATATATTATAAGTTGATGTGTATTGGACAGAAATACAATTAAAAAACTGTCCTAACATTTGTTCTAATATGGGACGCGGGTCATCTAAATCTGGAGACCCTTATGGCAGTCTATACATACAATATGTTGCATCCCCTCAAGTGATCGCAAACTATTTAAGTATTTCAACAACGTAGATGTCCATAATCAAGTAAGACAATTTGATATTGGCTTAGAGAAGAAGCGGGTAACACCCAACCCTTACTTCCAAATACATACTTCACACATCGAAATGGACCTTGTAGATTTGTGGAAATCTTTCAAGGGACACCATAAAGACTTCAGCAACTAATTTTACAGATATTACAACGTATGATTTGATTTAATATAGCAAAAACGAGTAGTAGAGTAAAAAGTAAAAACAAAATGAAAGTTAAAAACACACCTGTCAGTACAAAAAGATAATTCTATACTTTACATGCACCATTTGAACCACATGATCAAACCAATTAATTGGTCTAATGCCCAAAGCTCAAGAGCAAGTCAGTATCACACATGGTACTGAACCCCTGCCCACCACACTTCTTCTCAATTTATGGTTTGAAGTAGCTGCAGAAGAAAGGAAAGGGAATTTTAAATATAAACTTGCTACAATTCTAATTTGAATTCATTTGAAAACGCGCACCTCAGTGTTCGATTTCGTCTGCCAGCCAACAGCTTTTTACACGTAAACACGTGTACTAAATTCTAAAATATCAACTAATTTTGCCTCCTTTTGCAGTGTCGACAATGGTTATCATGACTAATATCATCCAAGCAGGATGGAATTTTGATCAAGATGATAGCATCATAGACAGCTTGACTATCGGAACTACTTCAAGTTTCAAAAAGATCGAAAATACGATGAAAAATGATGGAGATATGATTTTAGCAGCATCTGAAAAAGTACATACCTGTAAAACCACTAACACCGATGAAGAGGGATGGACGACAACAATTCCTGGAAAGAAGAAACCGAAGAAGAACAACAACAGGGTCTCGTCAACTGAGTCTATTATCATGACAATCGATGGGAACGTCGATCAGATTGAGGCAGGAGCATTGAACAGAATAAATGTAACGTCACCAGGAAGGAAGTACAGGTGCAACATACCGGATGACAACAGAAAAATAATTGAACTAGATTTTAACCCGACAGCCATGACAGATGGAAGGAAAGAACAAGGTAATACTAAACATCAAGAAGATGGAGAAGAAGGCGACACAAGAGAAAATCAAAGTAATACTCAAGGAGAACAAAATAATGAAGAAAAGAATGGAAAGAAAAATGAATCAGTAGAAAAAGAAAAGAACAACACAGATAAAGATGACAACAGTGACGAACAAGGAGGAAGAGGAGACGGTGGAAGAGAAGGGAGAGAAGAACGAGGAGGAAGAGGAGGACGAGGAGGAAGAGGAGGAAGAGGAAGGAGAGGCAGTGATCGAAGGCAAATACCACGAACGGAATGGGAAACATATGAATTTTCAATCAGCTTCAATCCAAAAACAATGATGGATAAAGACCCAGATGCAGAGTTTCAAGCAGTAATATCACAAATGATGAAGAAGTCACCAGGCATTACGTTTCATCCAACCAATGAAAACATGCATCCACAACCAAAACCGTTTACGACAATCCAGGAATACCCGCAAACTGAAGCTGAGTTCAAAGACTTCTTTGAAGTATATGAAAACAAAGGATTTACAACGTACAGAATATTTATCAAAGCAACAATGCAATACAATGAGTTAGAGTTACGGAACAGCCTACTAAATTACTTGCGAAGTAATAATCTATGGATGTCAAGTGAGCTAATATCGGAAAATGTAGATGAAATGATAGGATTCATTAACTTTGGACATGATAAAATGGTATGGAGACCGGAATGTGAAAAGAAATAAATAATGGAATCAAGTCGTTAATTCAAAGTGGATCAATATCAGAAGCATTGAAGCTCAAAATAAGTAGTCTGAAGAAAGAAATACACGTACGAGTAGCAGCAGGAACTTTCAGAGGAGGATCAAGAAATGACCCAGTAATGTGTGAAGGAATAGTACTAAGGACAACAAAGGCACAAGCAAGAGCAGCCATAGAGCTGTTGGGATTGATTGATGACAATGTATTAGGACAATTTTATGGAATAGTACCACGAGGAATTGATAGAGAACTAGGACCAAGACTATATGGAAACTTATTACGAAGAAACAATGATATGCTTAATACATTGCGATCAATAACAGTAGTAAACTGGCCAGAAGAACTGTTTCAGATCATTATAATCCAGCATCGACAGTAACAGGAACAATACCACTCAGAGTAGATAATCTGTTAATGAGCTCATGGAATTGTGTAGCAATAGAAAAGACAACCGAAACAAAATTGAGGGGAAATATCTCTTAATATTCAGGAGAAGGATATGGAAAAGGCGAAAGGATATATAGGTGATCTATTAGATGAATTTGGAAGAAGGGGGGACCGACCAACTGCACAGATAGCACTAGAAAGATTTAAAGAGTTCCCAGAATTCGATAGCATACAACGAGTATCACAATCAGTACACTCAAAAGGACTAAGACTAAGAGAAATGTTAGAAACAGCAGCAGCACAAAGACCAACAGGAACACCGAAGACAGCAAACCACAAAAATTTCACTTTCACAAAGACAAAGATTACAAAACAACCTACTAATAACAACACAAAGGTCCTATAGCAATGTAACAGCACAACAGGCAACACAAAAGAAACAGACAGCAATAATGCAAACGCCACAACAAAAATTACAATCAATTATCAGACAAAAACAACCAATCACACCAACGCAAACAACACCGATGACGCAGACACAAACACCACAAACACAAAATGATGCAAGACTGAAGCAACAAACAATTCAGGACTATCGTTCGATCAACAAACGATAGCAACAGTGATGACCCAAATAACAACGCAGTTCAAAGACATGGAGAATGACAGAATAATTAGAGAAGATCAACAAGAGACTAACAGACAAACAAGAGAAGCGCAACAAGAGACTAACAGACAAACAAGAGAAGCGCAGGCAGAAGAAAGAAGAAAAGACAGAGAAGCAAAGGTAGAAGAAAGAAGAGAAGATAGAGAAGCAAGAATGGAAGAGAAAAGACTAGAAGGAGAAGTAAGAATGGAAGAGAAAAGAATTGCGGCCCAAAAAGATATGTTTAGCTTTCTGCAAACAATACTAACAAACAATGTCACCAAGAACAACAAAGCAAACACAACAATACCGGACGAATTAACAGCAGGAACGATGGAACAAACCAGTGATATTACTACTAGCATCGTAACAGCAGCATCAACACAGTCATCTAAAAGACCATCATCACAGCTATCCAACAACGATGAAGAAACAGAAATGATTGATAACGAAGATGGAACAGAAGACCAAGAGCAAAATGAAGAAGAAGTAGCAAAGCGCAACAAAACAATACCAGTCACAGAAGAAACTAACGACGACATAGTAGAAGATGATGTCATGGAAATTGACGATGAACAACAGAAAGATACAAGCAACACACAGGAAGTATTAACAATAACAGATGAGACAAGTGCCACAAGTTCGTTCGTAGCAGGGTTCAACAATCAACAGTTTGTATCAAAAACAAATGCACTTCCAGGAATGGGAGTGTCTCGACAATAAAGGCACCCCAAACACCTTACTAAAGACCAAACATGATGAAACAACAAATGATATCACCCCAGAACAAACGAAAGCAAAAGATGACGAAACGACGAGAGAAAAATCAAACAGTATAACAGAACAATTAACACAAACAACACTAGCATTCATACCAACAAAAATGATAAAAGAAAGAGCAAAAACAAACAAAACAGAAAGTATTAGTGACAAGATAAATTCAGTATCAATAGAAACGAGATTAAATCTCCTGAAAGAGGCAATAACAAAACTTAAATCAATCAACACAGACAGAAAAGACAATGACGAAGCACAACTACTACAAGGAGGAGGAGGAGCAAGAAAGGATGGGAAAGATGAGCTGGAAAAGAGGTATAACCTCACGGAAAATGAGGATGATCCGCTATTTTGCGTGGTATTACCCACACCAGAAAAGAAGCTAGCCCCCATGGAAAGCGAGGGTGAATCTACTACACAGGACGATGAAGGAGCAATCAGTGAAGACCTCTTTTTCGAGTCAAGTGATGAAGAATGCGAAGGAACCAATGAACAAAATATTAACAATAATAGCAATGAACAAGAAGAAACAACAATAACAACAGCACCAACAATGACACGTTTAAAAACAAAACCAACACAAGAAAATATACCATATGGCCATGCCTGTAACGAGATAGTAATAGATGATACACCATACATAAGAATATACTGTCAAAATGTGAGCGGAATTTTTGACAGAGATGGAATAGGACTAGACTCAGCGTTCAAAGAAATCAAACAGGCTGGAGCGGACATATTCATGTTCAATGAAACACACGGCGATGAATCAAATGCAGCTGCTAGGAGAGCACTAAGGCAATCAAAACAAAGAATGTGGAGAAATAACAATGAAGACTGCAAGATAATACATTCCTCATCAACAGCACCGGTATTAAACTTTACAAAACCAGGTGGAAATATGGTTGGAATAACAGGATCACTGGTAGGAAGAGTTAGAGAAACAATCACAGATCCGTATGGAAGGTGGTGTGGCTACACATTAATCGGAAAAGACAACAAAGAAGTAATGATACTAACAGCATACAATGTATCACAACACAAGAATGCAAAAGTAGGAGAAGACACACTATACAATCAACAGGTAGCGTTATATAAACTCAAAAATATCAGGGATCCAGATCCAAAACAATTATTCATTGATGATTTAACAACTATGGTTAAGAAGGCAAGAATGGAAAATAAAGATATTATCTTAACAGGAGACTTCAACGAACTCGTAGGAGACGATCCAAGAGGAATGATGAAAGTACTATCGGCAGGAAATCTTACTGACGTACATGAACATCAACATGGTACAGTAGATATATCCACATACACAAGAGGAACGAAAAGACTGGACTATGCATTTGTAACACCACGACTAGTAGACCATATATTAAGGAGTGGTTATGAATCATTCCATAGCAGAATAGCATCCGATCACAGAGGGTATTTCGTAGACATTGCAATGGCAGGACTATTTGATAGGAAATTGCCGGCAATATTCTCAGCATCATCAAGAGCAATAAGAGGTACACATCCAAGTAATGTCACCAAGTATGTGGAATACTTGGATGATTTCCTACAAGAAAATGACTTGTACAGAAAAGTGCAAGAACAAAAAAATTGGTATGAAAAAGATAAATTAGAAAAACTGGATAGAATAATAACAAGAGGTATGCTAGAGGCTGAAGACCAGTGTAGGATACATCACAGAGAATCATGGTCAAAAGAAGTAAATGAAGTGATGACAACAGCAAACATACTAAGAATACTAGTATCAAGTCTAAAAAATAACATCGATTGCTCAAAACAAATAAAACAAAAACAATCATTACTACAAAAAGCAATAACTCTACCAGACACAACTGAAGGCGCAACATCAGCATTGAGAATAGCGCAAAAGAAATGCAGAAAACTGATCAATGACAACAGGACAAAGACAACAACAATAGGCAAAGAACAAGAGGCGGCATATGTAGCAATGAATCCAGAAATAGATGCCAAGAGAGCAGCACAGATATTCCAAAGAGCAAGAGATACAAAGGAAATGATGTCCGAACTGCCATCAAAACTGAATTGTCCAGGAGGCATATCGGCACTAAGAGTACCACTACCAAAAGAAGGAATTGAACTGGAATATTTAGTGATCACAGATGGACCATCCATAGAAAGTGTAATACTACAACGAAACATCAGACACTTCAGACAGGCGGAGACCACACCATTGGCGACACCGGAGGTAATCAAGATAATTGGATTTGGTGCTAACACTGACAGAGCTGAAAAACTACTAGACGGAACAGATGATGCATCAGACATAACAGACGATGAATGGTCAAGATTCCTTCTAACATCAATGAAAAGGAATTCAAAAGAGATAAAAATAGAGATAACAGCAGAGAAAATGATGGATAAATACAAAAGATGGAAAGAAAGAACAAGTACATCTCCGTCAGGTAGACACTTAGGACATTATCATGCATTGTTCAGACCAATGAAAGCCAAAAACAAGGAAAAGAGAGACAAGCTGGAGGATATAAGGGAAAATATAATCGAGCTACATGCAACAATGTTACAAACAGCATACGACAATGAACACGTATTCAAAAGGTGGGAATACATACTAACATGCATGCTTAGCAAGGAGGCAGGCATACCAAGAATACATAGATTACGAGTAATACACCTATACGAATGTGACTTAAATCTACTATTCTCAATATTCTTCAGAGAATTAGATCAGCACTGTGAAGATGGATTTCTTGTCAACAAGGGAGTCTACGGATGCCGACCATCAAGAAGAGCAATTGATCCAGTATTCGTGGACGTATCACAAACAGAATTGGCAATGATAACAAGGAAAACACTGGTAAAATTTAACAACGATGCCACAGCATGCTTCGACAGAATATTAGTACATCTGCTCAGCTTATGCCTAAGATCGTATGGAATGCCAAAGAAGATAACTACTATAATAGGAGCACTATTGGAGGTAGCAAAATATGCAATCAAAACAGGAATAGGGATATCAAAAGAAACCTACCAACACTCAGATGAGTCACCAGCGTTTGGTTCGGGACAAGGTAGTGGCGTGTCAGCACAAGGATGGACGAAACTAGTATCAAAACTGTTTGATATTCACGACAAATTTGGCTATGGAAGCAAATATGCAGATCCTTGGAAACTATATACATCAATAGTAGGAATGCTGGGATTTGTGGATGACAATAACATCACAAACAATGGAGAGGAATGGGAGACAGTACAGGACATCATGAAGAGGACCCAACACGATGCACAGTTATGGAACGATCTGTTACGAGCGACAGGAGGGGCATTGAATCTGGAGAAGTGCTTTGCACAAGTAATAACATTTCACTTTGGCTTAAATGGAGCACCAGTGATAGCGCCAGCAGATCCAACACTAACAATCACATTACAAGATAGATTGTACGACAAAGAGGTAGTAATTCGACCAATATCGCCATACAAGACTTATAGCAGCCTAGGAACTGAGCAGGGGACAAGTAAAAACCAGAAACAACAACATACAAAACTAATAAAGAAATCAGGAACACACCAAAGAAAACTAGCTTGCTCAGCCATGTCACCAAAATGTGCATGGGTGCATTATACAGCGGTATTTCAGAGCAGTGTAGGTTATCCACTAGGTATGTGCCATCTTAGTCGGACACAATTGCACGATCTGCAGAAGAAATACTTACCAACACTACTAAACAAGGTGGGATTAGCACGAACACATGCTCATGTACTAGTCTTCGGACCTCGATCACATGGAGGAATAGGATGTAATGATCTCAGAATAGAGCAAGGACTGGAGGCAGTGCAGAATATGACAAGACAGCTACGAACACCAGGGTACGGGAAGCAAATAGCAACGATATTCTTAAGGACCTTTCAGCATGCATCAGGAATATCACACTCGCTACTACAATTTCCAAGAATAAGAGCGCCACACCTGGAAGGACATTATTATGTACACATAAGGAGATTCCTAGCTAAGCATGGGGCTAGTTTAGAGATCGAATGTATACCAGAACCAACCTACGAGCGCTTAGGAGATGAGTACATAATGGATGTAGTGTGTGCACCAGGAGCAACAACAGCAATGGACAATACAAGATTAAAATACTACACAGATGCAGAAATCAATCAAATCCACTACTGTAAAAGCTATCTGAAAGTGAAAAGAATATCCGACTTATGTACTGCAGATGGAACATTTCTACTACCATCAATAGTAAAAGGGGAGAGAAGCATAAGACAGTGTGCATCGAAACTGGAAGAAATAAAGCAAGAAAGACCTGGCGATAAAACGTGGTCAGTCTGGAGAAAATTCCTAAAGACAATATGCAAGCCTAGCCCACATCACGATCCAAGGTTCGACCCAAGAAATGATCCTAAATTAACTGAATCAAGTACCAAATCACGACCCAACCTATACACCGAACCAAGGATCGAACCAACCACCTTGGATAATAGGGACAACCTCAACAACAATGAGGGATCACAGCGGCTGCAAGGAGCGATAGATAAAGTTAGCAACGGTACATTCATACTCAAATACTGGGATGGCGTACCATATAGAGGCATTGTTACATGCAGTACAGGTAAATACTACAAAATACTTTATGAAGACAACGATGAAGAGGAACTGAACCATACAGAGGTAATAAAATATGAAAAGAAGTTTAGAGAAGAGGGCAGAACGACAGGAGAGATAGGACAACGGATGAGATTGACAAAGCCACTAGGAAGCTGGATAGTACTCGCTAATGACTCAGAAAGACTGTGGCCATTCTACTATTCAGAAGATACAGACACTCTATATAGGAGCTATAGAAAGAATTGGCATAAGAATGGAGAATTCTATTACGACTGCCACATGTTAGCAGATAACGATACATATAACTACGAGCCAGTAGGAAATGTAGCCACATTACCAGACGACGCATCACCAACAGATGTAATGGACACTGAAGAAGGATGGAGAATATCAATACACCAATCAGTGCAGATTATACAGAAGAATAATACCAGAAGTGAGACCTTTTTGGAATATCTTATGTCACAAGAGGAACATGTATCACAGTACTACACTGAAATAGAATTTCTAACAGCACCTATAAAGATATATGAAATGATCAAGTCAATCAACAAAGTGAACATAGCAACAGATGGAGGAGCAATACAATTCAAGGGTTCATTGGGGTTGTAATTGCAGATGAGGACGGAGAAATCTTACTATCATGTTATGGACAGCCATCAGGAAACGACCCCTTATCTTTTAGGTCAGAAATATGTGCCTTCCTTGCAGCAGTGAGATTGGTAACACTTATGACAAAATATTATGATAACTTACTACAGTGCGACGAACCAATACGAAGCAAAATCCAAGTATATACAGACAGTCTTAGCATGATCAACAAACTGGAGGCATACGGAGCATATCCTACAGCATCACTAGCAATGGTACTTGACTCGGAATGGGACGTGCTATCAGCGTTACACAAGGCACTGAAGTGGTTTCGAACATATCCAAAGATTAACTGGGTAAAGAGTCACCAGGATGATCTGGTGTTTGATAAGAAAGCAATGCCACTGAATGCATACCTCAATTCGGAAGCAGATGAACTTGCAACAATAGGACTTAAGAGACTACAGGAGAACCAAGAGTACCAATGGATCCAGACACAGCCATTCAGTTTCACATCAATCATCGAACTATAACAAGAGACCTAAAGCGAACAGTAAGAGAGATCATCCACCTAAAACCACTAAAACAGTACTACTGTAAAAGGTTTGGATGGAGTGAAAATATATTTGACATAATTGATTGGGACGTATTCCGACCAGTATATAAGAAATATCTAGCTACAAAAGGCATACAATGGATGCATAAATTTTGCATAAGGAAACTACCTACAGGAGAAAGGGTCCACAAGAAGGATCACTTTCACGATCAAAGATGTGCATCATGCTTGGATAATGAAGACGATGACCACATACTCCAATGCTCTCACCGACGTAGCATAAGGAAGAAGGTTCTCAATCAGATTAATCTATTAAGAAACACAGTGGATCCACGACTGTGTGATATAATGAGGGAGGGACTAATGACTTACTTTAAAGGCCAATCAGTATCAACCGCAATGCTAAGACTAAGGGGCCAAGAGGATGTGGACAACAATCAAATATACAAAAGGTACACACTACTTATTGATGAACAAGTGGTAATAGGTTGGGATAATCTACTCAGAGGAAAGTTTTCGAAACAATGGAAAATACAACAGAAAGCATTCATAACTAGAAGGAAACTGTCGGATCCAAGAGCGTACGCAAGAGCACAGAAGAACAAGAAGCGAAAAGAAGCAAAGACCAACAAGGGAACAAAGAAAAAGAACAAAACAGAAGCGTTCCATGCCTTCTTCCAGGCAATCATACCCATCATACATGAAACTTGGACCGACAGATGCATTGACCGTAATACACCAGTACTGGGAGGTAGAATAGTGGCAGAATATGATTCACTCACCAAGAAAATCACCCATCTATACACATTGAAAGAAATGGTACTGCCAGAAGATGAATTGAAGATATTCAATGAACCGCTAAAACAAGACTGGCAGATACAAATCAGCAACTGAAAAAGTGGATAAACAGATGGAGAGAAGTCATTGATCACAGTATGAAAAGAGTAAAAGAACTTGCTCAAGACAACAGTAAACCGATATGGAGACACTTCACTGCAAACAAACCAGCAAAGACTACAGTATCACGGAAAACAAACAAAGGAAAGAAAGCAACACTAAAGAAAATGCATAATAATCCACTCACAAATGTGTTCAAACGACTGAAAAAGAAAAGATCATCAAGCAGAGTAGTGCAAGCAAAGACAACAAAGTACAAAATGAATCATATGATATCGAAGCTATACGCGCAACTGGGTAAGAAAAGATCAACTAGCAGAACAAAGACAGTCATGGACGTTGAGATACAGGAGATCGATGATCGATTTGGGGATGAACCAAAGTAAACACAATTAATATAGAATAATAGGCGGGTAGACTGTTGACTTTCTTCTTTCTAAGAAGTTGAGGAGCAAAGCTGCAGCTTTTAAATAACAAGTTATATAAATATAAACTTGCTTATAGAAGAAGAGATACATCATCGGATTTTTTGGAAATACATGCCAAACATACCTGTTGAGAGCGGGTCCTCTTTTAAGGCTCTGATAATAAAACTGAATATATAGTTCATTAATATCTAGGAAGGATAGTAGACACTTCTGTACTACTACTTTATCTACTACTCTACTATTTGATTTGTAATCCTCCTCTCTTATGCACTGCTTGTGGTGATTTGAAAATTTGCCTGTCATCCCTATATAACTTCACAGCATTTCCCCCACAGACCAGATTCAACCCCAGTAATCTTCTTTGTTTCTTCATATTAGGTATTTATAGTATTAATTTTGTATCATTGAAAGTGGAAATAATGCCAATTGAATTCCCATTGTCATGTTCATTTATGGAATAGTTTTCCATTTGAATTCTTTAGGTGATTTTCCTAAACGCAAGTATTGTGCGCGCTAACTTTTGTCTATAGTTCAAGCAAGACCACGCCTGTTGTTGTTTTGTTGTGCTTGTTTGATGGTAGCCAGTCATTGATAAATGGGTAGTCCAGTTTTTTCTATGCAATTGACACGTTTGGTGCATCTTTTGTACATGCAGTATAACAATGAAAATATGGGAGATTACAATTTGTCATTCTTTTATTACCTTGCTAACATATTTGATTAGACAAGTATGGGATGGAAGTAATTGTTAGATGCACACTATTTGTTACGCATGTTGGAATGTTCAGTGATAATATTACAGATGGACCAAAATTCAGCTTCAGCATACATTCCTCTCATTACAGCACATAAATGATGAATGTGTGAGGGGAAATTAAGATGTGGGCAATATGCCTGAACCCCTTTTTCCCTTCTCCTGATAGCTTACTGACTTTTTGTGTGTTAGATAATGATATTTGTGTGAGTACTGATCTAAGAAGGTCAACTGTTTTACAACAGTCATAGAGATGCTTTCAAATTTACTGAAAAATTATGGCAAGCAAGAGTCTCATCAGTGAGTGACGATGTTGGATCTGCATTACCATCAAAAGAACAAGTTCAGTATGCAGGTAAATATAGAAATGGTAAATAAGTAAGTTTTCTCGCTGAAATTTTGATATTCCATACCTGAACCTATAGAGTGTCTAATCATTAGCTAGAGTTTAGAGTTGTCACAAATATTCAGTAGGTAGGCAAACATTTTCCTATAATTTTAATGCATACGATATAATCTATACGTTGGGAGCATTTATTTCTGACAA
This sequence comes from Fragilariopsis cylindrus CCMP1102, assembly GCA_900095095.1. NCBI lineage: Eukaryota > Bacillariophyta > Bacillariophyceae > Bacillariales > Bacillariaceae > Fragilariopsis > Fragilariopsis cylindrus. The sequence goes on along the minus strand of FMBT01000330.1, from coordinate 238,844 downwards.
AATTAGAAGGTTAACGAGGTTTAATTTGTTCTACATGTTTTTCCTAATGCTAACAATTACTAATAATATACAGTGTATCGAAATGGTGTTTTAGAGATTGTTGGCTTTTCGCAGTAAACTGGCGTTGGCTGTTTTGGGAACTTCGATCGTTTTTGCTGTAGGACGTTTCCGTCTTCGTCTTGGATATAAAAAGGAAGAGATGATGAAGTCTAGACCCAAAAGAGCAGCAATAACTTCCCCAAGTATGACAATCATGTTGCTATGACGAATCAAAAAGGAGAAACCGCTTCTGTCTTGCTCGCTTGATAGAAGACTGGACACAAAAGTCATTTCAAATTCGAATAGCGATACAAGTGCATCGTGAATGATACGGAATTCGTTTAACACCAACGCCACGATAGAAAACATATACTTGAAATTAGCAGCAAATCGCTCAAAATGAGCAGTTCCGTTTTGAACCCATCCAAAACTAGATAAACTACTTATCTTCCCAAAGCTCTTTGTCAATAATCCAGCTGAGTCCACGACGACCCGGAGGATCTTATAAAGTGCGTAATCCAGCCACCGAAAGAATGAAACGATCCTTCTGAACCATCCCCACATATTTTGCGTTGGAGTGGGAGTACTGGTTGGATCGTTTTCAGTTGAGTGGTCGGATCTCTTGGAATTATCTACATGAGAGGGCACTTTATTCATCACATCATTTGCTTCATTCTGGATTTCTTTGACATTTGAAGATTGAATCTCGTCTTCGCTTGAGGGGTCGGAACTCGTAGAATTATCGATGTGAGAGAGAACTTCATTCATCATAGCACTTTCTTCATTCGGAATTTCTTGAACATTTGAAGATTGACTCTCGTCTTCGCTTATTTTCCTGACAGAGACAACTTCAGTCTCTTGAGGAAGGACTGGCGTTTCCATTCTAGTAATGGTCGATCTAGCTCCAATCAAACTTCCGTTTGCGGCCGCAAGATCTGCAATCAATTTCGAGTTTTTCATTTTAATTTCAGTCAAGTCATTCCTGCGCTGAACGATGGCATTTTGCTGGAGCAATATTTCCGCTTGTTTCTCGTTAATTAAGTCCTTGGCATCATTGTGTTCTCGAATGAGTGTCGAATATTCTGTACGCGTATCACGAAGCTCTTTGTCGCATTGCTCGAATGCTTCATTGTCCTTGTTTTTGTCGAGCTGTGCTTTTGTAGTATGCATCGATTGAACAATTCGAAGCTCTTTATCACATTGTTCGAATGCGCTGATCTTCTCTTGGACGTCAAGACTTGCAGCACGCAAGTTACGACCAAGAACATCCTTCTCTACCTTCAGCGATTCATACATATTCGAGAACTTTTGTGATTTTGACTCAGTAGCGTTGAGCTGGTCTTTCAGGACATTCATTTCTCTGCTAATATCGATATATAACGTGGTCGATTCTTGGAGCTCTCGTTCAAGAACATTTTTTTGTTTCGTTATTTTATTGTTTTTAATTTCAAGTTGTAGAAGTTCATCACTAGTTGTACTCGAATCTATTTGCATCTCCTCGAGCTGTTCTGCTTTGCTCTGGCTGTCTTCAAGTTTGTATTTTGTATCGAGCAGTGTCTTCTGTAGATATGAATTCTTTGAGGCTTTCAACTTCAGTTGTTCTGTCAATTCTTTGACCTTCCCTTCTAATTCATGCAGCTTCTCTTGTAACATAGCGTTGTGCTCTTTGATGATTTTGAAGTTTTCTTTCGACTTAACCACGTCTTTTTCTTTAGTGTCTAGCGCTTCTTTGATTTCTGCATACTTCGTAGCCTCTTCGTCAATACGTTGGATCAAATCTTGGACTTTCTCGTCAGATTCGTGGAATTGATCCGTCATCATTTCGTACTCCCGTTTTAAATATGCAAGCTCGGTCCTGGATGCCTTCAATTTCTTCCCTTCACTTTCGAGTTCCCTAAGAGTTTCTTCTTGGGCCTTGGTGATCTCGGTCGTTTCTTGTCTAAATTCTTTTGTTTGATTTTGACTATTTTCCAATTCAAATTTCGTATCAACCACTACATTACGGAGACCATTGTTCTGACCGTTAGCTTATTTAAGGCTTCCGTGTACGTCTTAGTGAGTTTGGACTTTTCTTGATTCGATTGTTTCATTTCCTTTGGCTGGTGTCAAGTTCAAACTTTATTTCCACAATTTCATTTTGAAGTGTCTCGGTCTTTGCATCTTTTTCTTCTATTTCTTGACGAAGATCATTGACGACAGCCGTCATTGTTTCAATTTGAGCATTGTGTTGTTCAATTTGTACATCTGATTCAAGAGTATTTTCAAGAAGTAAAGTACGAGCTGTTTCGGATTTAATCAATCCTCGTCCTTTCTTCTAGATCTGACAACAAGTCTTTGGAATCAGCGTTAAGTTTATTGATGCGTTGCTCCCATAGACCCGGCTTCCTCTACACGTTTTATCGATTCTTCTTGTATCAATTCATCTTTCGCATCCGATTCAGCAATAACCTCTCTCCACGATTCTTCAAAAGATTCGGCCTGTGATTTACTGTATGAAGTCTCTTTTTCAGGTCAACAATTTCGGAACGTAATTTATCATCTGATGTTAATTTCTTCTTTTCGAGTAACTCATATCGTTTGTTTTGTTCCTGTAACTTTGCTTGATGACTTTTTTCAACCATCGATCGTTGATGCTCTGATAGCTGCAACTTTTCGTCAAGTTCTTCTTTCTCTGCTTTGAGTGAATTCTGTTTCTCTATATGTTCAGACAAAACGGTATCATTCAATACTGATTTTTGGTCTTCGAGGGCGTTTTCCAACTTCGTTTCAAGACCTGTCACTAACGATCGTTTTTCCGATGCAAGGATATCATATCGCTTTCGTTCCTCGTCAAGTTTTAATTTCACACTTTTTGATTGTATCTTAAATTGTTCGGATGCTGCCTGTAACGTTTCGTGTTTCATTTCAAAAAGCTCTAATCGTTCTTGAAGAGAGTCCACCTCTCGTTGTAAGGTTGCCGCAGTTGCGACATCATTTGTGTTCCTCCTCCTCTCCTCCTCCTTCTGCATTTACAACTCCAGTTACTTGCACAATGATGGCACATATCAATAGTTTCATCAGAAGCCGATACAGTATTGGCACTGCTATAATCCTCCTCATGGTCGAAATTGTTATTTGGTTGTTAGTTAATATGATGTGTTACGATATGTTGAATAGCTAGCTGACTGTGCGTGACATTACTGATGAGATGGTGTGACAGAGGAAGTTTCTAACTGAATCGTTTTTCAATACTATAACTGTACAGTACTGTAGCACACCAGTATCTGAATAGTACCTACCTCCACTATTGATCCATCCATATTCGCCGTGATGTTTAGGATACTGCTAGTAGGAGAATTTGAAATAGCGATAATTATGCGAGTCTACTTAGATGAATTTTTTAGACACATCGCCAATTTCCGTCCTCATCATATTATGTATGGTTTGATTCATTCGATTCGATTTCATTCGTGGTGGCTGTGAATTTTTGAAATTCACAATTAATTGTGACGTCACAACGGTACGAGCGAGGATGGCGCTTTTCTGATGCGCGCGATTACAGAATAGACTTTCTCTTACGCGCGTCGTCACTCACTCCACTGCTTGAGAACCACTCACTCCAACTAATTCCAGTTCCGGTACCAGTAGCGCGCTGTTGTTTTGAGTAACTTACGGTAGTGCAGCAAGGAAGAGGATTGAAGAAAAGGTTGTCGTGATGAACAACAATGCATGTGCTGTTGTTGAGTTTAACCGGAGTTTTAGTTTCGTTTTGTTTTCAATCTTGTGTGGGGTCTCTAACATCGCTTCAATACCAACATTAGGTTCCTACTCTATCCAACGTCGTATCGATCCTATCCTCTGCTAGCATCCCTCAACATCGACATTAATTTACTGTAATTTAAATAGTCTAGCTTATCGTAACAGACTAACAGACCTTAAACCAAACCCTATTTTCCCTAAAACAAGCAATGCAAGTAACACAACAATAACAATAACAAAAACATTAACTAGCTACAAAACGCAAATCATTGCTACAATACAATACTATCTATATCTACTTCCTAACAAAAACAAAAAATACACACATTCACAATCAATAGACTCGACAATATTCAACTATTCAATCAAAAATAAAAAAGCTAGCAAAAAACAATAAAAAACAAAACAATATTTAAATATCATTATTAATTAATTACACAACAATTTATTTGAATTATAATTTAATAATGCAATGGACATAGACGGAGAAAATATGCAACGACCGTCATCATCATCACCATCATCACCATCACCATCAACATCCAAAGAAGTTACAGAAACCGAAGAATTAATGAGCAACAGTAAGAACGTAATGGCGAACGACAGAGGAGAAAGTTCTTCTTCTTCTTCTTCTTCTCCGAAAAGGAGAATAGTAATGAAGAGGGAGAAGGACAACAAAAAGGACCACATCAGGACACGGTAAAAGGAGGAAGAGAAACAAACAACTACTGAAGGAGACAGTGGTGACGTCGACGTCGATGACGACAACGAAAATAATGATGTTGTGATGGAAGATGCCTCTTCTACGTCTGATACTGCTGCTGCTGCTACCTCTGCTGACTCTGTCTCTGTTTCGAAGGAAGAGGAAGAGAAGGAGGAGGACGACGACGACGACAATGAGGGTGACGGTGATGGTAGTGGAGATACTGATACTAAAATGATGATAGAATCAAACAACTCCAGTACAATAGCGCAGGAAACTGCTGCAACAACTACACCCATCAAAACAGGAGAGGAGGAGGAGGAGACTGCCACTGCCACTGCCAACAATACTATAACCGACTCTGTTTCTGTTTCGAAGGATGAGGAGGACGACGACGACGACGACAATGAGGGTGACGGTGATGGTAGTGGAGATACTGATACTAAGATGATGATAGAATCAAACAACTCAAGTACAACAGCGCAGGAAACTGCTGCTGTAACAACTACACCCATCAAAACAGGAGAGGAGGAGGAGGAGACTGCCACTGCCACTGCCAACAATAATATAACCGATTCTGCTTCTTCTTCCGCCACCTCCAATTCTGCGAAGGAATGTGAATGTGAATGCAAATGCAAATGGAGGATCAACGGTAGTGAAGTCGGAAACGACAGCAGCAGCAGCAGCTCCGGCGGCGACTCCGGCAGCGACATCCACAGCACCGGCTAGTAGTAGTCCTCCTCCACCTGTATTACGTGGAACTTTATCATACAACTCAGAACCGAGACAACATTTGATTCGTGGGATGTGGAATTATGAAAATTCAAATACATTCCCACCACAAAAATTTGAACTATTACGAAGTTTAACAGAGGATGAAACTGATACTGATTTAACTACACTACCAAAAGATGGTGAATTCCATGGTTCATTTAGTTTAGCATATTATCACACAACCAGTAAAGGGAAACAAAAAGAACGATCTAAAGTTATACCTGAATCTGGTGTAAAAATTAAATTTACAAAAATTGAAGATAGTAATAATGAATACAAAGTTGATGGTACCGGTGTGAATCAATTTGGTATCTTTCATATTAATGGTACAGCCAAGCCAGGACCAAACCATGATGATGATGGACAATATAGCATTGAATTACGTAAACGATATGATTCATCTGCAGCAGCAGCAACAACAACTGGCTCTGCGTCGGCAGGCGCACAAGCTGGTGGTGGTGCTGATGGTGGAAAGAAAATGAAAAAATCAAAAAACAATAGTCTTAATAGTCACCAATCATCATTTTTATCAGGTAAATTACCACAACCATCAGAGTCATATGAAAAGAATGTTGTTTGCTTGCGTGGAAAATTAGTGAAGGAAGGTGACCAGGAACAAGCATTTAATGATCCACATCAATTATTGGGAAATGAAAATGTTGTACATAGTATTACTGGTATGTGGTCATCTGGACTTGATTTTCTACTGAGTGATCCTGACAATACACGTGGATTATGTAACCGGTTTGAATATGAACATAAAAGTTCTAGTCCAAATGCATCCTTTCCTGTATCGGGTCGTTATAGTGGTTGGTTCGATTTGAACAATGAAGAAGGTGGGAAAACGAAAATTTCTGAAAAGGATATTACATTACGATTTCGTAAAAATAATGCTGGGTATCATAATGTTGAAGGGAAGGGTAGTAACGCATTTGGAAAATATACCATTACAGGTACATTAACAAAAGACAATGTCGTTACTATCTTTCGTCATTTTTTAGTAAAAAAGGTAAAATCATCAGCTAATAGTTCCAGTGGTAGTAATAGTAAATTGGTAACATCTGCTCCGCCACCCATCAACGCACCCGGTCAAGCACGGAAAATGTCTCCCCAACGTCATGTTCCTGGTGCAGCCCCCGCGATCAAACTAACTTTAAATGATATAGTGATTTTAAATGACGGAGGAGATGGAGGACCGGCCGAACCATTAAAACCACCGGATCATCCAACGTATTCTGCTGTTTCACGTGGTGTATTAAGAGTCAACGAGGATGCTTCTCATAGCTGTCAAGGAAAATGGGCAATGACAAGAGAACATTTTACTAATGGTCAAACAAGTAATTTCAATTTCCGTTTAGAACCACATCATTCGGATGAAGCGATGAAGAAAAGTACTGCTATTAGTGATGTTAATGGTGATCCTCGTCCGTTTCCATTAGATTCTGATACCTACAAGGGTTCATTTGAATTGAAGAAGGGTGGAGGTAGAAAATCAACGATCGTCGATACACAAGTTGTTATGAAATTCAGAGAAAACACGGCCGGGACATATAATGTGCACGGGAGGGGTGTGAATGAAATTGGTGTCTTTGATTTAACAGGAACACTCATTGCAAGTGGGAAAACTGGTGGTCAAGTCGAATTGTACCGAATTTACCTACCAGAATTGCTCGCGCCACAGCCAGTGCAAGCTTCTTCATCAAAGGTATCTAAAAGCAAGAAATCAGGTCTTCCTGGTGGATCGAATCTACCTCCGATGTCGGCGAAACGCATCAACAACATGTCATCGGGTTCTTATTCGACGATGTTACCCGGTCCACCTCGTGCTGCTGCTGCCACCGGTTCAGCTCCTATGGCTGTGGGTAGTAGCAGTGCTGGGATGGCGATGAGTCGGAGGGAATCGACTCGTCTCGTTAAGGTCCCGTCACGACTTGAAGATGACGACCCCGAAGCTCAATTTACAAGAATTATGGACAAATGCAATGTTTTGTTACGGATAATTCGAGAAAAGGATGTTGAAATGGGTGCCTTCTTTAGCGAACCTGTTGATCCTATCGCTTTAGGTATTCCAACGTATCCCCAAGTCATCAAGGAACCGATGGATCTGCGGACATTGCATCGTAAAATGGAAGCCACTGAAGTGAGATCACCTGAAGAATTTGCTCGGTTAAATCGTTTGGTGTTTGAAAACGCCGTTATGTTTAACGTTGATCCGACCAATTCTGTTCACCAAGCTGCACGGAATCTGTTGATTTTGTTCAATCAAAAATACCGCGATATCGAACGACAAATTGCGGGCCTACGACGTGGTGGAGTAACGGACGACGGCCAAAGCAAAAAGGGTGACAAAAAACGCAAACGAAGTGGAGGTGGGGCAATTGCATACGAAGAAGAAATCAAGAGTATGAAACGACATCGTCTTGACGAAGCCCACGAGATGGCCATATCGAACAGCCAAGCACTGACGTCACTTATAGGAGCGGCGCCACCTCCTTCGACGAACGACGAGGGCGTTACTCGAAAAGAATTTAACATCATGTTGAATATGATCCAGAAATTACAACATCAGACAGTTCAAACTTACACTGTCCTAGCAGAATTGTCATCGGATGAACCCGAAAGCAGTCGTGGTGTTGGTGCTGGTGGTCTTAGTAACTCTGCGGGCACTGGAGGATATGGTGCGTTGGCGTCATCAGCGGGCGCTCCGTCAAATGCTAAAGGCACTACGGCCGGAAAGAAGAAACCGAAAAAGAAGGCCGACGCACCTAAAAAGGAGGCTGCTAAGAAAAAGGAACAACACCATCATCCGGTTGCTGCGGAGGACAACATCAACGTACCGCTCACGTTACAAGAACAGGAGTTGCTCACCGAGACAATTCCATTGTTAGCCCCGGATAACTTGCATGGTGTGATCCAAATTATTCGAGATGCTGCCAAACTTACTGGCGAAGAAGATGAAATCGACTTAGAAATCGATCAACTCGATACGCAGACGCAACGAAAACTTCTACGTTACGTCACTAAGGTAAGAATGAGTTATATTTTGAATATTTTGTCATCGTCGTCGTCTTCGTTAAGTTCAGTGATTTATATTTGTGATTCGCAATCGATCCGCTTTTACTTGTACTTGTACCTGTGTTCGGATCATGCGTTTCTCAATTTGTGTTGGTCTCGTGTCTAGTTCATCAAGCAACCAAAAGGCAAAAAGGCAAAGGTGACCAAGAAGACGAAATCACCCACCGCTTTTCAAGCGAAAAAGAAACAGGCCAAACCAGTCCCTTCGCCCGCTGCCGCGGAAAAACCCAAGTCCGATTCATTCTTTTCCTTCGGCAATGATGAAGACAGCGATTCCGAATCTGACGGTGAAATCGAAGAGGAATCGACAGCGGAACCGGTTGCTGCTCCATTACCATCTAGCGCGCAAGACGAATCGAAGGACTTTCAACTCGGTGGGTTAGGAGATGATGACGAAGAGGAGGAGGAGGAGGAAGAAGAAAGTGAGGATAATGATCACGATATGGGAGGGGCTACGAGTTGGAATATTTCCAAGCTCGAGGAAGAAACAGAGAAAAAGTACGGGGATGTTGACGATGCTTGGGGCGCTGCTCGAGAAAAGGCCGTAGCGGCAAAGGCTCGTGAGGAGGACAAGAAAAAACGAGAGGAAAAGGTTAAAGCCGACGCAGAGCGACAAAAAGTTCAAAATTTGGCCCAAGCTGTTGCACATGGGGAAGAGATCAAGGCACAACGACAAGCAGAAGAGGAGGAGGAAGCCCGCCTACAAGAGGAAACCGAAGAAAAAGCAGAGGCACAACGCAAAAAGGCACGAGAAGACGCAAGGAAGCAAGTCAATTCGGTGGAACAGACCGTAGACTTCGATGCAGAGAGAGATTTGATGAAGCAATTAGAACAAAGCTACATGGAAAAGGAGATGGGTGGAGCAAGTCCTTCGTCAGACTTTGGTTTCTAGCTTCTTAATTTTCTCTAGAACACGATAAAACGGTACTACCAGTAGCATTCGTCTATTTTCTTACCTCCCAAATGCACCAAAGAAGAATAAAAATGTTTCAAAAAAAATAAAAAGTTTTTAATGTTATAAAAGGTTAAAGGGATAATTAGTATTTTTCGTCGACACTATACATCATTATAATAGATTAGCAGACTGCCGTTTGAACCATGGGCTAATGTATCATCGTTGTCGTTATAGATATTGCATGCGTAGTTGGTTGCGACCCGGTTGTGTTGCTTGTTTCACAAAGTGCATGATTATTGAGACTAATTTTCTTATAGGTAAATTAAAGTGAAATACATTTTCCAAATCATTCTATGAATCAGCTGAGGCGCTGTCCCTAATTGTCTTGGTGGGGTATTAGCAGCAGAAAGGTGTGACAACCTGTGAAACAACTATCTCCTTTTTAAGTCCATTTTTTCCGAAAAATCACGAAAGAACTGTCGTTTTTTCTGAGCTTCTTTGAATCCGGGTACGGTAGTGGTGTTGTGCTATCAAATATATTGTAATGACAAGTTGATAGTAGCAATAAGCGAGATGGAAAACAAGAGGTAATATCATACCAGTGTATATACTCTAATTTATATTATAAATTTGGGTGCTTATGTCTATCTCCTAGTACTTGCTAAGAAATTTGGGAATATAAAAGCTTGAGAAACTTTCTACTAGAGCATCGAATGGTTTTGATCCCACCAACAACCAAACATCCATTTAACATTCCCAAGCCTTTGAAAGGATTTCCTTTGCTTCTTTCACCTCCTTGAACTTCCTTGCTGCTCTTTTTTTGTTACCCTTGTACTTATCAGGATGGAACTTCCTCACAAGCACTTTGAACTGTTTCTTCAGCCATGCACACTTGATATCTTTCCCCCTATCGTCGAGATCGATTGGAAGTTGTAATATCTTGGCGTGATCTCTCTGGGGTGGTCTACCCTCTGGGTAACCGGTGTGTTCGTTGAAGCGATGATCCCTCTGTCCGCCATTCCACTGATCTTGTTGCTGTTTCGTTTGTTGGAGTTTGTATTGGAGCTCACGCTTCTCACCAGTTTTGTCATCATCGGGTACCAGGTCGAACGCAGCTCTGAAATCCTGCACGGCTTCGTCGTAATCCATGTCGAGCATCAACGCCTCACCCCTAATCAAATATGCCTCCTTCAGAGATGTACCGGAGACCGTATCACTTCCTTCTCTTTGCTCTATGGCGGTATCACAGTTCCCCAGCGCCTCCTCGTATCTGCCCATGCCGCTCAATATGGTACATTGCTTGAGTTGTATTTTGCTCCTAAATAGTGGTGAATCGACGTCAAGGCCACGCATGGCCGAGAGGCAGTCGTCGACGATAACTGATGCGGCCCTATTGTAGCCCTTTTTGATCTGAAATAAAAGAGAAGAAAAGTGGTGAGAAAAAAAGAACAAAAGAATACGATGCAATAGAAGCTGGTATAATTTCCAAGTATAATCATCACTCTTACCTGTTCCTCCGCTTTGTCCATCAGTTTTACGACTTTCTTTAAGCCTCTGTACTGCTTTCTCGCCCGCTCCTGTTCAGGATCGAATTTGAGAACGGTTTGGTAGAATGATAGAGCATTGTCCGATAGCCCTAATTGCATGGCCGCGTTTGCCCCCAATGTGGCGGCAATCATTCTTGGCTCATCATTCTTCCACGATGTGTACGATGCAGCCTTTGAGATCAAGCGACCTGCAGCAGACAAAGCTAGTTTGTGGTTACCCTTCATTTCGTGACATCGAGCCTCGATGAGGAAAATATCGACAGTTTTATCTGACGGGCGAAGTTTCTTCATTAGCTCTATGACCTCGTCCCAGTTTCCACCTTGTGGACCATCTGCAACGAATGATCGTTTAACGTTCAAAATAAGTTCCTCTACCTCGACCTCTACATCTGTTTCAGTTTCAACAGTACCATCTGCACCCACAGTTGCAGAACCACCATTAGCAGCACATTCAGCAACCGATTCCTGTAATTGGATTCCAAATTTGACCAAATCCGCATCGTATTCCTTCTTCCTTTCTAGAGCTGACTCCATTGCGGCCTGTTCTTCTTTTCGGCGGACTTCAAGTTTTTCTTCTTCTATTGCCTCTTTTTTCTCTCTTTCTCGTTGACGTTGGATACTATTAAATGCCCATTGCAAGGAGCGTTGACAACGTTCTATAAAGTCGGTTTCAATTCCTGTCTTCAGCAGGGCCCGTATAAGATCTGCTCCAGCGTCGTCGTGCATATCTGCCTTTCGCATTTCTTCGGCACGTTTCCAAAGCTTTCCAGCACTGCATTGGCGTTTACCACAATGGGTCAACTCTTGAGGTGGAGTATAATTTTGGACTTTTAATTCATTTTGTAACTCTTTGGCAACTTCTAAAACTTTTTGCTGCGTGTTTGTTGTCGAATCGAAGTGATTTGAATATTCCTCCGCAAAACGAAAGGCTGCCACGCCGACATCTTCCCCGTCGTATACATAAGCTTTGCCTTTGCGAGACACAATATCACAGGAAACGGCACAATTTTCAAGCATGAAACCAGGATTGCGTTGACATTCTCCCATTTTTGCCCAATCTTCGCATTTTTCGTTGTTGTCGCTGATGTCGGCTGTATTTGCAGTATTGACATTGACATTTGCATTTAATTCGATTTCGATCGACGCAACGATTATCGTTTCAGCTGTTGCCGTATCGTCATCAGCAGCTGTGAAGGTCGCCGTCACTAGTAAAAGCAACAGAAGGATGGGAGGGTAGTAGCAGTGTCGTGGGGCTGTCATATTTAGAGGGTAGTAGTAGAAAAGTGAGAGTAGTAATTAGTGTATTGTCATTATTTGTCATCGGTCATCGTTGGCATTCTGCACTGCATGGAATAGAGATGTGCTGATGTGATGTATCTTTCTCATTATTGTTTCTTCGCATATCACCACACATCAAAACATTTTCGCGCTCATCAGTCCGTCCTTCTACCTTGAACGAAAATCAACACGTTGCTTTTACTTACTTAACGCTTGTGTCTACAGTAGTATAGTTGGCCAAAGTGTAAAATATATTATATGACAATGACTACTATTACAGTAAACCTTTAGTTAGAACTGTTATCTATACTATAATCCATACTTTCTTCATTTGATTTGTTGATATTCTCAGAACTAGAGTTTGCAGTAACAGAGCAGCAAGATGAAATAACAACGAATCTCTAATTTATGACTGTATACAAGTGTCACAAAGATTGGGCACACAATTGCAATAGTTGATTGCCTCTACATTGTTTCCTCTTATTCATTGTCAAGTAGAAGTTAATATTTCTTGTGATGCTTTGGTCCGCTTCCTTACACTGTTGATATTTATTATGAACTGCTTTCTGATGGCAGACTTTTCTGAGGTAATTTGCTATGGTCTTGCTTGGCCGCCGCAATAATATGCATTGGTATGAGTGGTCGAATAATTGTGGATTTAGTGTATTCATTTCGAATCAAAAATTCTAGCAGCAACTACCAACATCATATCTAGTCACATGTGCTTTTCTTTTTGGACATGCACATCAGCAGAAAATAAAAAAGTCTAAATAAATCGACAGCACCAAATTTTTAAAGATAAATCGATCATAGCAAAATTATGGTAAACAATGATGATATCTTGGTAGTAATTAGTTCCTTTTCCATGAAAACACACCACACACACGTACAAGATAATTTCCTAGATTTACTTTTGTTTCTTTTTCTACTGTCTCTATGCGTTCATCATCATCATATCAATAGAAATCAAGATAACTGCAAATATCCATTCTAGTATTATTAAAATTATCCTTTTTACATGCTGAATATTAATTAAAATTAAGACAGAAATCTGATCAAATAAATAGTAGTGTGCTTTCTTAATATATATTATATATATAATATATATATATATATATAGTTCCTGGAGAGAAATGAATGATGAACTTCTATATGAGATCTCGAAACAACCTTCAATACTCATAAATGAGGTCTGGAGACTTGACTCATTCATCCTCTTTAATAAAAGCAAGGAGGAGACAAAATCCAATAATTTTATTATTTATTTAAGAGGGGAAAAATAAGATTCCGTTGGAAATAAAGCTAACAGAGCACCTAAACACCTATTATTATATATTTTTATTTTTTTTAAGTGCGTGTAGGATTGTAGGATTGTAGGATTAATTGAATTCGGGAATCACCCATTACTAACAGTAGTAATAAATCCCTACAAGCAATCACACTCACCATGTCGTCGGATTTGTGTGTGGACACCTACAACGATGAATTAGAGATATTTGAAGGGGTCCTTTATTTCTCGGTGTTTACTTGGCTGTTCCTGACCGTCGCATTCCTCCCAAAAAACGAGGCACGGGAACAGCAGCAGCACCGTTGCAGCTTTCTCGTGCCGTGCCTTCGAGCCATGACGCGCTGCTTCGGGCCCTACCGACCGCTATTGGAGAAAGACGAAACCAAAGTGATTGAAGCCGCAAGGAATGCCGGTAAATGCTCTTCGGTCGCTTACGTCCTCTTATTTCTCCTCTTGCAGACGGTCCCACTCCTGGCTCTGGTGGTCGGACTTGCGTTTTTTTATCCCAATTGCGGGTGCTCGGATCAAGGGTATTGCAAGTGCATCGGCAAGATCAACTTCATTCCGGTTGGGTCGTGTACGGGTGTTGCCATCTTTCTCACTTCGCTTTTCGGCCTGATGAGTCTTGCCATGTTATCAAAGGCCGCTCGGGCACTGCCTATCATTCGAAACGACGCATCGTATGCGACCATAATGCAGTACACCAATAGAGTGAACGTACGACGCGTACGTCCATACTATACTCTAGATGAACAAGAGGAAACTAACGAATGCTAATTATAGATACTGTAATGAAAACACTTCCATGGAAGCGCATTACACCGGGACAGGGACTCGTACGACTCCTGGTTGATGGACAGATGGTCAGCGATCATAGCATCGCTGATTGCACGGAAGCAAAACGCCCTTCAGATGGAGTGCCAATAAGCTATACAAGCAGTAAGCTCACAATTTGCATACTACTATCCTAATCTATCTATCTATACCATTATCTATGAGCGGCGCATGTGCCCCATCTTCCCTGGTCTAAGGGGAGAGCTAACGAGGGTGCTCTACCAGTTGCAGCCATCTTTCGAAAGAAAGATAAGATGCGGTTTCTAATCTTAATTAGAAAACGGCAGAATCAAAGAAAGGTATGTGTAACAGGACAGCAATGACAATAATAAGCTTGTTTATCTTCGATTCATTCTTTGTCACGGAAAGTTTTACACTACTTGCATCATGCATCTACGAAGCGGACAGAAACTATTCCTTTCCTCTTTTTACTTATACGATGTGCAATCATTCGTTTCGTTGGGTTTTCAATTGTACTCCCCATCGCGTTTGCGTGGATCTTCCGAATTTGAATCGAATAAATGAACTCACTCCGACATCGCAAACGAAAGAAGTGTAGGGGGAGGGAGAGATGTGGGGGTAAAGTTTGAATACATTGAAGGGAGAGGTGCTGTATGTGGCGTTGGGCTCTAGGAGGCCTTGAGCAGGAAAAACAACTACTTTTATTGTAAGTATTCAATGTCAAAACATATAGTAATAATAAAGTCAGTGCCAAACAGACGATTAAGGTATCACACTTATTTATTTGCAGGTTTGGTCATACATTTTGTATATATTATAGTCCCCCCATTTATTATTATTCGTTACCTACATCATCGATCACAAAATAATTTTATCATCATCTCTAGTAGCCTAGAGTAATTACTACTAGACCGACTATATTGACTCGCTTCGATTCGCTTCGATTCACAACATCATCCTTACTCCTTTTACACACTAGTAATCGTTTTTGCTCGTCTAAAAACTGCCACGCACTTTTCGTTTCGTTTTCATTCCATTGCTGCTCCATTTTTTCTTTTTTTTTTCGGTAATGCATGCCTTTTCTTTAAATAATAACTACACCGTTTTATATAATAGATATAAATTGTTTCTATTGTTCTTATTCAGAAAACAACTTTTTTTCAATCTTTTCCTGTTTCATCTCTCATCTCCATAATATATGCACTAGCTAACGAAAGTAGCCATAATATATGTACACACATTTCATCATTTCATTAAGTTTATAAAGTTTACACAACCCCATACAAGTACAAGTACAAGTACAAGTGCAGGCATATATATTTATTACATATTTAATTTATTATGCTTCAGCAATTTCAGTTGCTTCTGTATTATAATTTAATAATTTTTCAATTAAATCAACATGTGTTAACATCATCCGACGACAACAATATCTTTTTAAACCAAGTTCATCCAATGCGTCACTATATATAGATTAATGCGATATGAAAGAAATGAGATATAGAGATAGAGAGAGTGGAATGATAATTCGATAAGCTTAAAAGTTATTTGTACGGTAAATAATTTATCTTATGGCAACAACAACAATAAAACTATAACACTACAACGTTGAACGTTAACGTACCCTTCTGAAAAATCAGCTTGAAGTAAACTTAAATAGGTTTCCCATTTATTTGCAATAACCTTGCCACATGTAAAACAACGTACAGGAATAATCATCTTGTTTTATTCTTATTGTTATTCTAGTCTAGTATAATTATCAAGATGAAGAGGTGAGGAGCGAGAGAGGACGACGACGTTCGTATTGTGGCAGCAATGGAGTAGTTATTGAGTGATGTTGTGAATAGGGAATATCTATTTTTGTTCATTTTTCTGAAGTAATGTGATTTGACGGCTGAACTGGGGATCGTCTGGCCGCAGCATGTCAACTTTATTTTTTCATTACCATTAAATTCTTAGTCAAATTAGTCGAAGTAGTCGATAACAACATTGATCGCTGAAAAGAATTTCAATTTTTAAGAACAAAAAGCATCTACATCAACAACAACAACAACAGCGCACACAACATACTGTACTAATTACCTTAGACAATAAGACAAGGCAACAAAGTAAATACAGTACTACAACGTACAAGAAGAATAAAACGCACTACCACTATACTACTATATCATTTATTTACTTTAGGCAGGCATTATGGCACAAGGGAATGGAAAATTAGGGAAAGCATCCTCCTCTCGTGTCAAATCGGTGGGATCACAACGTCGAAAATCTGGTCGAACAGCGAAAAAAACACATAAAGGTTCCTCCAAAATTGAAACAAAAGATAAAGGTATTGTTTCCGCCACCAAACAAATTAATCGTAAAAATGAACGATTAATTGCCGCAAAAGCAACGAATGCACATACCAAATTTTATTTAAATGATTTATCCACCAAAGGTACGTTTTATAATAATAATAATATGTTAATAGTATGTTAATAATATATACAATATACAATATACAATAATATAAAGTATATTTTGGAGTCACACTTTTTTCTCTGATCGTAAAATACTAATACATATTTTCTTTATTTATTCATTTCCCATGGTATATATATATATATATATATATATATTATTATATAATAATAATAGGTAAAAATGAAAATCAACGACAAACAGCTGTACGAAATAAAAGACAAGGTAAAGCATCAAAGTTATCTGATCGATTACGGGTTCAAATTGATAAATTGGGTGTAGCTAAAAGTAAATTCTAATAAAGAAAGAAAGAAAAGAGATATATAAATGAGATAGACAGGCAGACGTTCGATGGATGGATGGATGGATGGATGGATGGTGTACAAATAATAAATATTAAAGAAAGATGTCGGTGGTGGTAAAAGAAGTAGAAGAAAAAGAATGAGGATAATCATTCCGGAATTAAAGTCTTTGTTGTGGCTGTGTGTGTGATAGATGAATTCGACCGGGACTATCGACATTTTGGGATTATTGCAATACCCCCAATGGATTTCAGTAACTGGCATTTGGAATAAAAAATGTGTATGTGACGACCGCTTTCGATTCATTCCAACTAAAATAAAAATCGACATACAGTTACACAACATCAACATCCTACTTTCTCTAAAGCAAGTTCTACTTCCATCGTACAGTTTTAATATACAGTATAGAAGGAAGAACATAAGTTTTGACTATTGTTTTCTTCTTATTCTTCACCTTAGCGAATTAATTCTACATCAATTGAATCAACTCAAATCGAGTCAGTCCAATCGATCGATCGATCGTCGTCGTCATCGTCATGCAACGGAGATGATGCAAATTGAATATAATGTAAAGAAAGATTGGCATCTTTTATTCATCAGCACGTTTATTCAGCACTTTCACGTTCACGTTCACGTAATTTTTGCCAATGCTTGAATCCTTGCCTTCATATCATCAGGAAAACCTGGTTTGTTGGATGATGATTTATTTGCATCAAATGGATCGTCATTGTATTTAGATCCACATGGATCACCTCCTATATATGATACACCCCATTCAACCTCTTTCACTTCCGATGATAATCTTACATCACTATTATTACTATCATCATCGTTACTATTTTTGTCTTCGTCACCATCAACATTCTGTTTGTTGTTTTTTGATTGAAATAATAATGTTGGAAATGATCGACTTGTTATGCTTTTCTGAGTACTTATTGTATAATAAAAATATAGCGACTTTGACGATGACGACGACGACATTTTTCTTGTTGTAGTCTTTGGTAGTAATAACGGCGATAGTAGTAACCACCCATTTGCTACTTGAAGAATCGACAAAGATAATACTATTAGTAGTAAGAGGGCAAGGATGCGCCTACGAACAGCAACGAAATTGCCAACTACTGCCACTGCAGTCATGATTTTTACAGTATGAAAGGTTAAATATTCAATAAATGTTACTATGATTCTAATAAGCCAAGAACGATGACCATTGTTGATGATGTTTTGATGCTGTTGAACATTGATGATGTTTTGATGCTACGAAGTATCCATTTTATTATAGATGTGATATTATCCTGTGATATCAAAAAATCCAAAATTTTGTTGACTACAGTAGAATACAGGACCATGTTCACAGCGTGTTTCGGCGAATTAAAATTAAAAAGAAACTAATTTATTCAATTTGTACCACAACGCAAGTTAAGGAGGAATTAATCTGCATTTTTAAAAGAATATTGAAGACGGAATGCTATTATAAAGGTACTCAAAGATGATAGTGTGTATGAGATACATACCAGTAGGCTATTTAATAGCTGCCTGTCGCAATATGAATTGAAGTTTCTTACAACAACAGCAAAAGAGAGAATTTTCATGTTTTATGATTTGTACTAAAAGGAAATGAAAAAAATACAGTACGTGATAGTAATTTTATTCTATTTGTACATTTTTTTAAACTTTTTCTGGTCATACATTACCAGCAATCAGTCTTATGTATTAAATAACATATTGATTGGATTTTATCTGCCGATTTTGATCCTTGGACATGGATTGAATTTCGATTATTTATATTTTATTTTAGGACTTGTTTTTCTTTAGTTTGGCAAGTATTTGTTTTTGTTTTTCGGACAATTCTTTCTTTTGTTTTCTTCGTTTATTATTGTCTGACATCGATGCTGATAATGCAGCCATTTTTTTGCCATCATCGTAATCAATAATTCCTACAGCTGCTCTTGCTTCTTTAATGACATCGCAATACGATGGCTTGTTGGTGTTGTTATTGTCTTCACTATTTGATGTTGTTGATGTTCCTGTTACTGCTCTATCAGATTTTTTATCAAGAATAGTTGCACCAGTCCGTGCCAATCGATTACACCATGTCGGATATGATTTTAATACTGGTGGATTTTTCTTCAGTAGGTCTTCCATTGGTACAATTAATGCGGTTGCAAACGTTTCAGTAAAATGATTGCAATTTCTACAGGCTAAGTGATACCCCGTAGACGTAAAGAAATTTTCCTTTAATATGTCAAGACATTTCTGGACAGTAGAAGAAGTATTGTTGTTTTTATCGGTGGTTGTCACGACAGATCCAAGAACAATCGATTCCTTGAATGTAGCATGAGATGGAATATATTTATGTTTGTTTGCGACAGGGATTTTTGATACTCCACCGACTGCAAAGGAGTAACAAAAACCATCAACATCGAGTGATGTGTGATATGCACCAAAACCTGCAGAAGGAAGAAGCTTTGAAAAGAATGATGTTATGGAAGCATACGCTGGTCGTTGATCTCCACCACCACCAACCGACGTGTCCATTGGGAGTTCGTACACATTGAGAATTACGTTGTTATTTTGTTCTCCTGTCATAATAGTGATTCTAATTCTGATTTATCAGCTCTTGGAAAAGTTGAACTGAGTACTTTCTCCACACAAACGAATCCTAGCTTATCTGTTACTGCAATTTGACTTCCTGTGTCTATTATTCTTTTGTTTGCTTCTACTATACTTGTATGTGAGGTGTTTTTGTTTAGAAGAATGAAGATATGTGAATTTTGAATTTTAAAAAAAATGCTTTCGCTCGACACAATAGGGGGAGGCCCGGGGGGGGGATAGAAAGGAGGCGGGGGACAGAATAGGGGATAAAGATTTTTTTTTCAATTTCTCTACTAATAGGTACAGGTAGTGTCTAGTAGTAGTCTGTATTGTGGTCTCGTCTATTAACAATTGGTGTATGTATCACACAGCCTTAGGGAGATGTACGAAGTAAAAGCATTATGTTCTTGCTCGTTTGAATAATTGTAATCGATCACTCGGGAAACCATATGACAATTGATTCTCGCATGTGCTTCGCTCTCTGCATCCTTGTTCTGAAACAATATTGTTTTTCGTAGAAAAATTCAATGGTTTAAAATAGTAATTAATTAATAGAAATTGTATGTTACTTCAAATTGAATTGAATTGAATTGCCAGTTAATAATTGTTATCTGTGCACGTATTTATGAAACGCCACCTATCATTATTTATGCATTTGCCAACGGAGCGTATGTAATGCGCTTGATGCTACTTTCGCCGAGGCGCTCCTTGCGGTTGGCCTCGTATTCAGCATAATTACCTGGAAAGAAGGTCCATTTGGAATCACCCTCGCAAGCAAGAACTTTAAAGGGATGGGGAGGGGGGGATCGGTAAGTAAAATAATTTAGTAGACACTGGGTAAAATGGTACGGTATGACATTGAAATAAGATAAAACTTACTGTGTGTACAAAGTCTGTTAAGCATATAACGGTCGTGACTAACAACCAATGCACTTCCCGCAAAATTTAACAGGGCTTCTTCAAGACTTCGCAATACTTCCACGTCAAGATCGTTAGACGGCTCATCGAGGATAATCATGTTACCTCCTGCTTTCAATAACTTAGCTAACTGTACACGATTTCGTTCTCCTCCACTTAAATTTCCAACCTGATCAAATTTTAAAGAGTACATAGGGAAAAAATTGGAAGTGAGAAAAGGTATGCCAGTCTTGGAATCTTCTCTTTTTGCAGCCCCTCTTTGGGACAGCCTGGCAACAACAACAACAACAATAACGACAATAACGACAACAAATCAGCCACCAAGAACTAAAAGTAGTAGCATTTTCTTACCTTAGCTTGTTGGGTTTGCCCTTTGAAACCAAACCACGAAAGATACGCACGCGACATGACAGATGTGTCACCTAGCTCTATTTCATCTAAATTATCAGAAATTTCTTCGTACACAGTCTTTTCGGAATTTAATTCATCCATTCGTTCCTGACCGACGGAGACAATTTTAACTGTGTCACCGAGTGTGATTGATCCACTATCAGGTTCTTCTTTTCCGATGATCATATTAATGAGAGTACTCTTACCAGCTCCATTTGGACCGACAACTCCAACGATACCAGCAGGTGGCAATGAAAAACTTAAATCGTCGATTAATAATCGATCCCCGAACGATTTTTTCAGGTTGACAACATCTACTACGACATTTCCCAATCTTGGACCAGGAGGAATGTATATCTGTCCATTGTTTCTTAATTCGGTAGGTGCTGCTGCTAGTAATAATTCGTCGTATCTCTTAAGACGAGCCTTCGACTTGGTTCCTTGGGCCTTGGGATTTGTTCGGATCCATTCCAGTTCGTTCGATACCGCCTTTCCTGCGGCTGTATCACTTTTTTTCTCTTCTTCAAGACGTTTTGTTTTTGTTTCTAAAAATGTTTCATAATTTCCCTCGTGGGGGTAACCCTTACCTCGATCTATAATTGAGACACACCAAGATGAGTTAGATGCCTTACAAATGACGATGCAAAGAAAAATCAAAAATATATATCAAACGATCATAGATATCGAATCAATCGAATCTTACCTAATTCTAAGATCCATCCCGCACAATTATTCAAGAAATAACGATCATGAGTAATACAAACAACTGTTCCTGTGAATTTATCTAAATAAGTTTCGAGCCACTGAATTGATTCAGCATCGAGGTGATTCGTTCTGGGATAAAAGACATTGTATTGTGTGAGTGAGTCGAAAATAGATCTGTCTGATGAATGTAAAAACAGAAAAAGATTCTCATCCCAACATTGACACCGATACATTGTACTTGTAGAGTTTACACTTACGGTTCATCCAATAAAAGCATATCATGGTTTTCTAACAACAATCTGCAAAGAGCCGTCCGACGTTTTTCTCCACCACTTAAATTGGCAACGATAGCATCTCCGGCGGGTACTCGAAGAGCATCCATCGCTCTCGATACAACTCTATCTAATTCCCATAAATCACCAGCTTCGATTATATCATTCAATTTTTCAATATCCTCCAGGGTCTTTGTCATTTCCTCATCAGTTATATCAGGATCAGCTAACTTCATTGATTTTTCATTGTATTGATCTAAAATAATTTGAGAAGATTTCATTGCCTCGTCAATATTTTCTTGTACGGTTGCGTGTTCCAAAACTGGTTCTTGTGATAAATACCCAATCGAAGCGCCCGGTAACGGCCTTGCCAAACCATCATATTCTTCATCGACTCCCGCCATAATTTTTAGTAGAGTCGATTTTCTTTTGTTGTTTGTTTTATAGTGTATTGTATAGTATAGTATAGTATAGTATAGTATATTGCATGTGTGTTGCGGTAAAGAGGATTGGAGAAGAATGCAAAACAAGAGAATTATATTGTAGTTAGAAACAAGGAGAAGATACATACTACACACACCGAAGGGATATGTCCTAGTCGAGGAGTTCTTGTCTGTATATCTTTTTTATTTTTCTCTTCTTCTTACCCGCTTCCATTTAATCCAACAATACCAATCTTTGCACCGGGATAAAAACTCAAATGGATGTTGTCTAAAATTTTCTTTGATTTGTCTGGTAATGTTTTTGATAATCCAGTAAGTGTAAACATAAATTGTCGAGTCGCCGCATCGAATCTTTGATCTTGTACTGATTGTTTTTCTTGCTTTGGTTGTTGTCCTCCGCCACCACTATAACCGCCACCACCACCTCCTCCTTTTCTCTTGTTTTTCTTTCCTGACAACACTACGAGAGGCGACGACAACGACGACGCCGACGACGACGTCGAATGCATCAATGACAACGCCGGTGATGTCGGTGCGAAGGCATCTACAGGACATAGAATCATCGACGACGATGTCAACACAACTAGTTGAACTAGCAGTTTAAGAACCATCTTGCTAAACGTTTTCTCTTCTTTTCTTCGTTCTACCGTATTACAATTCGTAATCGAAGAAATAAGAATAATGATGATGTTTTGCTTTTGATGTTTTGAGGATCTGCAATCATAGAATACTGCGGAATAATATATAATATCAACATCTGTTATTTCTCGATGTCGAGATCTCCTCCATTCAATTTCTCGTGCTTTACGCGCACTCTACTCGCGCATCACTCAAGTTCTATAAAAAATAATTTTATTTCCCGTAACACCCTTAAAAACTTCGCTTCACACATGAAACCTCGAATTTTAAAATAAAAGCAACAACGATGATCGAATAGAGATAGTTCATTATTGATCGAGCCTGGAGATCAAGAGACTTTTATCACTGGTGTGGAGATCAGAAGACTTATCACTGAGTTTTCATAGACCAGGGCAAGACAATATCATACCATTGATACAAGTAGCATTATATTGTCCCGTAGCAAACACATTCTACTGAGATTGTATTTAATAGAATTCTCACATAAGGTTCAGCTCTCTCCTCCTCCAGCTCCTCGTTTTCTACGTTACACGCAGTACAATATAACATGAATAATATATTCTTCTTATTCAACGTCTCACTGATTGCCGCTGTATCTCAATTGGAAATATTGAATTGCGCTGCTTTTCTTGTACCCATTCCAATCACACTACAACTTCGATATCTTCAGAAGATTTTTTGTCTACAAGATACAACAAAGACCCATCGTCACTACTACGGACGGAACGTATCGTTCGCAAATAGCAGTCGCAAAGAAATGTTCATCTCGAGATAAAAAACAAAATGATACCAATCGTCAAGATGGATAAGAATCCAGCGAATGGACTTCAAGTTGTAGTACCAAATCACATCGAAGGGGAAAGTCGTGTCATAAATGCTGCGATATTGTTAAACATATGTCTCCATCTGGTATATCTCGGTGACCCGGATGAATCTTGGATAACTCGCAGTCTATTCAGTTACTATTTTGATTTTGACGGTAGGCGGAGCATTTGGTACGTCAGATCTAAAACTATGCTATGAAATTTATTCTTTATGGAATGATATACGCGATCTGGATGAATGCGTTTTATTTGGATCTCGCCATACATTCAGTTACTACTCTGATGATCGGTGAAGTATCTAGACCGTTAGATTTTGTTGAAACGTTCACTGATAGGGCCGAAACGAATGTATCCAAATCTACGCTGGAGTTGATCAGCCGTCACAGTGACAGGCTAATCAAATTGATCTGTATTACTCGAATAATCGAAATTACCGCGTTCACGCTACTGCCAGGGTTATGGCTAGTGATGGACGATCCGTTGTTCGCCCGTATTGATCTTCAGAATTTCCAGCTTGTTCCTACGATGACAGGTGGAATTTTCTCATACGTCCGTCCACCTTTTATAAGCAATATTAGATCGATATACTTTGCATGGGAATAAGTCGACGGTCAATTATGATATTGATCGAATATGAAGAAAATTTATAGTAGTATTATTGTTAATATAACGAAGACCATTTGTTTCTAAGATATATACAAAAATAATATATACCTGCTATTCGAGATGAGAGTACAACAGCTTTTATCTTTCCTCCCTTTCTCTATCATTTGAATATTATGGTCCCAAATCACAATTTTTATAAGAATTAAAAAAATTATCTTCTCCATCCTTCAATTCGTAAGTCCAGAATTTCACCAGCCCAAAATGCATTTTTCGTATGATCAGCATAATCACCATCCGATGAATGAGGATGGATCAACACGGATAACGTCCCGTGTTCTTTCTCAATAAAGTCACGAACATCTACCCACATATGTCTATTATCATAGCTGCCAAAATCTGCCTCCCACATTGGTACAGGATGTGGTCCGATTGGTCTTTCTTTTGGACCATAAAATCTCATCCAATCGAAATTTTCTTGCATTTTTCTTTGTAAATCCATTGCTTCTTGTCGTTCATCTTCACCATCATAGTATACGTGAACATCATAAGGATTGCGTTGTTTTAATGTAAAAATTGGTTGCTGTTCATTTACATCAAAATTACCACCACCACCACCTTCGTTATTATCGTCGTTGAAGGTCGTGCGAAGAAGGGTGGTTCTTCCCCTCATCCACTCAGCATCATCTTCGTTCTTTCTTCGTGGGGGCGATCCTGCTACGGTGGTGCTTGAAGGATGAAAACCACTTACCAGGAACCTTACGCGATTGGCACTACTATTGCAAAAGGTCGCCGTTACTATTGGTGCTAGATATCTTATATGTTTCATGATGAGCCTTCTTGCTAGTGTCTTTTTTATCTTCCCTAATACCGGTATGCGGTACCGTAGTGTGTGATATGTATGATTGATGTGCACAATATCTTGCTTCTTTCTTCTTTCGCTCTACTACCAGTTACAGTACAGTCTACTCTCGTTAAGAAATGCAAAACTTCGGAACGTCTGTCCGTTACTCACAGCTTGTTATGAGCAGCCAAATGCTGAAATGGAACCGCATGATATATGCCAAAGAACAAACGCTTTAAATATTCTTGCCTTCCCTAATTAATAATTAGTCTAATTCTCCGCAATACAGTAAACAAGAAACTTCTCAATTGACTGATTAAACTCATCGTGCCAAAAAAGAACACGGACGCGAAAACTGAATCAATCTGCGAAGACGCCACCTCGATTGTCGACGATTTGGATCGAAGTGAAAAGTATGTAGGCGATATTCTTTGATTTATTTTAACATGCAAGAACGCAATCATAGAAGTCAGGTGTTACTGAGAGTGAATGTAACATAGAAAGAGAAAGAGAGAGAAGGTGAAAGAAAGAAAGAAAGAAAGAGAGAACATTATATCAGTCCAAGCAAAGTAATCAATCATGTCATCATCATCATCATCATCATCATCATCGTCATCGTCGTTGGAGGAATCTAATAATAGCGAATATTCGTCAAAAGAGATTGCATTAGCGATTGCACCAAAGTTCACAGCATTCGCATCAATATTGGGGTCATCATGTATTATTTATTTAACTATAAAAGAATTAGTTCGACAAAGGAGGCAACGCAAAAACAATCCAAGAAGAAGTGGAACAGGAAGATCATATAAAGGTACATATCATCGATTGATTTTAGGTTTAGGTATTGGTGATTTAGTAGCATCAATAGCATGGTTCTGTACAACGTGGCCAATACCAAAGGGTACACCAGATGTGTATGGTGCAATTGGGAATCAAACCACATGTTCCGTACAAGGTTTCTTTACACAGTTTTCATTTGTCTCTGTTATGTATAATTTAAATCTATCAATATATTATGTACTGGTTGTTGCTTATCAATATTCAAGGAAGCAAATAGTAACGATCGAACCATACATGCACGCGCTCGCAATATTTGTTGGTATAGGTACCGCAACAGCAATGGCTGTTTTAGGTATATACAATCCAGCTGGTTGGGATTGTTGGATTGCACCCAAACCATTAGGTTGTCAAGAAACATGGAACTCATCATTCGAATCTACACCAAACTGTGAACGTGGTGATAATGCATCATTGTATAGATTTATCTTTTATTATGGTCCATTATGGATAGTAATAATTATTATTGGTATATTAATGTTTATTTTAGTAAGATATGTTCGATCAATTGAAAAGAAATCTCAGCGACATACTACGACAATAACAACAACAGCAACACCTACTACTGCTACTACTACATCCCAGCAACAAGCAAGAGAAGATCAAGAAACCAAAAATAACGCTACTACCAACAACACCAGCAACAATAACAACGACGACAATGACGACAACATAGACGACAACAATGACGATAGCGATTACGATGATAGCGATGACGACAGCGATGGTGATTATGACGCCAAGAATAGGAACGAAAGCACAAAAAGTGGATCATCATTAGCTGCTGCTTCAACTTCCATTGCTGGTAGTGGTATTCTTAATAGTATACGTAGGAATCGTAATCAATTGAAGCATACAACCGTAATTTTACATCAAGCATTATATTATATGGGCGCATTTTTATTTACATGGATATTCCCAACAATATTTCAGATAACATTCTTAATATCAAGTGATAAAATTACGTACGGATTCCTGTTTATAACTGCATTTGTTATTCCCATTCAGGGTTTACTTAATTTGATTGTATACTTACGTCCTAAATTTACCAAACAACGTAAACAACTACAACTACAGCAACAACAGTCATCGTCATTATCGTTATCAACAACAACGGCTAATGCAACAGCAACAACATCAGCATCAGCATCAGCATCCCGAACTAAGCAACAGCAACAACATGGTAATAACAGGATCGAATTCTTCCTTATCACATGGTTTCGTTTACTTGGAGAAGAACTTACGATTTACTAATGTTAACATCAACAATTCCAACAGCAACCACGAATAAAAGACCATCATCATCAGATATAAATCATACAGGGCTACAAAAACGAAAGTTGTAATATATTCTGATACTATTGAATACTTTCCAACAGCAACCACGGATAAAGACCATCATCATCAGATTAAATCAAACAGGACTACAAAAAAACGGAAGTCGTAATATATTTTATGATACTATTGAATACTTTTATTGAACGAAGTGCGACAGATCATAATATTCAATACTGTAGATATATAATAGTAGCTTTAGGATAATCCTTTTTTAAAAACTACCTACAGTCCCTTTTAAATAGAAAGATCTAGTAATAGCATAGTAGAAAATCAATTGCGCTGTAGGTCTTACGTAGTACTTACTATACTGCAATGATTTAAACACAGCCGGAAAGAAGCATTCTTCTTCGCTGACCAAACAAAATTAATTGCATTCAGATCGAACCCGATAAGTTACCCTTGCGCTGACCAATCAAAATGGATTGTATTCAGATGTTTCCAGCGCCTTTTCCAATCGGAATTACTATCTCTTTGATGATGTTAGACATAAAGATCTTGTGCAGCGAAATCAAATACACTAGGCCAAGTATCCGTACCACAGACGACTTGTCATACTTTCAGCACATATGGGATCACAACCGTAAGCAAGTTTGGCACCCGTTCGACTATTGAATCCAATATTACTTCTAATCATCAACCATGACGCTCGTCAACATCTTCAACGTTTCGCAAAGATAAATATCTTGCCAGACATCAATTCCAAGTACAAGTTTTATGAAATGGAGGCCTTTTTCACTGACCAAACAAAATTGATGGAATTAAGAAGTTCCATGCGTTTATCCGTTAATTTATTATTCTTGCGTTGAGCACGTACCCATTGTCCAAGCTGCGGATCCTCCATGTATCGTTGTGGTACTGTCGTTGAACCATGATGTTGCCTCTTGTACTCCACCAGTTTATTATACATCGCCGTCCATTGTACATCAAGTGAATTCCAAACAAAACCAATTGAGTTAAGAAGTTTCAAGCGCTTTTCCAACATGTTACCTTCGTTGTAGGCGTAACTTTGTTTAGAGACCCATCTCCCAAAAGAAGGGTCTTCCGTATATCCTATAGGTACTAGCGTTGAACCATGATGTTGCCTCTTGTATTCCACCAGCTTAATATACATCTCAGTCCATTTCGCATCATGTTGATTCCACACAAAACCAAGTGATCCAAGATGATTGATCCGCTCTTCAGAAAGTTCATTATTCTTGTAGAACTGCCGTTGAGAATAAACCCATGTTCCGAGTTTTGGATCTTGTTTGTACTTGCTAGGCACATTGGTAGACTTGTGCTGTTTTTTGTACGCAACGAGTCTCTGATACATTTCCACCCATGCATTTTTCGCTGACCAAACAAAATTGATTGCATTTAGGAGTTGCAAGCGCTTTTCAGAAAGTTCATTGTTCTTGTAGAACTGCCTTTGAGAAAGAACCCAAGATCCGAATTTTGGATCTGTTTTGTACATTTTAGGCACATTGGTAGACTTGTGCTGTTTTTTGTACGCAACGAGTCTCTGATACATTTCCATCCATTGCGTATTATGCAAGTCCCAAGCAAAACCAATTGATTCAAGATGATTGATTCGCTCTTCAGAAAGTTCATTGTTCTTGTATAACTTCCTTTGATTATGCACCCATGATCCAAGTTTTGGATCTTTTTTGTACTTGCTAGGCACATTGGTAGACTTGTGCCGTTTTTTGTACGTAATAAGACGTTGGAATTTTTGTTCCCATCTTTTATCATCAAACAATGTACATCGTCCCACTGTATCTTTTCCTTTTTTTTGATTTTGTGGACGATACAGCATTGTTGCCATCATCATCATCATCAGAATCTTTGTTGTACTTCTTGTCACCATCATCTGTATCATCATTATCATCAATACCTCCCACGGGATTCGTGAAGGGATCGTTTGATAGATGGCGTCTCATCTTCTTTTTAGCCGGTGGTTTACTTTCATTGTCAACGTCATTGACATCGTCATCGTCATTCATATTGTCATTGCCATTGTCATTGCCATCATCATCATCATCACCATCTCCATCGTCATCATCATCATCATCATCGTCGTCGTCAACGTTTTTGTCGTCATCGTTTTCGTCATCATCATCACGACAATGTTTTTGTTTTCTACTGCTAGACTCATCATAGTTTCTTTCATTGTGTCGTGTTTTCTTCCTCAAACGAGTTGCTGTAATTTTGTGTCGTATTTCGCGACAGGTATCATCATCACCATCGTCGTTACCATTATCATTATTATTTGGGCCCGTAATTATTCTCTTCTTTTTCTTCGTGTTGCTCTTTCCCTTCTCTTTCTCTTTTCTATTCATTCCGGCAGCAGTATAAGCAGCGCGGTTATTATTATGCATCCTTCGTTCGACTGCCTCATCATCACTAGAATCGTAGTTTTCCTCCTTCTCCTCCTCGACGATGCTGTTGTTGTTGTTGCTGCTACTGTTGCTGCTATTATTGGTGATACTACTATCATTATTTTCATCTTTGACAAACTCTTGTTTGATCTGCGATGATGATGACGATGAAGACGTTACTCGGTTTGCTACAGTCGTTATATCATCATCATCACCATCACCATCATCATCACCATCACCATCATCGTCGCCTACTGCTGCCATAGGATAAAGAGACATATAATCATGTTCATGTTCATCTTCGCCTTCATCTTGTTGATTGTTTTTGTTTTCGTTTTCGTTATCGTCTTGGTCGTCGTGGTTGTTGCCATTGTTATCATTGTTATCATTCATCATCTTTTCATCATCATTGTTGTTGTTGTTGACATTGTTTATGTTGCTGCTACTGCTACTGCTGCTGCGGATGCTGCTACCCTTGTTATTATTATAAATTCTTCTTCTTCTGACTTCACGGAATGGAAATGCAGTCGACTACTCCGATTAGACGTGCGTGATTCATATTCATTCTGATGTTGAATCGTGCGAAGTGCGATTCGATACTGGTGAAGAAAACAATTCTTACCAATCAAATCGCCACACAATTTTTTTTTTAAAAATCACGAGATTTGTGCGTGGAATCAGCATGGCTGTCGCCGTTACTATTCTTATGTTTGTGTCACAGAAAGAACATCTTAAAACATACTGTACTGTAACTAGACATTGTCTGCGAAGAGGAGGAAGCATTCTTATCACCGGAAGAATACTTACAAAAAAAGGCAAAGCAAAGCAAAACCAAAGATACCCGAAGCAACAATTTTTCCATCTTTACAGAGCGCTACTACTGGTGGTATTGGTAGAATAGATCATCTTATCAAGAAAAAACACACCACAGATACTTGCAGGCATCATGAAGACGACGACGACGACGACGTGTAGAAGCAACAACGCTAGATTCATCACAAATGCTCTAATCTTCTTAACGGTTATTTGTGGAGGTTCCATCGTTACACATCATCCACCAGGGTCAATGCGATTACATGTAGTATCGGCGTATGTCTATACAATTATTCCTGGGAGTAGGATATTCACGACGAAGACGAAGACGACGACGACGACGAGAACTTTTTTGACACAACAACCAGGACAATGGAAAAATCAAAACAAGAATGATGCCATTGATATAACAAGAAACAGGAATAATGATAATAGTTACAATCAACATCGATTACAACGACAACAACAACGTCCCACAACAACAACAAGCAGCAGCAGTAGTAGTAGTAGTAGTACTCGTTTGTATCACATGGGACATTCCCATAGCCATCACGATCATGGACGTTCTTCTTCTTCTTCGACGAATAATAATAATAAATCGAAGACCTATAACAAACAAGAACGGATGGTCCGCCGACTTGCTATTGTTTTAGTTTGTTGGATTGCAACATGTGGAACGAAATTATTTCAAGCAGCAAAATTGACACAAAATGATTGGATATCCTTTGTAGTAACAAGTGTGGCATTAACCTCCGCCGATAATATTAAAAAGGCATTCGAACGATCTGTTGATAATTTTCGTCAATTTGTGGATGGGATCAGAAAACATTCCTCTTCAAGTTCGGCAGCAGCGTCGTTGACAGATAATAACCAGTTACAGCAGCAACAACAACAACAACAACAATATCATGACAATGTATTCAACGGCGATACGTCCGAAGCTGATCGTGTTACGTGGATTGGTGTATGGGTTAATTTATTTTTATCGGTTGGAAAATTAGCTATTGGGATTACATCACATAGTTCAGTATTAGTAGCGGATGCTGGACATTCACTGAGTGATTTGTTTAGTGATTTTATTACGTTATGGTCTGTCAATGTTGCTCGTATCCCCCCCGATGATGATCATCCCTATGGGCATTATAAATTTGAAGCAATCGGTTCCTTATTTTTATCATTGACCTTATTAGCAACCGGCGCGTCCGTTGGTCTTATGGCGAATAAACAATTAATAGAAGTATTACACGCATCAAAAGTAGTATCATCAACAACAACAACAGCAGCTGCTGCAGCAGCTGCAGTTCAATTGCCTGGTCCACTTGCATTGGCAATGGCAGGTATATCAATCGCCTCAAAGGAATGGTTATTCCGTATAACGAAACAGGTCGGAGATCGATTACGTAGTCCTGTGGTTATTGCAAATGCATGGCATCATCGTTCCGATGCTTATTCGTCTATATTAGCCTTGCTTAGTATTGCTTGGGCGATGACAGGATTTGCAGCAGCTGATGCCGCAGCAGGAATGTACGTAATTTCTATTCTGTCTTTGTTACGCCCGTCGCTTTCACTATATTTTGTTTTGTTTGTCTTAAGTTTAAAAATTGTTTCGAAAAGATTGATTCGTTATCACAATGCAACTTACTTATATTACTGAATTTGTCCTCTTATCATCTCTTTTCATAATCAAAAACGCACGCACGCACACACACACACACACACACGCAGATTGGTCGCGGGAATGATTTGCATGACTGGTTCAGAAATCTTAATCGAATCAGTGAAGCAATTGTCTGATGGTGCCGATTCGGATTTGCAAACAGAAGTTTTCGAAATTTTGAACGAATTGGACGACGACGATGTTATTGCTACCACGAGCGTCCGCGCGAGACAAATGGGATCGGCAGCGTCTGTCGATGTTACTGTTGAAATCCCATCTGTTCTAAGCACAACAGCAACTCGAGCTGTCGAAAATCGTGTAAAGCAAAGACTGCTGGTTGAATTGGCTAGACGACGTGGTGGTGGAGACGATGATGGTAACGACTCAACATCGTCGTCTGGTGTTATAGCGAATGTATACGCCAAACCTTATCTTGATATTCCGCTCATGGAAGATTTTGAAAAGCGTTCATTGCAAACGACGACGGGAATGACAGACGACTACGACGAAACGACATTTGCAAAACTTGCTTTCGAAAAATTTGATACAAATGTAGATGGTCGATTATCAATCGAAGAACTCAAATGGGGACTCGAAAAAACCTTAAAAATCGAACTTAGTATAGATCGTGTTCAAAAGCTCATGGATGAACTTGATGTAAACAAAGACGGGTACCTTGAATTGGAAGAAATGGTTTCGATCGATAAATTCAGTAAGAGGATAGAATCTTTCTCAAAGGAAGAAAAAGAACTCGCTATCCGCCAGGAGCTGCAACAACAACAACAAACGCTGCTAGACGATATGC
This sequence comes from Fragilariopsis cylindrus CCMP1102, assembly GCA_900095095.1. Lineage (NCBI taxonomy): Eukaryota > Bacillariophyta > Bacillariophyceae > Bacillariales > Bacillariaceae > Fragilariopsis > Fragilariopsis cylindrus. Next base: position 205,910 of record FMBT01000330.1, on the reverse strand, counting down.
CGTCGACGACGTATATCGAACAACAAGTACGAAATGAAGCGAAGTTAATGTATCCAAAGATTCGTAGTGTCGAGGGTGTTACCGTACATTTCACGTCGCAACATTCAGTTACAGTTGACGTAAACGTCCGAATTACAGAAGACGATGAAGATAGCACCGAGAATAATGCTTTACGGAAGGTGCGAGAATACGCTCGAGAATTGAAAGGGAATCTAGAAACGAAATTACATGAAATCGAGTCTGCACAAATATACCTCGATTTGAATACGGACAATGACGACGGGAAATATCTGACATTAAATAATAGCACGTCTGTATCGTCATCATCTTCTCTCGCTCCTTGATGGAAAGAATATATATCGATCCTTCGAGCCAGAAAACCTACCTGACCAAGCATTTGCATCGGTATACCCATAATACATAATGCATACGACAACATCGACAAAACGGAGCGGTCGCCTCGGCAGCTTGCATGATTATATTTTTTTTAAATGAATGCTCTCCTCGGCGATGACAACTATTGCATTGAAATACACAGATCTAGAATACAAACCCTTCAATAGATGCTCTCTCCTGCGAGTTCTTGTTGGCATAAGCAAACATTGCATTAGAACATAAACGTATGTAAAATTATATCTTGCTATCCGTCTAGTGTTGAAATAAATATACAAGTACCCCATTTGACTACTACTTACTTCTCTCGATAACTAATAAAGAGTCTGCACATGCGAACGAATGAACTAATCTATGCATCGAGATCTACAGTAGAGCAAGATAAGTAAGTGTTTGTATATTAATTCAAAATTGATTTTTTTAGTACTTATATATACATAAATATCATTTCAGAAGCTGCAACATTACACAGAAGCAGAACATAACATATATGTGTGTTTTTAACATTGGAAGGGACGTCCACTATCTGCGTAGTCATCAATGATACTCGTAATTCCCCCCCATGTTCCCAAAATTAAAAACATAGGGGTAAGGACACAAAGAAAGATCAAACTAATGGATGAATTAAGTACTCCGATAGAGGAAAAGGTTTCTTTCCATGATCCTCCAGCTTCCTTTTTACTTGCTAGTAAATAATAGAGGGATGGAAATCCGAAAACGATGGGGGCGCCCAGTGCAGAACCAATAAGACCTTGAAGGTCGCTGAAAAAAGGAATCAAATTTGCTATGACGAAAGCAAAGATAATATATACTACAGTAATGAAAAACCAATGGACTTGACCTTTTACCAATGACGAATTGAACGTTTTGGGAAATACAATAGAATGGACCCAGCAATGGAAGGGTTGGATTGCGATGACATAAGCCACGATGATATGAAAAACGACGAGCACTCCAATTGTTGTCTTCGCTACCCCCGGGCTTACTTCATCTGGGAGAAAGTCTTCGACGTTTTCACCAGAAACCCCATATGCAACAACGACAATAACGGTGTACACAATTCCCATAATGATATATGCGAAATTGCAACTCTTAGAAAACTCTTTTGGGTTCTTCATTTCGGTCATCAACTCCATAAAGATCGACTGTCCTTGGAAGGCAAAAATAAGAGAGGAAAGCGATTGTAAGAAGCCAAATACATTCGTCCCTGGCGCGATACCAACAGTCGTATTTTCTGCAAAGACGATGTCGTCTTCTTTCAAGCTTTCAACAAGCGTAACGATGATAATGAGTAGTGTAATAATGATGGCCAAAGCCGACGGTAAAGATAGGTACTTTGAGATGGTATGAAAGTCTCGAGACTGTGCAGGAATGACAAGAATAAGAGCAGCAACGATCATTCTATTAAGATTGCAACTTAAAAAACCTTGGCCATATATATTCTTGATTCCATCAGCCGTTGCGACCATGTAGTAAATTGCTAGAGACCCCCAGTTGAGAAGCATACAAGCTTTTGCGAAGGTACCAAAGCGAGGCCCGATCAGTTCCCTTCCAGCATCGCCGTAACTACTTATTTTTGGATTGGAAATCTTCACTGTCTTGAGCTGAAAACCACTGTAGGCAGCAAAAAATGCAAACAATGGCATGCAAATCATCGACGTTGTCCAACCTAAAGTAACAGCAGCAAATGGTAGACCGAGGACACCCATTCCCATTACTTCTGACAGTAGGACAAGTGCAGTTCCGTACCATTCAGTACGTGCACTACCAATTTCATCAGTACTTCCCAAGTCGGTCATACTTGCAGTAGCATCATCATCAGCAGCATCAGCAGCAGCGTATTGCTTCGGTTTTGTGCTTTCCGCTTCACTATATCCTGAAGGAACTACCCTTGTTGACAAAGACATAATAGATGACATGATATGATGGATGATATCGAAAGCTACTAGTAGTGATTGATTCTTCGGTTATCTTTTATTTCTCTTCTTATAGTTTGTGGTTTGATTTTGATTTTGATTCTTTTGTGAGTGTCGGTTGTTTTGCAAAAAATGTCATGAGTGTGGACAAACAGTCGAAGCAAGGAGGCGCCATTGCGAGTACAGTAATAAACAAAACTTCTTTTGGAACCGTGACCAGTACGAATTCTGCCTCGTACGCGCCATTTCGAATTTTCTATGCATGATCTTATTGTACTTCATTTATGGTGTGATAATTCCAAGCGATAGCCCCCCTGCGCAGTTTCTCCTTCCTCTATCAATAAAATATTTAGGGCAATAATATATTATGAATGAATGTGCTGGAAACAAAAGAATGTTAGAACGCCTTAAGTAATCTTCACCGGTTTGAAACTTGACACTACTCAGCTCAAAAGCAGATACAGCAGGGGCAAACTCCATCAACTATTCCGCACCTCCCCCGAAAGTTTGGACACAAAACGAGAAAACAACAAACTTTTAAAAATAAGATATAAAAATGACATCACTACTACTAAAGGAGGTCGTGTCGTTGCATGCGAAGTATTCACATAAATAAGGATAAGGAAATCCAGTAGCACTACTATAGACTACATAATACACTGCATTGCAATCATGTATCTTCGAATTTGGTTGGTGAATTTAAGGTATTGAAGATTGAAGAGTGAGATTGGAATATATTGGAATATTGGAATTGAAAATCAATCAGTTCGTCATAATACAAGTACCAACTGATTGAGTTTTGAGTTTTGAGTGCTTGTTTTAGTACTCACCAAATATTACAAGGAAGAATGTCTCAATCACGATTGCAACCACAATCTCATAATCATAATCATTACTATTATGCTTTAATAGGATGTCGTTATTATCGAAAATGGATTAATATTCACGATGAAGTTTGTGATATTTATGGTACAATTATACAAGTAGTAGAATTATTGGAAAAGCAGCAATTGCATAAATACAGCGACAGCGACGAACATGAACGTGAATATGAATATGAACATGAATATGAACATGAATATGAACATGAATATGAACATGAATATGAATACAAAATAGAATACGATAAAGATTCAAGAAACAAACTCAATAATAATAGTAATAGTAACAGTAAGAATAAGAATAAGAAAGAAGAAAGGAACATAAATACAAATACAAATCCTCTTGCTATTCTTATTGTTCCAGAATCTGAATTTCTTTCCTATTATGATGCATGGGGTGGTTGTCAACAATATTACCTTTCACATTTGTTGTTGTTGTCAACAAGAAGAACGGCGACGGCAGCAATGGCAACGATGATTAAGCACGACGATACTACTACTCAAGACAAAGATCATAACCATGACAACAACAACAACAATCATTATCAACGACTCGAAGATCCTCGTGATCGACTTACAATGATGTTGTTTGGAAACAAGAATACTACTACTACTACGTGTACTAATAATAACAAAAACAATAATAACAATAACAATAATAATGCTGATACGAATTTCCTCATCTGGAGGATTCCTCATACAATACGACGGGAGCAAGAACATATTCAATTATTGTTCGGGAATAATAATAATAATGATAATGATAATATGATGAAAGTTCCGCGTGTTACTATGCAATATGAAGAATTTGAATTGACATTTCGGGTGAAACGATCAACAGTTGGTAGTAGTAGTAGTAGAAGTAGGAGTAGTAGTAGTACAACTAATAATAGTAGTAGTTCATGTATTGGTGATAAGAACAACAAGGAAATGAATGACGATGACAATGACAATGATGATGGTGATGGTGATGGCGATGGTGATAATACAGCAGCAGCAGCAGCAGCAGCAGCAGTAGCAGCAACGGGTTTAGGTGTATTTTTAAGTTGTAGGATTATTAATAGTAAGAATAAGAATAAGAAGAATAATCATAATCATAATCACATCGAAGAAGAGGAAAAAGCAATTCCATCCAAGGAACAACAGCAACAAGAAATAACAATGACAGAACATCAACATCAACATCAACATCAACAACGACGACCATCAACTAATAATGTAAATAGAAGTTCTACTGGGGAACAACATCAACGAAAAAGTCGAAAACGGAGTAGAAGGTGTCAACCACAGCAGCAACATCAGCAGCAGCAGCAAGACAATGGCTACGAGGACAATAATAATATTAATAAAAAGAAGACGACAACGACAACGACAACAATAGGATTGACAGCATCATCATCATCATCTTCAACGACGACAACGACGACGACTATAATACAACAACAGTCATATTTAGAATTAGATGTAGGTGAAATGATCGATATTGGAATTTATGCACCATATTTATCAACTGATATCAAATCAATGAAAGATTTTCGGAATAAATGTGATCGTCTTCTTCTTAATAGGACTACTAGTAATACTGCCACTGCCCCTAATACTACTACTTGCTGTGATGATGATAATGATAAGGGTGGTGATGATGATGATGATGACGATGATGGAAAATACGTTAGCAATAATAATAATCATAAAAATGATCACTGCTGTTCCGCTGAAGAGTAAGTTTAAGAATAGAAGAAAGAAACAAATATTATTATAGCGCCGATTCGTTCGATCTTATAGCTAACATAACAGCCATTTCTTTCCCCCAAATTTCGCACCATCAATGTTGAATTCATAAAATATACTCTACTCTGCTATACATATAAATTTATTTTTCTTCTACAAATAAATGATCCATGTCGTATTAGCTACATGTTCGTCACCAAAACCAGAAGCAATGGCAACGACAATGACGACGACGACGACGACGATCGATTGGTATTTGATATAACAGATGATGAAAGCGGACGATTGCATAACGTAGCAAGATTTCATATCCCACCATTTGTCAATGAAGTCACTGATCCGAACAATAGTAAGAATAACAATAACAATAACAATATTAGTAGCAGTACCAGTACCAGTACCAATACCAATAGCAGCAATAGTAATGAAAATAAAAACCATCACTACGAAGAAGAGCAATCTGTCTATCCTGCTTTCGATTGTCAAGGTACGTACTTGTACATGTCATTAATACGTTCTTACGTTTTCGAGAGTTTTTGTTTCGATTTCATTTTGGGCTGTTTATCTATTTTTCTTTCTAAAAAATATACTTGTTATATATTTCATATTCTCCAATCAATTGTAACATCCATGCAACAGGAGCCCTTCATTATTTGTTAGGACATATGAATTCGATTGATGGGAAATTTCGTATCCGAGCCGATGGTAAAGAAAAAGAATTATTCACGGATTATGGCATTCATTATGAGCCGGTTAGAAAACGAAAAGGATATTCAAAAATCTAGCTAGGGGGGGGGGGGGATGCAAATCTAAGAATATTGCGCTCGATTTTTATTTTTCCGAATTTTCTGTTTTCAAATTTATGACTTCTTGATTTCAAAAATCCAAACGGCGGCATTACGTCATTTTAGTGATATTACGTCGACAGAGCTCTCGAGATGAATAAGGGACACAGTCGCATGTCTATAACTTAGAAGACACAATATAAAGGGACTGTAGCTTTATTTAATTAGTCTCAACTGAAAGACGACGAGGTACGATATCAGTTGCTGTGACCTTAGTAGGATCAGTATAACAAAAGTTGATTTTAAAATACATATTATGGGTCGAAAACAAAAATTGCGTCAAGAACGCAAGATTAAAAACAAAAATTCAACGTCGGCGGTGGTAACGACAACAGCAGAAGCAACAGTAGAAGCACCATCAGAAGGTAGACTGTCGGAGGCGGCGATGACGGCATTAGTAGATGAACTAGACAATATGTTTCCGAAATCGGACGAATATGTCCAAGCAGCAATGGATACTCAGATTATTAATGGAAATGAACACTATAAGTTACATCACCTTGAACAATATGCGTTGGTCAAACAGGGCGCCACAGAACATGGGTGTGTACATAGCATGAACTTCATAGATACAACGCTACGGATACGGAGCACTACCACTGAAGGACACTGTAATCGTATGTATATACATTTAGCGCTTCCTTGGCTTTTGGAAGGGGCTATCCGTGGAAGTGTTCGATGTATAATGATATTGATTGGGGGATATTATTTGGATAAGGCCGAACCGAATCGGAACGCAGATGTATTAATTGACTACTGGGGGAAAATCGTTAACAATACCGACACTCGACTGTGCCGCGATCCATCATTTTTGAATTCATTGAAGCATCATTTAGGGCGAAAATGTGTTATTTGTTCGAAAATAGATACTAATACATTCACACTCAAACAATGCATTGGGTGTAGCTTCTATTGTTATTGCAGTGAATCTTGTCAGACAACTCATTGGAATGAACACAACCACAGGGGTGAATGCAAACAGCTACGAATTCTGAATAAGTATCACAAGCCATATGCAAAAGCAATTCGGGACGCAGCAATTCGTGGGGATATTCATCCAGCTCTAGAAAAATTACAGTACAAATTGGGTCTGACACGACCCTTAGAGGACTATCAGGAACTAATTGACTACAATACACACGATGGGAAATTAATTAATCCTAAAGACTACATTGTTGCTAGGGAAGATGGGACGGTATGGGTAGGATCTATCCCCAGTAGTCCAATCGGAACATCTTAAATGAAACTATTACTGCCTGCGTCAGCAGAAAATAAATTATAGATAATTAAAGCGGTATGTATTCATAGTAGCAATACGTTGTATTCTAATAGAAGAGTGTAGAATTTGAAATTCACTTCTATTCGATACTACGATTGTGTTTTACGTAGTGATTTTATATTTACGTATATGTTATATTCGTCCGTGATCTTAGGCTCATGCCTAGAGGTCAATAAATATAATAAGATATAAGAATAAATATATATACTAGATATCAGCTTGTAGTAGAGCTACTTTTTCTCATTAAATTGTTTCACATCAAGTGCCCAAATACGGAGCGGAACGCTAACGGGACCTCAGCTACATCGTGGATTGGGGCAGCCGCTACGTTATTTGCTTGAACTCTTTTGACGGCCTCTCTAAATAAACGATCAAAAATCGTCAATGGAACCATGGGACACCAAAAATGATAACCTTTACATGGTTTTAACGTAGCTGGGAAGAATGCATGAAATGCACTAGTACATTGGTATCTTGCCAAGTATAGAATCGTTCGGTAACAATCGATGTTTCCACCTCGACGTAAAACGGATTCCACAACAGGTTTAAAATCTCTTTTGTCACAGGCTTGTACTAGCGCGACTAAAATTTCTGAAAGATCTGGATGATCCCAAACATTAGAATAATACCCCTGTAGATTAAACTTCGATAAGAGTGGATAATCGCCAAGAGATTCGATCGACTCCTCGGATCCCGAGCCCTGAACTTCTTCCGATGAAATCGTATCCAGAAGCACCTTTGCACAACTATAGCAGCCTCTCATGGCAACTTGCTTGTCCCTAGTAGTCAAAAGGGTCGTTGTACACACGCACACACACAAGGCAGCAATGTTTTAGTATAGTTGTAAATCGGAATTCAATACATTGTTTATACGAGTTATACACGATAGAAACTTACCACGAAATGATGGCGCAACAATGCCTAGAATCGGCACCGTCATCCTTAGAGACTGCAAGAGGTAGTGGCATTTGAAATCTAGCACAAAACCACCATAAATTGTAGAACAATTCAGGATGGTTCTCGCGGAGCTTCTCTCTATCGAGAATTCCTTCCCCGTGCTCATCGACCACTTGTTCTAGACCATCTCGTAATGATGAAGGGCTGATATAAGTAACTTGGGAAACGCCATCGCCGTTTCCGTCGATGTGTGATCGAATTTGAGGAGGCAAATCGTCATTCTGTTGTAGACTTTGAACGGCATCTTCGACAGACATATTATTGTATGCAAGCTTCGGAGTAATCAGAAGTCCACATCTCGGACAACTAACAGCTCCGGGAAAGTCATGCTCACCACCTTGAATGGCGTCCCACCCTCCCTGAACTTCCTCGTCAAATGGGATGTACCCGCATTCCTTACAGGCAACTGTGCGGGACCACATCGCAGTTAGCTGAACATCAGTGACGTAGCTGGATACATCCTTGCGAGTCAATTCTTCAGCACTTGATTCAACAAATGAAGAAGACAATAAAACTGGAAGCCAAGATTTGTTGTTATTTCGAGTCTTTTTTTGTCGTTCGTTTGCTTTCAAATTATAACTCGATGGATCCTCAATTATAGTATCGTTGTTTTTTTCGCTGTTCGTCTTTTGGCTCCAACGACGACCAGATTCTTCAAGGTTTGCGAGGCTTCCATCAAGAACACTCAGAATAGCCTCACGGTTCTTTCGGATAGGACCTGCTTGTAGGTCCATGCATATCGATTCTGACATCTCCACTCCTCCGCTATCGTCGTCTACTGTTCCTACGGCCCGTTTAGAATAACCTTCTGCTAGAGCACGTGTGTATTGTCCAAGCGTCACTGCACTAGGGAAAATACCATCTGAGCGAAGATGTCCGAACAACCGGACCAATTCTGCCCTTCGATCGTTCTTACTTCTTCCACAGGCTACAATAAGCGCTCTATACGCAGCCTCGTCTGGAATAATCTTTTGTTTGCTTCTAAGCAGTCGCAGAGCTCCGAATGCCCGAAGTAGATATCTTGATTGGAGCTCGTGAGAGATGTTAGACTGAGACACCAACGTAGGAATACACAAAAGCCAAGTCCCTAGGAAATGCGAACCCATTAACTTCGGCAGTTGCCAAAGGCATTTCCTTTGACTATGGAGGCCTCGATAGCTTGTTGAGAACCTGCGTCGTCGTTCTGACTCATCTTTTTCCGGACCACTTCTTGTCAGCATAGGCGTAGAGGTAGTAGACATTTCTACCAACCAAGATTCTGGTTGTCGTGGGACATAGAAGCTTTGGTTCAGTACGTCTGGAAAAGTCGGATTCCCGTCCACGCAATACGTAAAAGATGCGTTATTCGGGATACCCTGTCGCGATGGTACTGTAACCCAATCTCCAGATTGATTAATACAGAACTCTGAGTACTTAACCAACCTGTCAGTCACTTCAGACGCAATGCTGTTACTCATACTCATATGATGACCACTGCTAGTGTCTGCATCGCCACCATGCCTCGAGAGTCTCCATCAAAACTACCACGGCCGAGTGGGACAGCGCTACGTGGTTCTGTGGCCGCTTGATCAACAAGTAGACTATATAACATATGAGACTTTCCAGTTTCATTATTGATAACACTTTCTACATCGCCGCCGAGTCTACCATATGGAACCGCTGAAGATGAATGGAACTCTTGCAGGCACTCATCGAATAACAAGAGGTGTACATCGCTAGCTTCAGTTCGCCTTTGGATGAAAGATTGAAATAGCTGGGTAGAAACCAGCGTTCCTAGAAAGACAGCCTTTTCTTCAGATGCAGCATCCAGAAAACCCTTTGCGTCGAACCTTTCGAGGGAAGCGGAGGATGAGAGAGGTTGGTTAAAGGTGTAATTGAAAGTGATTAGATAGAAAAATCGACACGTCACGAATATTGCGTATGCATAAAACGTACCATTCGTTACCACTTATCAAGAAATCGACATCCGGAGCAACCAAATAGCGTTCGTAACCAACAAGAACAGAACAAAAAAATCTTAGGAACGCATCACGAACAGCTCGGTCATCAAGCGGCTCCCGATCTTCATTGCTTAACAGAATGTTGTCTTCGACCATAGTAGCTGGTACAGATACCTCAAATGCTGCATCTAGAATACCATCAAGGGGTTCTTGACCGGGAAGAATAGATGCATCTCGACAAAGAGTCTCAATTTCGGATACGAGAACAGATCGTGGTCCGGTTGGAATGATCCCCCATGAATTTTTCAGTACACTCGTACGGTCCCCACTACAATCGACACTTCCTGTATCTAGGTTGACTATCGTACTATCTTCCGGCATTTGTTGACGCACAGTCGCAGCGAGTCCATCACGTGTACCGTCGTCGTGAATTCCGACAAAAATCGCGCCGGGAAATTCCAAGCACGACATGAAGGGCTCCGTTAGTCTAGGAACATACGGTGCTACCAGTTCGAAGGGAAATAATAAAGCCCTTACGCATTCGCAAACATCAAGGACCAATGAGGGTCGTTTCGACATCACTATTACTTTTCGTTCCAAAGCCAAAAATCCGATCACAAGCGTGACAATAGTTGGGACATCTAAGCAAGCGAGAAGTCTTTCAAACGGCAGATCTATAAGGGGAAAGTCTTTTCGCGGAGGTGACGAAAGCATCATTGGGATGTTGAAAGTAGGTAGAGGTATCAAAACATTTGGACCACCAGGTTTAGGAACAGGAACAGACAGCAATAAATGGGATATGTATCGTTCCAACGGAAGGTCGGACGAGCACCCTGATACACTATGTAGATGAGATAAGAATCTTCGAAAGGCCGTCCAGTACGGGTATCGGCTAATCAGACAAATGGTTTTGTTCTCGTATGTTGTCATTTGATCAAAGGCGGTCAACACGGAATTTTGTTCATCCTCGTAGTAATCGTCTTTCTCGTTCACACTAATCCAGTCGGATGGAGAAGCTACCGACATAACAGATATATTTTCATCATTGACCCCGTCATTGTTACTGTTGTTGTTCATACCAACTTCGTTTTGATCTCTCCGTTGTCTACGCATGATTCGTTGTTGTCTTCGAGCCCAGTATATTTTGTGGGGAAGACAAACCCGGCGTCGTTTTTCTGATAACTTTGACAACTGTTCCTTTTTCTTATTTGTCAACGGTTCCATGAAGGAAACACAAGAAACGTAAATAGAATCACCACGTTCGTTCTTAACCACAAACCCATAGTATTGAGGAAGTGGCGCATCGCTGTATTTCGCTCGATACAATCGACAACCGGTCGGGTAACAAAACATGGGTAGTTCCTCTTCCGGTAACGGCAGGCCTTTGTAATTCTTATAGGGAAATCGATCTAAGACTCGAGTCGAAAATGCGGCATCGCAAAATCCCATCGGGACGTTGTGTCTGACCAATATACAAACCGCACCTAACGTGGCGGTAGCGCTCCGCTGCTGTTTCGTCCTGCGTTGTTGCTTCGACGTCGTATTTTTCTTTCCTCCATTAATACTCGCAAGATTCCTCGATTCGATCCATTTGGTTTTGTGAAGGAGTTTCGTTCCAACTTCCACACCATCATCGTTTTCATCTTCCATCATTTCTTCCTCTGTCATAAACTGATATTCTTCAGAAGGTAATACCGCTTGTCCTCCTTCGTCGAAGACACTAACGGACAAGTCAATTAAAGCTGGATCTTCTGCGAATCTTTCTTCATCCCCAATCCGTTGTCGACGTACAGCCAACACGGGCACGTAAATGTAGTCGCCATCTCCATTTCCGTTGTAATTATAGTGATCGTTGTTGAAGTCACCGTCGTTGTCATCATCGAATGATACAGAGCCACCATTAACAATGACGCTTTCCCCCTCTTGTGGATAGTATCTCTCCCCATGGACTATAACCGAGCCATTTTCCTCATCCGCTGCTGCTGCTACTACTGCACATAAATTTTTGTCGGAAGGATCAAATAAACGCGGCATCAGTCGTTCCTTCCAGTCATCATGAGTCTTGTTACTGCCGTGACGAGGGATCCCCGTCGATGTCGATGATGACGTCGTCGATTTCCCTCTTCTCAACCGATCGGGAGTCCGATCGACTGCTTCAATTCCTTGATTACTATAGTTGGTTGCGGCGTAATTACTGGTATTACTTTCGGGGAACAAAACTGTCGTCGTTTTTGTACGATGATGATGAAATCCATCGTCGTCGTCGTCGTCGTGCATTATATCCTCCTCCGGATGACGCAAACCTCTACGCCTTGGAAATCTTAAACATGAAAATGGTTCCGGGATGACCCATTCCTCGAAATCTTGCTGTCCTCCTCCGTGATTATTATTATCTGGTAATTCTAACAAGGACCGTAAGGACACAAGTGGACCACGTTCGTTGTCATATTGATGAACAATCCCTCCCTCCATCAACATTGATGGCGCACCACCCCCATTAGCTGCTGCTGCTCCTCCATCTGAATTATTAGGATTATCATCCTTACTATACTGATCGGAGTTCTCCTCGGGATTATTACTATTATTATTCCATCGATTCGAAACGGCTTGTCTTCCAGCGTTTAAGATGGCAGCAGATGCACGAATCCCATTCCTTCCCACGGCACTGGCAGCAGCTGCAACTACTTGCTGTGATGTGACAGCAGCAACATTATTACTAGACGAGATCATCGTTGCTGTTACGTTGGTGTTGTTTTCTATTGTTATTCCATTAACATTAGCGACTTCAGTAGTAGTGCTATTATTGTTTTGAATGACGACAATCGTAGATTTATGAATTCGGACATAATACAAGGCCAAGTCTGCTATGGCTGGCACATTAGGTTCATCAGGACTGCGTCGTTTATAGGTCAGATAGAATTGTTTCCATCGTTGTCGTTTATAGGTGCTACGATAATGCGATTGATTACTGTTATTGTTGTTGATATTGGAAGGATGGTTATGATGAAGCCATTGTTGTGTTTTACTTTGAAATGTGTATTGCATTCGTTTTCTTAAATCTTTAAGAGGAGTTTTTGCAGTATCATGATGATAATGATGATTCTTTGTCATCAGTCCATTTCCATTTTTACTCCTACTACCACTGTTACAGCGATCTAATTCTTGTTCATATTCTTCATCACGTTGATATTTCATTCGAAGTATTTCTCCCATAAGACCATCAATTGGATTTAAATTTGTATCCCAAATTTTTCCCTTCTTCCAAAGAGGTGGTTTACTACTACCGGCAGTACTGCTTGCAGTAGTAGTAGCAGTAGCAGGGTTACTGTTCGTCGCAGCAGGTCGAGTCTTTCGTACGATTGTCCATCCCTCAGCTGCAGCAGCAGCAGTAGCAGAAATGGCAGACGTATTGGTCAAGGAGGTATCATTATTATTTGTCTCGTCCTCATTATTATTATTATTATTATTATCATCATTATAGTTTTCTTCGTCTTCTTCTTCTACTAATACAATATCACACGTCACGATTTCTCTGTAAAATCGTTCCAATAGCATAGCATCATCTTCTTCCGGAATCGTATGTTGTTTTGGAATTGGTTTTGGTATTTCTGTTGTTGTTGTTGTTGATGATTTTTTGATGTCTTCAGGTTCTCGTTCTTGTCGTCCTGTTGAAGACGGTTGAGGTTGTGACGGTTTATCATCATGTTGTTGTTTATGTTGCTCCTGATCCTGCTCTTCCTGTTGTTTCTGTTGATTATCTTTTTGTTGGGCGTGTCTCCATACCAAATCTTTTCCTACACCTAATATTGCAAAGTAATCGGCAACTCCCTGACGTGTATTACCATTACCATTGCCATTGCTGTTGCCATTGCTGTTATTGTTATGGTCGTCAGTGTTCTTCTTTTTCTTTTTCTTCGAAGTAGTACCCGTTGTCGTCATTGTTATAGATTGATTTATTTATTCTCGTTCTCGTTTTTTCCTCTTCTGAATTCTGATTTATAAATTTCTGGGACCACACCCCTATTTTGCTTAGCATTTATTCGCTTGTTTTGTTCCAGTTCCTTTTTTTTTAATGTCTTGGGAAGTCTTATCATAGCAACATGCGATCGTTTGTATCTATGATCTTATCTTATTCTACTCATTTGCTGCTATACAAGTAATTGCAGTGGTGAGCTAATAATGATAGCATCATCTTGATACTTACATCATAAAACGTTATCTCCTGTCTCCTTCCATTTTTTCAATTTCAAAATTTCGTTAGGATTCAGTTCATACGTGGATAAAAATTATAGTAGGTCCTGTTCTTTCGAGCAGACAGCATGAGCATGATTTAGTCTCAAAATTTGATAAAAACACTTAATTATGTTGCGCAAGCAGTCATGTGCGCATATCCTCATCACGACGCTATAAAAAAGCATCATTCTTTGATTCCTTCTTTGACATTTATGCATTTTATTCATGGCTTTGTCATAAAATTTTAAGATATATGATAGATAATTCGATCAATCGAACAGATATATGATACAGTAGATACCGTAATGCATTTGCATTCGATCAATCGAACACTTGTTACTTCACTAACTAACTCACACTATACCTTAATATTTAATACGTCACAACAAATAAGTTACTAACGTTAGTATTGTATTGTTTCTCTACAACAAAGAAAGAAAGAAAGAAAGAAAGAAAGAAAGGAAGAAAGAAAACACAAGTTAGAAAGAACAATCATAATATAATAGAATATAGAATATATAGAATAAACAATAAAAAAACTATGAACGATAATATTTTAAAACGTTTTAATGAATGGAATGATAGGATTCGTATAGCACGACAAGATTGGGATACAGCTGAAAAAGAATATCATAATATATGTTATGAATCACGTCAACTTCGTGGTAATAATAGTAGTAGTGGACGTGGACGTGGACGTAGTGGGCGTAGTACTGGTAAAATTAGGAAAGGGGTTTTGTTATTAAAAGATGATGATGTTGATGTTGATACGATGCAAAAGTTTAGAGAAAAAGAACTTCTTAAAATTAGTTTAAATACATCATTAACACAAGAATTATGGTCCTCCACTGCAACAATTATTGTACGTGCCACAAATGATGGATTTATATCATCTATTAAACAATGGACAATAACTAATATAGAACAAACAGAACAACGCAACAGAAATGTGGTTGTGAATAGTAATAATAATGATAAGAACGATAGTAATGAAATAACAAAAACAAAATTAATGATTAATCAATGGGATGCTATAACAGAAAAAATTGATACAATAGCTGAAAGTATTGCTATAGACGTTCAAAAACGACAAAATAATGATAAAATTAAAGTAAGAAAATTAGATCGTTTACAGGAAACACGTAAACATTTTAATAATTGTGTCGGTAATAAACGTCGAAAACTATTACCACAACAACCACCACCGAGTTCTACCACTACTACTACTACTACTACTGCACGTAGGACTACGAAGACACCTCTATATCGTCGTTCACGGAAGGAGGTTGGTGCATTACATGCAAGGAATGAATGCTTAGCTGCAATGGAACTCCATGAAGCAATGAGGACAGTACTATCAACATTAAAAATACAACAATCAAATTTATTAATTTGTAGAGCTGTGAATCGTGCCATCAGATCATGTTGTGAACGATTACGATCTCAACAATATCGACGTCGACGACGACTTCGACGTCGGATTGTTCGTCAACAACAACTGGTGCGTATACTTGCTGCTGATGTTGCTGCTGCTGGTCGTAACAACGGGAATGAGAATGAGAACGAGAACGAGAATAATGATAACAACGAGGACAACAATATCAATAACGGTGAGAATGAGAATAATGCTATAGATGTCGTCGACAATAATAATAACAACAACATTGATGAAAACGAAGAGACGAATAGTAGTGGTAGCGATAATGCTGACATTAATGGCGATGGCGATAATGACAACGACAACGACAACGACTACGAGGAGGAAAAAGAACAACAGAAGATCGATGAAGAATGGAATCGAAAAGTTGAAGCGGCGAAGGTCGATTCGGTGTACCAGTGGTACAGAAAAAATGTTGGTCTACTACCGGTATGAAATATAGTATATGAAATGATCTAGTGATTCATTCTTTTTTTCTTTGTACGTTATGATTCTTTTTTGTTCCTCCAATACAATAGTACATTGTACACTATTAGGACCTAGGATGGCATTAGAATACGTTTCATTAACAATATTAACGCGGATTCTAGCGTGGTGCGCACTTTCATCCAAGTTCGTCAGAATTTTCAGATATTTGGCGGGAACGCGTTAGCTACCAGTTCTACGTAAGTCTACTAGAATTTCCTGAAAAGCAAAACCAGTTGTACCGGTACGAGTAGACTAGGACTAACAACGATAACGCGCAGACGTCAGACGCATCACGGGGCGTTCTCTCGATCTACTGTACCGACGCGACGCTTCTTTATATCTCGACCCAAAAACACAGAACAATCGCACCGCATATGATGCGTGAAGGATCTGTTACAGAACCTGCCGATTCCACTCATTCCCACGCAGTCAGATAAAGGACGCTCTGCATAGAACGGTAGGTCTCAAGACTAATAGTCTAGTCTATCGCCGAGGACAATATCGATTTTGCAATGGAAAACTCGAGCGGAATTTTCAATTGGCACGTGTGCATCTTGTTCCTCTACAGCGTGTTTGCCGCGTGTCTGTTGGACGTTCAGTTTAGCTGCTGGGGCTCTCACCTGGTTTGGTGCGAAATACCGTCGATTCTATTCTTGCTTCTCTTGCAAACATTTTGGGCCTCCGTTTTTGCATTTGATAGGCATGTCTATTATAGCTTTCGCGGTAACATTGTCCAAGCGCGCGTTGTCGAGCCAGAAGAACAACAAGAGCCACTGCTTCATCATCGCGAACAACATCGTAGTGTTTGTGGAACGCTACAAGAACTCTTTTTTTGCTATAGTATAAGCGCTGGTACCAAGACGCTAGAGTACGAAGCAACACAAACCCTCCGCAGTGATGGCTTGAAAACCCACTACCAAACAATTCGAGTACAAAAGGTGTTTAGTGCGTTGCGCTCGCACGTTACCCCACCGTACCAAGTCATGCTACTCGCCAACAATCCAAGATCTGCAATCCTCTACAAGTCACCATGTCTCCAAATCTTTGGTATCCTATTGTTCTTTATCAATGTGTTCTTTTTGGCTATTCCTGGTGCAGCGATTCCACTATACGTCTTTGGGTATGATGTCATGGACTTTGATTCGACTAATGAACCCGAATGCAACGAGGGCGTCTTTGGGTATGATGTCATGGACTTTGATTCGACTAATGAACCCGAATGCAACGAGGGCTGTCAAGCCTTACATGTCCGAGCAGCTTATATCGGGGCAGCACTAGCTGGATCACTTTTGATAAGGATTCGCAACGTTTTGGAACCAAGCGTTGAGGTTTTCGTTGAGGAGCAAGACGAAATGACGGATCTTGCCTTTGCTACATCAGACAATGTTACAGAGGCTACTGAAGTATGCAGTTGCATTCAAATATCTACGTATAAGTAATAGCTGACAAACTAGAATCGAATCATTTTCAAAAACTTATTTTTCTTATACATTCAAAAATTATTACGTAGGTCCTATTTTTCTTATATACGTCCAAAAATTATTACGTAGATCCATCCTCCTACGTAATTATAATGTTCTAATGTTTTTTTTGATTTTGTTTTGTTTTGGTTGGTTTCACTTCTTTCCTTCTTTTAATTTTTTGCATGGTACTATACAATCTAATCAGCAGTTCAGTATATTCAATACCAATAATAGGTCTTAAATGTCTTTTATTTTCTGTCTTTTTAAACTATCTGTTACTTTACTTTTCGTTACATAGAACAACGACGATTAAATCGTGCTCCATTTTTATCATATGATTTTCTTCTTAAAAATGTTGTTTTTAAATATGCTTCGGCAGCAACTGCATCTTCCACAGCACGTTTGGATGCTTCGGTGCTACTACGTCTTGTAGAGCATTTATATATATTTGCTAATGTTTCCTCATCGTATTCACCATCCTTACGTTGTAAGAATTGTTCATTTAAGACAGAATCCCATGCTTGATGTTTTTTAACTTCGGTGGCTTCGGGTGTCATAAATTTTTCCAGTCCTCTGGTACAATATTTTTTACCATCAATTATACCAGATGTTGGATCCACTCTATCTAATAATGCTAATGTTTTCGTTTTAATGGTTTCATATTCATTTTCCTGAAACCATAATGATTTCGAACCATCCTTCCCTGCTAAAGATTTAATTGGTTCAATTTTTTGTACATCCACATCATTATCAAATGTTATTGATCGACGACGTCGAACAGTCTCATGTTTAGGCCGTCCAGGTAATGAAACTTCAATATGATTTTCTGTTATTCTTGTTGTTGTGTTTGATGATGACATTGATGGCATTGCTAAGACATCTTCATGAGATATAATTGATGGCATTGCTAATAATAAATCTTCATCAGCCGATGCTCTGCGTCTTCTACTAGGACTACTACTTCTACTACTAGATCCTGGTGATGGTGATGGCGATGGTGATGGCGACGAATCCTTCATAGAACTTCTTCGAGGCATACGATTTGGACAGAATGCTGAACTACTATATTCATTTATAGGAGCATATTGGGATGAATGTAGTTGATCGATCAATGCTATTTCTTCTTCAACTCCTCTTGTACTGATCGAAGGTTCACTGTTTTCACAATCGCCATACCCATACTTGTCAGCACTATCTTCTACTTCTTCGTCTGCTTCCTCATCATCTGCAATGAAAGCATCATCATTCATAGAAATAGAAGCTTCTTCCTCGAATCCGTCTCCGTATCCATAATCATCATATTCTTCTTGTTTCTGTTCTTCTTGGAGTTGCTGTTGCTGTTGCTCTTGCTTTTGTTCGTTGTTGTACTGTTGTTGTAATTGTTCTTGTTCTTGTTCTGCTGCTACTACTGGTACAGTATCATCTCCGTATCCATATTTGCTAATATCTTCATCTTCTGAAGTAGCAGAAGCATAACCGGACTCTGACACCTCTAACGCCTCTTCTACTACGTCTTGAGACGACGTCATCGATAAACGCGCTGTCATAATACCGGTAGGATGAGGAATATTGATATTGTACGTATTATTATTATTATTATCATTATTATTATTATCATCATTCACCAAATCCACCACTTCGATAGGTAAAAGCGGTGGTAGAAATAATAATGATTCTTGTAATCGTGTCTTATCTTCAATACTGATAGTTCTACTAGTACTACTACTACTACTACTACTTTTGCAACTGCTACTACTATTACTACTAGTAATAGTACCACGACAAGGACTTTTACTGCATCGATGTTTCGAAATTGATGGTATCATATTATCGTCACAGTCACAATGCGCTTTATCCTTTTGTTGATGACGTTGAAGTTGTTTCTTCTTATGATAAGGTGATGATTCAAATTCGGATGTTGCTAATGTTGTTGTTTTGGATTGTTTGTTGTTAGATTTGGATGATTTGGATTTGTCTTTACTAGTAGCTTTGTTTGATTCGGATTTGTTTGATTTGGATGAAGAAGATGACGATAATGAAGTTGTTGATAATGAAGTTGACATTGTTATACCAGGCGGATCAACTTGATGAATTCCCGTTGATTGTTGTTGTTGTTGATGTGTGGCTAGTGTTGGTGCTTGATGTTGTTGATGTGCATGTACTAGTTCTCGTGGATAATTCATGCTGCGACTACAGTACTGTAATTTGTTATTTATTTTCTACTACGGGTACAGTAATTCAAGGTAGAGGAGAAGGAACTGAAAGTGAAGAAGAAGATGAAGAGATTAAATAAAATAAAAGTACGAGTGATTTGTTTTATGTGACGATGTGGAGGATTGTGACGATATATCGCTTTTGTAATTTCAAGAATTATTTCTTTCTTGCATACGGTATGAAATGACTTTGATTTACAACGCATGCATTCCCGCTTAAGCAAGTAGTCATTTTAGTCGTTAATCAACACACTGTCTCAAACAAAACGGGCATACCAGTAGCGGCGAACATGCACAGAAGCTTCAAGTTCAAGCAGATGGGGCTATATTGTATTATTCATGTCTATATATTATTCATGCCTATATTTATTACATTAATTGATTGTTTCTTTGTACCGTTAATTGATTGTTTCTTTTGTACCAGTAAGAATTTCGTTTTTATTGACCACCAATGATCATCTTCTCAAATTCATCGAATCGAATTCGAAGATTCCACCCCACCAAAAAGCAAGCTTAAATAAAAATAATAGACGACTAACTTACGACCATGTACGACCACTCGTTCTTTTGAAAGAAAAAGAAAGAAGAATGCGGTCGTAGAATGTGTATATATAATATAATATGTATGAATGAATCATCAAATCGAAGCCACGACTTTTTCGTTGAAGTTTTAAACTTCACTAAACCGTTATTACTGGCTGTTTTCAAAATCATAGTACAGTACTAGTCTGAATGTAAGAATGCATGCATTTTTGTTTGAAAAATCTTAACAAACATTCTTTATATCATGCCATCCATTCTACAGTATCCTAATATCTATAGAACAAAAATAAAAGAACTATGATCGGCCATTGATCAAAAGCAAAGAGAGCTGCACTTCTATATAAACTATATAAACTTCAAATAACGTTAGGTAGTCTGTAGTAAGAAACAAATATAGAAGAATCCTATGGGCAAAGAGGTGACATCCCAGTCCACAGGGAAGTCAATTTGATTGGCTAAGTAGGTGGGATGGGAAAAAAGTTCCATTCTTTATATGTTAGATTCAAAAATAAAATAAATAAATGCTTCAACATTATAACTGTGTGTGAGTAAAAGTCTCTGGTGTAGTAACAATACATGATTTAATACCCCCATCTCTGGCTCTTGAAATGGAATGGTTGCTGCTTAAATGGTTGTTGATTTATTTATCAAAGTGATGCAATACAAATTCAGTTGTCTTAATACTTTTCGGTTGAAAGAAGAAATATGAATTCCCTGATGATAACCTATCCATTCTCTGTCCTCATCCAAAATTAGGAAGAAAAACCTTTCCTGTTGGATCATGATAGCAGTAAACACATACCATGAGGATATTGCTGTTATTTTTGTTGGATTTGGATATGCATAATACCTGTCCAGAACTTAACACTGCCAATATTTTGATAGATGAAAGCCACTTCCAGGACCTGGTGTTTTTCATAGACTTGCCCTACTATTTCTATTTCACCATCTCAGTTTCAGATCCTGAATCTGGAACCCTTGTAAACCTTGTATACAGTAGGTATGATTTGCTAGTTTTTTTGTAAAATAGCCTCGCTGTCATGAAGAGACCAAACAGGAAAAATTACATTGACCATTAACCATTAACAACAACATCAACAACAGCAGCAACATATACACAAGTCTTCTTTGTCATGATGATGAGAGTACTGTTCCTACCTTAAGGTTTTTTTTTCTATTTTAAGTCAAGATATTATAGACGACAAAGAAAGAGTGATGACAAATCAGTTAATTAATTTTATGTTGATTATAATGTACTGAACTTAAACTTGTTCATCGATTTTAGCGTTTGCGAATAATGTTTGATATAAGTCGAAAGATGATGATGATGACCCATCTATACTAGTCCGTAATTCATTCCCACTAGGTATATTAAATTCTGGTTGTAATTTTGTTGCTGTTACTTTACGATATGCTTCTACAGTCGTACCAGTACCACCTTTCTTCTTATTTTTGTTTGATGATGAATTTTGGATTGCACCAACAACAAGACCAGCTAATTCATCTCGTGAAATACCCCCACCAATTGTATCACCTTGATTTAATTCCAACCCGTTTGGTCCTGTTGGACTTTTCCCCTGCATCAGCACACCTGGACGGATAATAGTGTAGGATGAATTCTTTGATTTGCTTAATATTTGTTTTGTTTTTTGTTCACCATTATATTTAGCATCCATTATACCATCATATTTACCACCTAACGTATTCGTCATTTGATAACTTTGCGATTTAGGCCGATCCACCGCCAACGCAGAAATTAATATAAACATTGCCCCCACTTCGGCACATGCTGTTGCAATTTTTTCAACACCGATATCATCAACATCAACTGAACCACCACCCTGCCGGGATGCTGATGCAGCATAAACAATAACTGATGGTGATAATTCTTTCATTGTTTTTGATACTAATTCTTGTGTTGATCGTACATCAAATGGTTCTGAATAATGTATTAAATTTTGCTTTATTTGGTCTGGTAATTTAATTATTCGAAATGGATCATTTCCACTACGAGTGAGTGTAACAGCATTCATATTACCATAATTTGGATTTGCAATAGCTTCTGCAACAGCCATCCCTGTTCTACCATTTCCGCCAATAATAACAACCGGATGATCAATAGTCCCAACACTAGTAGGACTACTAGAAGCAGCAGTACCAGTACTAGTAGGATTAGTAGTAGCAGCATTAGCATTAGCAGCGAATACATGCTTTATGTGAGGTGTAACAACACCACTTGTTATTACTGCTGCAAAACCTGCAAAAGTTGATGACAAGGCCGAGCGTCGTGAAGTAGCAGGAGGATTATAATTCAGTTGAATTGATGGCTGTTGTGCAAGAAGTTCTTCGATGTTGATGTTATTGTTGTTGTTGTTTTGATCATCGAAGTGGTCCTCGTTATTGTAGTCGTATTCAATACTACTACTGCATTGTTGTTCGTCTTCTGATGCTGATGCTTTACGAATACTACTACTAGTAGTTGTAGGACGATGTTGTTGTTGTTGTATCGTTGTTACGAAAGAAAATGCGATTGTTGTTCTTGTTGTTTCTGGAAATACTAGACAATAGCCAAGAAACGCTACTGTGGTAATTGTTCTTGTTTTCATTTTCATCATCGCTCAGTTTTTAGTTACGAGTGCAATTAATTGTGTATCTGTTTATACCGTACTGTGTTTAGATGATGATGATTTGATTGATTCTAGGCTCCTTTGCTTTTCTATAATTATTATGACTAACCTGTATTACGCTTTATATTATGATGATGTAGGTGTTCATTTTGACTCATACTACTATAGTCGGATAACATAGCAAACGAGCAAGATTTTCATTGACAACTGTCAGAGTGTTCTCGTGTTCTGTGAAGTGGCCAAGAAGCAGAAAGCAAAAACATGCATACTTGATGGTTCGACATGAGAACATGAGAGAACACAAAATAGAAGAACCCATCCATCACTGTGCTGTCAAAAAAAGTGGCAAGAATTAAAAGCAGACAGCAAAAACAAAATGCATGCTTGATTATTTGACGAGAGAATAAAGAGAACAAAGATGTCGTTAATTACGACGCGAAGTTTTTTACTTCGAGGTATGAGCCAATAAAAGTACGTGTTTTAGGCCTACCACCAGTTCACAATTACCCGAAAACGAAAATCAATGCGCGACGTTTTAACCAATCACCATGCGTGAAAAACTAGTGTTTTACAAAGAAATAAATAATGTGTGCTTTTTCGCTTTGGCGAATTAATAACACCACATTATGATTTCAAAATGGTATCTTTCTTCACATAATATCCATCCTTAACAATCACATCACATAAATCACATTCCACAAATCTACTGCAAGTGGTACGTTGTCCTCATCATCAGATATTTCACATACATCACACTCCCACCATCTTTTATGTATTCCTGCACCATCAAATAATGTACTAAAGTCATCAGAATCATCAAACATCATTTTGCTGCCATAATTGTAAAATAAGAACAACAGCAACATAACAACAATGGTTACAATTAATGTATTGAAGAAAAAAGTTTAACCAGAGCAAGTTCCATTGTGTTCTTGTATGTGTTGCATACGAATCATGTTCCAAGGACGTTACTGTGCTGTGTAGCGGAGCATAAAGAAGCAATCTACAACTGCGTTCATGGAAAGGATGACAGTGCAAACCAGTCTGGGCTACTCCTTGACGGAACCAACAATCTGTACAAGAACATCTACGAAGTAGTCGACTATCCGCAAGTCATTAATTCATCTCCTACCACAAAGCGTATTGTCAAACTAATTTATAGTCCTAGCCGAAAAACCCAAAGAGCTTTGTGTGGGGAAAGAGGTGATATATGAAAACTTACAATGCTCTCTCTATATTGACCGGATGGAACCATGTTGATTACAGGTAGAACATTACATTCAATGGCATCATCTATGTTTCGATATGGAGAGAAAGCATTGGCATACGCTCATGGCTTTCTTGATTCCAGTAAGAAAGAACCCTTTGGTAGAAGAATTGATGATCTACTAAATCATATTATGGATGAAATGTACGAGGGAGATGCAGAAGCCAAAAGGAAGATGGTTACCATCTATCAAATAGACAGCAGTGTGTTGGTGATGACAACGACGTTGGATCCACTAACCCTGCAGAACGTCCAGGTGATCGGGTGTTTATAGGATACATTGCTTTTTATTTGTATGGATGCCCAATTCTCACTGAAAAAGGTGATCGTCTTGTTAACTTTACAACAGGAGCTTACCTGAAGCTGAATCTGAAGGTAAACGTTCTACAAGAAAGGTTGCTCGTCAACAAGATGCTAATTGTAGGAACAAAACTAGTTCTTTCGAATCAGATTCATTTGAAGATCGCTGAAGCAAGAAAACGTTATCACGGTGACATGATGGTTTCACAGAGTCAACATGCTCGTTTGGTAACAGAAAGGGAACAATCAATGAAATTGGTTGAGATTTATTCCTTAGGGCATCCGATCCAGATAAGACAGCTGCTTATTAGGGAACAACAGCAACAATAACTACAACAATTAAAACATAAAGAAAAAAACCGCGAATGACGCGTATAACCAAACAAATACTTCTAACTAATCACTGCCTACTGCATAGAACTGAGTCACGAATAGAGAGCAATAAGTCTGTAATTTATATAATATTATTAAGGGTAACGTTAGATATTTTGTTCTAGAATTATAGTACGGAGTCTATTTTCTCGTTGTCGTTCTCGTTATTTTTTTGTCTCTCTCATTTGTCGTTCTCTTTCTGTATGTGCGATGTGATGTTTACAGTCAATTAAAACCGACCAAATCCGCAGGGAAAAAATTAGACGGAATTGGACATGCACATTGGATCTTGTATGTGTACTTGACGACGCCATAATCATCATCGTTATATTCAGTGGGTGGTCTGCAACACTTCTCAACAGCGGCACCATCCTTTGCATTCAATCTGATGAATGAATTGTCTTGTTTCGATACAAAGTAGACATTGACAAGTGCAAATGGTTCTACTCCAGGATATTCGACGCATCCTACCTCAATTTCCGGTGCATCTAAATCACATCCACTTTTAGTGTTAGGCATTGATTCACAACGTGGCTCGTATGCATATTGTCCGACCATCTTTTTGTAACGGACAAAAATATCAGCTTCATCAGCAAAAGGATTGGCAACTCTAAATTTTATGGAACGGCCGACATTATTATCCTTCGCATACTCCAACTCGATTCCATAGATGAGATCTGGATCATCACGTGGTAATCTATTAGAAGATTTTTGAACTAGCGAAACGATGCTTTCGTCAGAAGCTTGACATATAGAATCGCCTGTAGCCTTGTATCCATATTCGTCGCATTTTCCCAGTGTTTTCTCAGGACTATTTTGAGTATCGACGTCATCTACTGTCTTCAAACCACGTAAAGATGACGTAGAAGTGGAGGCTGACGATGAATCACTAGCTAGTAACGCGGAAACGACAAAGAAGAACGATCCTTTGATCTTGGGCATTGTTTTTGTTGCTGTTGCTGTTGCTGTTGCTGTTGCTGTTGCTGTTGTTGGGTAGTTGTTGATAGCTATGGTAGGTTCGAATCGATTCGATTCATTCAATTCAGCCCCTGAACCGCCGAAAAGGCAAGTCTACAAGTTCTCGTTGGGACGCGACAAGATCCCCTTGTCCCCTGACATCAAACCCTGCACACTTTACTTCGACAATATTTCGATCATAACTATGTTTCTAATATTATTGTTTTTCCACAATTTCGATTTGAAACCGCGTCGACATGTCACACGTCGTGGTACGTGGTAGTTGCGCCGTCGTCGCATCACGAGAATACCTCTCAAAAACACAGTTTCAGCTTCACAGAGCCTGGTTAATTATTAGAAAGAAGAATGGGGCCCCCAAGGGCAAAGGGAACAATGAATATAGGCCATGTCGTCGTATCACGAGCATGTCACTCAAAATCCGTGTTTGTAGCGCTTCGCAGAGCCTAATTAGGAAGGAAAATAGTTCCTCCATGGCGAAGCAAATGGGAATGAGTTGGAACCACACGAACGCTCTCATGCGGCGTTTCACGTCGACTTCGTCTTGGTAGTCGCGTAAAGAATCAAAAAAATCCTAAAAATCCTTAAAAAAACGTACAACGGTAAAATGAGAGTGGATTTGGATCGAAAAGAGATCTCGTACGTGTTTTTCTGTTTTCGCGTTACCACAATCATCACGACGAATATAACGATGAGGGCAAAAAAAAAAATCTTCTTTTAACTATTAATTTTTGTATGATCTAAAGTTATTTTTGTTCCACGTAACCGAAACATAGTAATTTACACCACCAAAAGATAACGCTGGGATGAATGATACATCAGTAACGGTGCTGCGAGAACGGGTCGTCAAAGATGGCGGCTCTCCCAACGAAACGCTTGATGTCTCGTATCATTTTCTTCGAAAAAAATTGGATGCAATGCGAGCGAAACGCGAAAAAGAGGCTATAGACCGTCGCGAAGAATTGTATTGGTTAGAGTGCCTGTTTACAGAAGCAAAGAAAAGTTTACAGCAAAGTTTGTCCGAACGCTCAAATCATGCCACGTATAGACGATTTCTCCAGGAACATCAACAACAGCTGTGTTCCAATAGCAAACGAGAGAAGAACGCTCGATCCGCAATACCAACGTCCAACTATATATTAAATCAGGAGACAACTCTTTTCTCAACGTTGCACCGATCTTTTTGTGTTCTACCGCACCAAATAGAAGTGGTGGAGCAAGAGTACCAACTGGAGCTTTATCCTTATCTTCGAAAGGAAAACCAAGATCTCCAACTCAACTCGTTAGAGGTTTCTAACCTTTGGATACGTCGTCTGTCAGTTCTGGCCGAAGAAAATAATAAGCTGTACGATTCATACCGAAATGAACTGGACCAAATCGAGACTGAAGTAAGAGAATACAGGAAACAAATACTATACAAATACCTCTACAAAGATGATGACGAAACAAGTATACTATCAGCTACGGAACATTGTGACGACGATGATTCAGAGCACGGAATTTCACCCAAACAAGAAGAAGATGGCGGTGGGGGTTTGTTGAGGTGGCTCGGCTATTGTTGATGCCAACAACAACTCCAATTACAGTAGGACATTAAATATATCATCATTACCATCATAAATATCATTGATGGGAAATGTTTCAGACTCAATGAATTCATACAACAATAACTGAAATAGTATAGTAGAATAAAAGACTATCGGTTTGCTTGTGAGGGTACCTTTTATTCATTTGTCATATTACAAAGCACGTTGATAGAGTGCTGCCTTCTTCTTCTGTTCTAAAAGGCTTTGTATATACTCCAATCTTTCTCAGTTATTGCAAAGTTTTTTGTTTTATAAATAATCCAACTTCCTTTAACGCCCCCCCCCCCCCCCCGCAATCTCATTTCAATATGCATTCATTGTCAAGTTTTGAGATTTGAGGTAAGGGAAAGTTGTACCTGATAATTCCTCTTGAATGAATGCCTCTATTCTGCACTGTATTGAAAAAGATGTTATCTTAATTCTGGTAGTAAGAATATTGTAAGATTAGTAGTTATTATTGACTATTATTTCAGACCAAACAACAGTATCATATTATTCTAGTGCAATGTATGACGATGACAGCAACTTCTAGCTACTGTAGTAGGCAGGTACTGTAGTGCAAAAAATAAGGGAAAAAGCTCTACAGTAATAGCGGAGCAAGTAATTTGACTTGTGCGAAATTTACTCCACCCCTCCCCCTCCCTCGCTCACCCTCACACCCCTTCGAACTACTACTACGGCAGTTTTAATGAAGGAATGGTTAGTTGGTATCTACTTCTACTTGGCTGTATATGCATTGTAAAAGATAGCAATATACCGTACATCGAGGAGCTTTAATATGATGGTATAATATAAGCTATATTTTCTATACCCTTTATCTGGCGTTTGTAATGTTTCCTGTGAATAGGAAAAGTAGGACAGTTTGTACTGTACTACTTTATACAGCACAGTAGTAGTTAGCTAAATCACAAAAATGCAAAAAGTGAAGTTATTTTTTTTCTTCCTTTGTACAATATTAGTATTGAAATTTAAGTAGAGTGTTATTATTGCAGCAATCTATTGTATTATGTTGTATCCACAATTTCCTTTTTTGGGAAGGGGGGAGTTTCTACATTGTTTTTTAATTTATTCGTCACCACCACCTGTCCTTTCTCGAATGAGAACTAAGTGTTCACCGTACGGAGTTGAAAATGGACCATGCACCTTCCCCACTTCCTCCTCAAAGGCAATTTTATCAAATGTTCGAAACATCAATCCCGCACTGAAGGGTTCCATGGAACCACCCTCCTTGTAGGTACTACAGGAACTATAATCGGTGGCAATTTGAGCAAACTTTTCAAAATCGTCATTAATTTCTTCTTTCAGTTCCAATAATTTTTTAGTGGCGTCGTCTTTTAACATTCCCCGTCCAGTCTTACTGGATTCTGGTCCAATTAAGATATGTGAGACCGTACATTTTTTTCCCCAGTTTCGAAAAATCGAACCTAAATCACCATTGAAATATAAACGTGTATTGGTCGTTCGAGGAGCTAATGATGATGATGATGACGTCGACGTCGACGTCGACAATAATGATGATGATCGTCCAACAGTCGTAAATGCATCGACTAAAGAGGTCAACGCCAACGCCACCGATAATACGCCAACAATGATTGAGATTGATTGCTTCATATTGTTAATTAGTTTCCTGACTTTCTTTATAGCAATGACGATATGGTCATAAGGTACTAGTACAACAAGATATTCTTTTAATAGCAATGTCGTTAGACAGGTAGATGGAAAAGAAATGAAAAATCAAAACAACTTCAACTATCATCATCACATATCGGGTATGTATCTTACACGTGTTCAGTGACTTGGAGCGTGAGTAAATCACGATTTTCAACATATTTTCAGTCGTGTATAATTTAGTCGTGTACCACATAATAATTTTACAATTTTACACAAAAAACAAAAACTTTTGCCTCAAAACAATAATAAAAGGAAAGACGAAAACACCGCGAAAAATTCTTAAATCAGGCAATTTTTATTTGTACAGACAGTAAGTCTAGTAGTATCAAAAATCAAAACATTTCGCTCCGCCTCGAAGAGAGGAAGAACGATACATTAGCATCAGCAACTTTGGTTTTGTAAGGCTGATCGATTTTAAGTGAAGATAGTCGATGACAAAGAGGAAGGAAGGAGGGAGGAAAGGCCAACAAATCTAGGAAAACCCAAAACCCATCATCATCATCAACAGCAGCATCATCAACATCATAAAATAATAACAAGAAGAAGAATAGTAATAATGATCACCTACGTGAATGGTTCATTCGGTATACCAATTTTAGGGAGAGTTCATGGTAGTGCCTTGTACAAGAGTGTACTACCCGCTCTGATCTCTACCATTATTTATGTAGGTATGTCGTTTTCACGATGGTCCGCCCAATATCCTGGCTATATCCAATTATTTTTACATCCCTATCCGATGCAAGCACTAGTCACAGCATTTACATTCTTATTAGTCTTTCGAGCCAATTACAGGTACGTACGTGTTTTTTTTGTTTAAACGTTCATGTTCATGTTAATGATAATGATACGATGAATAAAATAAATAAGAAAATCGTTTTCTTGTCGAATCATCTTTTTTTTCTTTCAAATAGAAGTAACATCCAATTGATTCTAACTTCTTATAATATATCATTTTGGTACTGTTCCTGCTCATTCATTCATTCACTCGCTCACTCACTCATGCATTCACGTACAACTAACAAATAAATGAACAAAACAAAACAAAACAAAACAAAGTTATAATCGTTGGTGGGAGGCATATTCATCTGTTTATTTAATGCATTCGAAGTGGTTAGATTTTGCTACAGAGGTTGCAGCATTTCATTATCAATCGACACGATACGATCATTACAAACCACCATCTTTTGGAGCCAATCCTGGTGTACAAAGTTTAGAAGTTCGTGCGTCGGAGATTTTGTTTATTGGTAATAGTAATAATAATAATAATAATAATAGTAACGATGATGATGATGATGATGATGATTATGAAGGATTGGATCTTCCCACTACTGCTAGTAAAGGTGCTGATGGTGGTGGTGGTAACACAGTTGGATTTAAAACAGAAATAAAAACAAGAGTTCCACCACAGTCACAAGTACGAGTGAGGGCGGCAGCAACAGCAGCAACCGGAACGACAACGACAACGCAAAAAAAACATTCTTCAGCAACAACAAAACATCATATGCGCCATCCTAGTCATCTTACAGCTCAAGGAGTTCCTCGACATGCGAAAAGTCCTACTTACACAGACTTGATCGAACAAATGAATGCCTGTGAAGCTGAAGAAGCAGAAATGAAACGACAAAGTCTTGATATGGACGATGATGAACCGGGATATGACGACAACGATGATGATGATGATGAGGGTAATGAGGGTAATGAGGGGGGTGACATCATACACAGAGGAACTGCCAACGATACAAGCAGTCAAATTTTTGCCAAGGGTGGTGGTGTCAGCGAAAATGATAATGATGATCATGATCAATTAGTGGAAGAACGGTCAAGAATACAACGATCGTGGGTACGTCAAATCAAAGATCGACAAAGTGAAAGAAAACTACAACGAAAATTAAAGAAAAAAGAAAAAAATCGACAAAAAGCGAGTGTTATTTCTGGAGATCTTGATCATCCCATAACGACCATAAATCGAAATTCAAACAATGCTAACGAATCAAGAAAACAACAAAAGAAACGATACAAGCGGAATGAAAGATTGAAAAGAAGTCGAAAAGGACACGATATTGCCAACAACAACAACAACAACAACCATCCAAGACGTACTGGTAATGCAGCATCACAGTTATACAATCATCGGAAGTCGATTTCTAGACCACAAGGTTCGCAGCAACAAGAAATTCAATTCCGTGACCGATTTGATGTAAAAACGGGCAAGCCATATTCAACATTTACAGCAGTTTCACGAAAACATTTGCGGGATGGAAATCTTGATCCTGATATAATTCCACCTCTTTTATTTTTAGAAGAATGTGCTCACCTCTTGAGTTTGATGTCGGCGGTTGCATTTTCTACATTAAGAAATGATTTACCCGAAGCGGAATCACCATTGACAGTTTTTGAACCTGGTCTGCCTTGGCCATTAGTAGATCCCGATGGTTATAGAGGGCGAGTCCGTAAAGGATGGACACAATCGAAGTCGAAGATGTATAGTTCACTTCAATTTGCTTTAGGCAGAAGCCGTAACGACAAAGCTCGGACTCTGTACAACGCCGCACGACCCTTTCGAGTGATAGGGAATGTTAGTGATATGGAAATAGAAAAACTCCAAGAAGCACGTGGACCATTGGCCAAAGTTTCTTTGGTAAGCATGTGGTTGTTGGAATTAATCTCGCGTGAATACCAAGCGGGTAGTACAGGAGCTGTTGCACCGCCTATCATTTCAAGGTTGTATCAATTCATATCGGAGGGATTAGCGGGATACAATCAAGCACGGAAAATTGCCTACATACCCTTTCCGTTCCCCCACGCCCAAATCACTACGGTTTTTATGTTGGTAGTTGATTTCTTCGTATGTCCCTTGTTAATGACAACGTACGTATATGACTTTTCGATAGGATTATTATTGAATTTCATCAGTGTCTTGTGTTTTACGGGACTGCACGAAGTTGCACGTGAAATTGAAAACCCGTTTCAGAATGTTCCAAACGATGTTCCTTTGAATAACTATCAGGCTCAATTCAATGAAGGGTTGATGATAATGTTTTACGGGTATCATCCTGATGCATATTGGGACAGTAATCAACACAGCAATAATGATGGTGTTGGTTATAATAATAGTAACAATAACCAAAGCAGCAACCAGACATCACAGAATAAAACTCATACCGCTATCGGCAAGAAGGATTTTGCTGCTATGGGCGATCTCGGTAACATCAAGACTAAAGAGCAGGGAAAGGAAGAAAAGACAACGGAGAAAAAAATGGAGAATGTTGGTTTAGATTTTTCAACATCGTTAAATGATACCACCATGGTGTCTTTTTCAGTTCCAAATAATAATAGTGTCAGCAACAACAAAACAACACTCGAATCGATGCCAGTCAAATTTCTTCGTGTTCCAGATGGCAAAAGCATTCAGGAAGTAGCTTCGATGGCAGAAACAGCAACGACGACAAGTGAAGACGAAGGAGTTGTTCGCGGTTCAAGTAGTACCAACAGCAGCAGTAATAGCTTGACCACCGATGTAAACAAAAAAAGTTATTTTCGTGTTCCGATGGGTAATACAATAGGTTCGGAACCTTCATCGGGTTCTTTCCGAATAACGGATAATTCATCAAATTCATTCCGAATGGTCCCGCAGACGGATAATAGCAGCAATAATAGATCAGAATCTGATCCATCATCGGGTGTTCAGTTCCGAGTTCCCATTACACAATTGCCTGGTTCTTCTACGGAATTTCAGGTCCCAAATAGCTCCTACCAAGAAGGAGAAAGTTCAGTAACAAAATAACATCTTCTGTAATAGATTTAAACTAAACTAAACTAAACTAAACTAAATACACATGGCAATATATATAAGGATAGAGTATAATGATTTTTTATTTTATTTTGTTTAAAACGTCACGCTTGGACGGATTTTTTATATTTTTTATTTGTTTTACGCCATTTTATTATTAATTATACAAACAGCAAGCATCAGACAGATAAATAATCATATACTCACCTTATAGTATTATACTTACTTTCGAAGCGTTTTCTCACTCCATTGTCGAGCTCTCGCTTTTGCCGCCAAAAGTTTCTCTTTCTTCGTTGGAGTACTAGTTCTACTACTAACAACACGACGAGTAGTAGTAGACTTGTTCTTCTTCGACGATGATGACGACACACTCCATTGTCGAGCTCTCGCTTTTGCCGCCAAAAGTTTCTCTTTCTTCGTTGGAGTACTAGTTCTACTACTAACAACACGACGAGTAGTAGTAGACTTGTTCTTCTTCGACGATGATGACGACACAGGCTTCCACAAATCAGTCAATCCTTCAATACGCTTGACGAATTGTTTCCGTTGTGATCGCAAGAAAACTGCTTGTTGAGGAATATCAATAGCATCCAAATTGCACAATAATGATGTGATGACATTATTAATGTGCTTTGGGTCTTGAAAATTCCATGTCACACCCCATAATTGCTGCGTAGTACGACCAGCAGATTTAATGGCACGTTCCACAATTACCAGATCTTCTTCGACACGATGAATTTTGTGAAGAAGTCCATCCACAAGAATAGACCATGCCTCATCGTAGACATATTGAGGAGCGGCAGCAGGAGAGGAAGGTGGTTCTTGAGGAGCGGCAACAGCAGGAGGTGAAGGAAGCGGCGCCTTCTTCTCCGTTGTCGTCGACGATCCAAACATATCAATCGCATCAGCATTCAATCCACCATCCATGGCAGCACCATCAACTCCGGCATCTTCGTCTGATACTGTTTCCACCACTACAACTTGAACCCGCGCCTTCGTCGTCGTCGACTTGGAAGTAGGACGAGGTGGTGAGATAAGTAGAAAAGAATCCCACACACACGAAACGAATCTTAATCCCCAAATGAAGCAACAATGATGACAAGCATACAATATTAATTGATAATATGTATTGATAAAATAATAGAATGTAATAGAAAACAAAGGATTATCGTAGCAAACGATATAAGGTAGTGTTAGTTGTTGTGTTAGTGATTGTGTTAGTGGTACAAACGATAAGATAAGAAAGAGACATTGCAGCACCAATATCAATATCATTTCATCTAACGTAGGTACTAACCCAACAACTGCTTCTTCTACCCAGCAGGCGCCCTGCGAGGATAGAAGTCGTAGTTGTTGAGAGTGAGAGTTTTTGAGAGTAGCAATCATTTTTCTAATTATTTTTATTAGTATAAATAGTTGTATAAGCTTTTCAAAGTTGTTTAAAATAGGATTTGTGAGAGATATTGAAGTAGAAAAAAGAGTGATGAAATTCAGAAATAGTGGATGCACTTTTCCAAATGCATTCATTTTACTTCGAAGTACGTGTTATCTCGTGTTGTAGTTCTATTTTTCTATTTTGGTTCTACCTTTTTGGTTTTCCGTTTTGGTTTTTCGAGTTTTCAGTTTTGTAATCCGTTTCATCGTTGATGATTCAATCGTGTGGTCGCTCAGGTTTTCATTTGTACTCCCTCCGATTAACAACGTCCCAGAGGTTTTCATTTGTACTCCCTCCGATCAACGACGTCTCATCTCTTTCTTTATCATCTCTTCGTTATCATTGTTGGGTGCGTAGTAAGAACTACTTCAAGTACTTCCTCCAGTCAGCGCTAAACGCGCAGCTGGCTATCGATTGAAAATTTAGCGTGTAATTAAGACGATATCACTCAAAAAGCTAAATAATGCCCAAAAAATAACTAGCAAATACTAGTAAAACTATACATCATTCAACTGTGTGCAACTCTATCAATAAACAATTTCTTTCAAAATTTGAAGGTTCCATCTGAATTCGACTCCTCTGCCATATTTCAAACCAACAATAGTAGTAGGGATGACCAAGAAGAAAAATAACAGCACTAGTTTTTGAACTAACAGGACTTTCTTCAACCTAACGAATGTATTTCTTTCTACTTCATATTTTAATTAAGGTTTATCGATTTGTGTCTTTATATATTACATTATTTATTTTTGTTATTTATGTACTACGTACACCGCTCCTTCCATCTGGATATATTAAAGCAACAGTGCTCGTTCACCTAAACCACGACGGTGTTTTTCGTCACGAATACGTTTTCTTTCTGATTGGATTCTATTGTTGTTTCGTTGTTGTTCCCCCAACAATTCTTCTGTCGTTAATACCAATCTACGGTATTCATCTAACAATTTTGGTAAATCAGATAATTTGACATTTTCAGGACGGACACCTAAAAACGTGTATCTTTGTGGTGTTGATGATAATTGCTTCGACTGCGAATGAGAATGAGAATGAGATTTCAACTTTGACGGCGATACGTCTGTTGTTGTTGGTTGTTTTTCTTGAAGCCGTGTTGCCCAGTCAAGATCTAAAGTTTCTCCTCGAAGACGAGCGGCTCGGACTTCTCTCACTGATAACATAGGCGGAGCCGGAATTGCAGCGAATGTGTCGTCGTTATTATTATTATTATTATTAATATCGCCTCCACCCAAGAGTTCATCAATACCACGTGATATAAGTCCCTTCTTCTGTTGTCGATGTGATTCAAAATCACCATTAGTACCACCACTACCACCAGTGATGCTATTCCGCTTTGATTTATTCACGGCTCGACTTTTCTCTAAACCACGTTTCAATTCATCCGAACTAATCGAAAGACTATTATTATTGCTTCTGTTGTTCTTGTCATTATCGTCGTTGTCTTCGCTGATATTCAAATCCAATTCCTGTAAGAATTGTGCAGCAGAGTATAGATTTGTAAATGCGTACCCAGCTTCTCCACGTAAATATTCCTCTAAAGCAAAACATTCGACGAAATACAAATCTTTTAATAGATTCTTTAAATACGAAGATGATGATGATGATGCCTTAGTCTTCTTATTCTTCATCTTATTATTATTATTATTATTATCAGCAGCAGCTTTCACAATGACCAATATTACAGTCGGTAATACATCATCAGCAGATGGGACTGTTTTTGATGTTTTTGTCAAAGCTGCATTTACACCACGGAATACATCTAATACTCTTTGTAATTTTTCATACGGAGAATAAAATGCTTCGATTGATTGTAATGCTTTAATTGGTTCTTTCAAAAGTATTTCAAGTTTCATATTATTTGACTTTGACTTGGACTTTGATGAGGAGTCATTATTATTGTCACCGTCATTATCGTTATTATCGTCATCATCATTGTCATTGTCATCATTTAAACAAGCAATATCTAAATGAGATGGTTGTAAAAATTGTAATTCTTGTAACCGTACATCGAATTGTTGTTGTGTCATTGGAAATGTACTTGACTTATTACATCCAAGAATACGATCCAATGTGGGATCTAACACAACATCTTTCACTTGTCCATATATAAATGATTCCAGTGAACGACGATCATAATCCGGTGGACCACTACTACCACCATGAGTAGTGGTAATAGTACTATCACCACCACCACCACTGTTATTCCTTCTTGTTCCTGTAAGAGATTCGTAGGATGATCTAACATGATTATTTAATGATGTTGCCATATTCCGTAACAGAGCATCCTCCTTATTGTTATTATTTTTGTTATTGTTATCGTCATTTACGTCATTAGCGTCATTAATTTTTTGTTCTGCTGCAGTCACAAATTGACGTATGAAATTTTTCATTCCTTGTACAGTCACCGCTGATTCAGGTAATAACATTGATTCTGTAAATTCTTTATATGATTTTAATAAGTCATTGTACTTGTTATTATTAGTAGTAGTAGTAGTATTTGTATTTTGACCAACTAATAATGATTTCTGATCTGGACCCTCCTGATCCTGACCCGCCGCTGCCGCTGCTGCTGCCACAACCCCTGTAGTAGTAGTAGTAGTAGTATTCTTATCAACGTTGCTATTATTAGATAGCTGATTGATGTTTATTATTCCCAAGTTTATGATGATATATATAGCCAATTTTAAAAAGCAAGAGCATATACGCATAGTATAATGTAAGAATAAAGAAAATTGAAAAATGGGGGAAGTGGAAACGAAATGCCATCATATCACATCACATCACCAATGCATTGCAGTTGCAGTGCAGTTGTATAACTTACCAATCGTTCCACACGATCCGATATCTCATCAATACTTAAAGGATATTTTTTTTGTTGGATCACAACATCCACGTCGTCGTCGTCGTTCGTCGCATTATTACTATGACCGTCATCATTGTCGTCGACATCATTCTCATTAATAGTAATTCCATAAAGTTCCGATAATACAGATGTTGCATTCGATAAAAATCGATTACTACATATTAATGAATTTTGTAATTTATCGAATGATCCATTGTTAGTATTATTATTATTGCCATTATCACTATTATCACCATTAGGACTATCTCCATTATCGTGGTGTTGTTGTTGGGTTGTTGTTGTTGTTGTTGTTGGGGATGACGATGACCTTGTATCAGCACTACTACCACCACCTATACCTAGTAATTTATTTTTATCATATGGATAAGTTACGATACGAATCCATCGTTTACGTTCTGCTCTTGCACGTAATAATAATTCTTCTTTTCGTTTTGATGTTACTACGACTGTTGTTATTCGTTTGTTTTCTCCTAATAATAATGACGAATTCGAATTCGAATTAGTAGTAGTAGTAGTAGACGTTGTTGTTGTTAACAATGTTGGTTCTTCGGCAGTATTAATATTATTATTATTCATAGTATTCGTCAGTGATGTCGTCATGTTCATATATCATAAGTAAAATGAATATGAGTGACAAGGATGTCGTAGTAGTATCTGTGGATAATGTTGCCATTTTCCCTCTCGTTAATTACTGAAAGCGCTAGTAATACACCGTAGCTACAGTAGGTACGATATCCTAAGTTCTTCTCAATTGACAAATGTATGTTCATAAAGGGGTGAGGGGCAGGTAGGGGGTCATAAACGAGGGGTAGGTCCTACGACACTACACGCAACTAAAATCTATTCTTCACCCCCTTTTCTTTTTAGGTTTTTAACTGGATAATACTACTTCCTCCATTTACGCCATCCATCGCATCATCAATTGACTGTTGTGTCAAGTCAAAAGTAGTTGTTACGTATAAACAGCGGATCAACAAACAATTATAGCATAAAGAGAGAAAGAGAGAAAGAGAGAAAGAGTCCTGTTGTTCTATTTCGATATCAGCATTATCACAAGTAGATTTATTCGATTCACCGTCATCATGAATATCAAAACAGAAGCTGTAGTTTCATCCAAAAACAATGTTCCAAGAATTCACGTAAAGAAAGAAGAGGAAGAAGAAGATCGCGATAATGATGACCACAACAGCAACAGCAACTATGATGGCACTGCTACCGATACTGCTGGTAGAAAGAGTTGTGGGTTCGAACAAATAAAAGTCAAGAAGGAGGAAGAAGAAAAGGAAGATGACGGCAACAACAACAACGATAATCCTGCAGAAATCAATAATTGTAGCAACAGAAGAAAGAATGGAGATGATGATGACGATTATTATACAGATTGGACGAGTGGGAATTGGGGTTGGATATTACCAACCTCTACTACTACGTGTATTAATGCAAATGCAAATGCAAATGCAAATAATACTGCCATCCAATCAGCCACACCCAGTAGTAGAAGTAGTAGTAGTAGTACAAGTATTAGTAGAAAGAGAACCGCAGCATCAAGTAGTCGCAACACGACGTCCGTCATTAAGAAGGATACACCAAAAAGCAAGAAGACAAGATTATTACCTCCTCCTCCTCCTCCTCCATCAAATAATAGTAGACACAATACCACCGTCAAGCGAGAAGAAGAAGAAGAAGAAGAAGAAAAAGAAAAAGAAGAAGATAGTGTATGTTACAATGATGAAGTTAACAACAAGGCTAATGATGATAATGATAATGATGATGATGGATACGAATCATGGACGGAAGGGAATTGGTGCTTGATCTTACCTACCGGTAGTAGTAGTAGTAGTAGCAGTAGTACTCACACAGTCGCCAACACCAAATGCACAAAGAAGCATGATAAAAACTGGAATAAAATGTTCCACCGACTTATCTCCTACAAAAATCAGCACAATGGATCTACGTTAGTTCGCTGGAAATATGCAGCGGATATAGAACTTGCAAACTGGGTCAGTCATCAGCGAGGACTGAAAATGTCAGAATACCGTGTGAATCTTTTAAATTCTATTGGATTTGTTTGGAATGTATTTGATCATCAATGGGATGAAATGTTCCAGAGACTTGTTACGTACAGAAACCAGCACAATGGATCAACCTTAGTTCCTCGAGAATATGGAGCGGATATTCAACTTGGAAGATGGGTAAATTGGCAAAGACATAACTATAGTATCAAAATGATCTCCGTACATCAGATTGATCGTCTTGAATCAATTGGCTTTGTCTGGAATGCAATGTATGCAAGGTATGCAAGGTATGCATGTGTACTTGATGGGAAATGGATGGAGACGTACGACCGACTTGTGGCGTACAAGAAACAACACAAGTCAACTCATGTGCCACGGACTTACACTGATGAAAATAATGATATTCATCTTGGCAAATGGGTTAATACACAACGAACTGTGTACAAGCAGGGAAAGTTACTGGAAAAGCGAAAGGACCTTCTAAATTCTGTCGATTTTGCATGGGAAGGTAAACGGAGACCACGGTAGTAAACTATAGAGTATATTATATATTATATTTGATGGTATAACACATTGAACAGAAACTATCAGTTCAAACTAAGTTTTAAAATCATTATTTCTAAAAAAAATTCAACAAGGATTCTGAATATGATAGATAGTTTAGGTAAAATAGTGGTGGTTGCAGAAAGTATATCTTATTGCATTAATATGCGTTCTATATTTTTACGTTAAGCTGTAGGAGGGTCGAAATACAATTAAAATACTCGCATTTTATTGGCCTGATGGATGTGTATATGAGAAGAATCAGATAGTACAGTAGCCAAGAGGGCACAGAACAATTTAAGGCTAGATAAATTCCTCACCAACAGTACGACTTTAGCTAGTCGTAGTTAGTTATTCCAATTCGTCTTCCAACCAGCCTCCTCCATTTTGATATCGGCCTCATCGGAAGTTTAGCACGAAGTTAATCAAATCATCCACAGCATCTCCATCGGTACTATTATTAGTTGGTATGATATTAAGGTCACGGTAAATCTCTAGCATTTCGGATCGGGCAGTGGTACTTTGTCAAATTTATCTGTATTTTCGACCGCCAGCCCAATCATTCCAGTAAATCCATTATATGCATCACAGTTGGGATTATCCATGAGTGCGTCACGTGCCAGAACCAGCACCAGAAGTAACGTAACATACTTTCTTCTCTGAGGTTGGTTGTATCCTCAAGGCGTTTTGTGCGGACCAACTACATCCTCCTAAAGTGCAGTACCCCGACGTAAGACTGTCATGATATATGCGCACCATCCACAATTACTAATCCAACATCGTCGTCTTTCGAGAAATTTTTCAAATTTGGTGATACTTTGGGGATTTCCTTTTTTGAACCAAAAAAGTTGATTTATGCATGGTGATTGGAGTTGCAGCATTCTTATACTCATCACTCTCTAAAATTTTAGCAAAAACCCTTATCATAACTACCTGCTGTTTGCTGTTCTGCTGCGCTCATATTACCACCGGCGCACTTTAAGGCATCAGTTCGTCAGGTTGACTCAGGTCCATAGCAGATCTCAATATCTTTGGAACTGCATCGAATTGAATTGAATTGAATTGAATTGAATTGAATTGAATTGAATTGAATTGAATTGAATTGGGTTGAATTGAATTGAATTGAATCGTATCGCCATCCACATTAAGATGCTTTCTTTTTCGCCTTTTTTGATTTATTATATTTCCTCTTCATTTTCGCCTTCCTTTCTTTTTCTAATTCTTCCTTTGTTTCTAATCCACTAGTTCTACTTCTTGTTTGATCTTGTCCTGGTCTAGAATTTAATTTATACTTGTATTCGTAATCATCAATACGTTCTGTTACATTGAATGTTTTTGGAAATTTACCAGCATCTTGTAATAAATACGATGCAATATCAGATCCACCAACTAATGTAATAAATCCCTGTAACCATGGTCGGATAACAGTTGAATATTCACCATTTGTATAATTCGATCGTTCTAACCATGCCTCGTACGATCGAAGGCCACCTCGCCGGGCATCATCTCTAAAACTGTATGCTGCCCAACTTCCTAAATAATGATTCACAATAAGTCTTTCCTCTCTTATAATTTTCTCAATATTATCCGCACGAAACATTTCTTCCCTCTTACACAAATCAAGCATAGGTCGATGTGTTTCCCATTTGCGTTTTTGATGTTTCCCTTTGTATTGATTATGTATATACGCCCTTGGATTATGCTGTGATAAATCAATAAATGCTTTTGCTTGTCCATCATAACCTGGGGTCAAATATTTGTATCGCAACGTATCAAGATTTTGCGAAATAATCCCAACATTACTAGAATTAGAATTAGAATCCAATGACGACGACGATGATGACAACAATAATTGTCTTGTTTCTTCTTCATTTAATTCGTTAGAACAATATCGTCTTCTTTGTATACTCAAACATGATAGGCCTGTATCATTTAAATGTGTACTTGTACCAGGTGGTAGTTGTTTCTTGATATCATTTAATAGATCTAAAAAGTAATATGGTTGTTTCATTTTTTTAATTCCATCTTCGGTGATGTCAGTACTATTTGGTTTCTTTGAATGTGCAAACGTAACAAATTCATCCGTATCGTGATATGCTAATTTAGATTAATGTTGGTGCGTAGAAATGAATTGAATTGAATTGAATTGAAATGAAATGAAAGCAAAGTGTGAGAGACAATCAGTATTGAATTTTCATCAAATACAGAAGAAGTAGAAAAAAATACAATAGAACAGAATAAGATAAAACAAAACAAGACAAAACACGTACAAACCCAAGTTTTATTCTGTTCAAGTAAATGCGTGGAACACATTCTATAGAATTCATGTTGTCGATAACGATGATATCGAGTTTTTTCATTTCCATGTTCAAGAATTGATATGGATTCTGCCTCATCAATTTCCTTCATTCGTACTCTGTAATCTGATATATAGTCAGAATCCTTCCATGTAATGATTGTCATATTAAGATTACTATATTTATTTTCAGAATCATTCCAACGATCCACGATATGTTGTGGTGACGTAATACTTTTTTGATCCACAGCAATAACAACATAACGCAATTTCATTATATAATAATGATATGCTAACCATTCCTCAAGACGATGATTATCATCCATCCACATTATACATGCACTAAATGAATTATTATCACTACTAGTGTTTGTATCAAATAAGAATGTTGCGTTTGTTTGTTCGTTACTTTCTTCTCCTTCTCCTTCTCCTTCTTGTTCTTCTTCGTCGTCGTCGTCGTCGCCTTTTTGGATAACCTCGTCGACGCTATCATCGTCATCGTCATCGTCATCCTTTTCCTTCTGTTTACTTTCTATCTTAACGTCGTCGTCGTCGTTGTTAGTATTACCTTCCTTCTGTTTCTCTTTTTTGATATTTTCTTCTATCCGTTGTAGGGAAATAGTAGTAGTAGTAGTAGTAGTGCCATTATTATTATTACTATTATTATTTCTATTATTTTTACTACTATTGCTGTTGATATTGATGGTGTAGTTCCTTACAGCACCACCACCTTCCGCTATCGTTTCACCAAATTCTGCAGCATATGGATTTCCAATTTTCATAGAAAATCGAACTGTACTAGCGACACAAAATATAACGACAAAAACAAATGCAATCTTCACACCAACATATGTCTTCATACTACTATTACTACTACTAGACTATTGGGTGCTCGATCTTCTTTGGTGTTTTTGTCGCGCTTTTTTTGTTGGACGTCCTCGTTGTTGTTGTTGTTGTTGTCGTCGTCGTAGTGGGCTATTTTTTGGAAAGCAATTTTCATGTCATTTTATATTAAAAGTAAATATCTTTCTTCTAATACCGTATTTAAAATTCAAAAAGTAGGACCTAACTTACTCTTTCGCCAAAGCTGTTTATTATTTTCGAAAGGGGGGCAGACCTCCCCCCCCCCCCCAATAGAATAAAACGAGATCCGTATATCCTCGACGATTCTTCAAAAAAGCAGTAATAAGAAAAGGAATACTAGGCAGAAGAAGAAAAGAGCGTGTATGCATTCTCACACTCGAACGAACTCAGACAACGACGTTGTCGCACCGATATAAATTCCAACAAAAGAAGAAGAAGAAGACAAAGAAGAAGAAACCAAACTCACGACATAGGTTCAAGGTATGTACAATTACGGTATGAAAAGTAAAAGTCTGAAGGAATGAAGGAATCAATCAATCAAACAATCAGAAATAAAGAACCAAGCGCCGAAAGTGTACTATGACTAGTACAACGTTGCCAACAGCCATTAAATAACTAACTAACTAACTAACACAATTGCATCATCATTCTCTAATGTCTAACGAACGAACAAACGATTCGAATTAAAAACAACATCGTCGTCACACCGATATAAAGACCAGCAAAAAAAGAAGAAACCGAACTCACACGACGGACGACGTACACCATGATGGAAGCCAATATTGAAAATAACGAATTGGATCAGCATGAAGTAGCAGCTCAACAAGAACAACAGCAAGTCACTGCCGCCGCAACTAAGCAAAGAGATCTTAAGATAGGTTCGGTCCTTGAAAGGAAAGAGAAATTTCCTTTACGGAACAGAAAAAAAATTGATGAATTGATTAAGGAATTCCTTGAAAAATTAGGGGATGATATCCATGATATGCTTTGTGAAAATACATTTGAAAATTCATTTACTGTAGCTGATACTTATGATGGTTTAGATAGTGATCGTGATACAGAAGAGGAAGTTGAAACTGCTATACGGTTCTTCCCTGAAGTAGTCGTATACGACGGACATCTTCACTATCCAATTCAAGAACTCGCAATTACACGCGATAGAGATGGCGACTGGGCGTGGGGGCGCAACCGAAAAACTTTATCATTCATCCCACTCTTAGCTAGACTAGCAATAGAGCTCGGCTTGTTTGAGGAAGAGAGAGGTGGATTGTTATTATGCCAAGATATAGACGGCGCTAATGTTTTACATCTCCTCATGCTTAGTGAACCTACCATGATTAGTAATCGGGACGAACAACTTGGAGTTAGCGAAGATGAATATCTACATGTTCTGATACAATTGAGAAAATTGGGTTATGTTAAGAAAGAAGACATCCATAGGTATTGCCTATTGCACCACTCGTGCAAAGGCGGTTATTTTGCAGAAAAGAGATTTAGGTTC
The DNA here is from genome assembly GCA_900095095.1 of Fragilariopsis cylindrus CCMP1102. Classification (NCBI taxonomy): domain Eukaryota; phylum Bacillariophyta; class Bacillariophyceae; order Bacillariales; family Bacillariaceae; genus Fragilariopsis; species Fragilariopsis cylindrus. The sequence goes on along the minus strand of FMBT01000330.1, from coordinate 161,490 downwards.
TTGGTTGAATGGGATCCAACTGCGCTATTGCACGCTACTGGAAATGGGTGGCTACCGATTCATTGCGCATCAGAAGATTCTCCTAATAGTTCTACCATTCGAGGATTCAAACATGTATTCGAGGCTAGTATCCGTTATTATCCAAGGAAGGATGGAATCGGTCTTCTCTTCCGCAAAAATGATATGTGCATAACACCCTTCCATTTGGCTTGTGGAAACTTTGGACATGAAAAAGTGATGGAAGTCGTAGAAGATACTATTGCACATTGTTATGCATCTTCAGACAATACACCAACACTAAACATTGAGGAGGCATTATTATCAGCAGCTATTGACGAAAATATTCACTTAGATTGTGTATATTTTTTGTTGCGGAGAGAACCTGATTTGTTATTGAAACTACTACCACAATTATTACCGTCGTCGTCGTCATCGGCGTTGGCGTCTGGTTCTCCTAATGACAATGACGATGACAGCAAAAGTCGTAACTCTTCAAAAAAGAGAAAACGTAAAACGACAACAGCAACATCAACTACAACGACTTAGACCTAGACCTCGACAGCGATTAACAGAAACATTTATTATTCCACCCCCGTTGGCAGTAAGTGCTGTTTCTACTAGCAAATTTGAACCGTGGAATACTACAGAAATACATAGCCTACTGCTACTGCTGCTGCTACTACTACTACTTATATCTACTTCAAACTATAACATAATAATAATATATTATAATAGGACTACTAGTTAAAAACGACTGACAAAAATCCAAATTAATACACGGTCCCTTCTACACTGACCCTCAAGAATCCAGTATTAGCTGCTCAAAACAAACTTTTTGATAGCAACACCTAAGCTACCATTTGGACGTGAAAAGCGTATAGTAGTACCACTTTCAATCTCAATCTCGACTCCGTCCGTTGTTTGCCATTCTCCTTTTGTGTATGGAATCATCATTTCGACAGGATACTCGTCTGTGTCACTAGATTTAACCGATATTGGTACTTGCTTTGATGATACAGTACAAACCTCACAAGTTAGAGTATATATCTTACTCGGTACATCATCTGGAATTGCATATTCAACAATACCACCGGCTACGAAGTTTAATTGTTTCCCTCCTGTAAAACTTTCAACGACGACGATATTCCCATCAGTAAAGCCATTATGTCTACTGGCGGGTATAATAACGACACCAAGGTCATCGTCATAAGTAATATCAGCGTCGGGTTTGTCGTCTTGAAATTTCTCCAAATATTTTTCACAGTTGGTTACAACGAGACTCTCTCCCTTCCGATCAAATTTTTGTTTAACTCCCGGTTCTGTTTGGAATAGTAATGACATTGAGACAATAGACATTGATCGCCACATCCGATCAGCGTGGAGGACATCTTTTTCATTTTCTGGTATTGAACTTGGATCTCCTTCGTCGATTATGTCAGCCAAACATTGGAGAGTTACCAATCTCTTGAAATATTCTTCCGATGGGGCCTTATTCCGTGCTTCGGCTTCTGTTTTGAAATCTTTTCCGGTCTTTCCTTTCCAGGAATAATCATCCCAATTGGAACCATTCAATGCGATCCATCCATCAGGCGTCCATCGGGTATAACCTTCCTTGCGTCTGAATTTTGTTCCCCACGACGGTAATCCAAATGACTTCAAAATAAACCGTCCAAACCATGAATTGACGCTCTCATTCCCTCCACCTGATAATACCATCGGATACGTTCGTGGGCTCGCTGTCCATTCAGGTTTTCGGATTCTAACATCGGATTCTAACATGTACACGTACCGTAATGCAACGTCTGTAAGGCATGTCAAATGCGGTACGTATGACATGACCTGTAATTGTAGTTTTGTTTTTTTAAGGTGGATGTGGTGTGCGTGCGTGTGTGTGTGAGAGAGAGAGAGAGTAACTCCTATGGAATTTCAATTGTTTATAGCCTACTTGCATTCAAACAAGACGAAAAGAAAAACGAATAAAAATATGTTATTCTATTTGATACTCACCATTTTTCGACACCAAGTCATTTGTTCATTGGGTGCATCACAATTAACAATTTGTCGCATTTCCCATACAGAGAAAAATGGAAATGTTGGATCGAGTTCACCTGACTTATGCGCTTCAACGAAATGCTTGTATCGTTCAACAGGATCAACAAGTGTTGTAGTATCAAATTCATAGACCGGTGATGCCAATTCTAACGCACACGCTAATGCAATTTTTCGATTCACGTTCCTCCATTTGTCATTATTATCATCATCGCCAACATCAACTTCAGCTTCATCTTTACTTGTCTTCTTACTCTTCTTCGATGATACTTTTTTTCCTTTTCCTTTTCCATTATCCTGCTGCTCAACCTCCATACAATCATCATATATTCGTATCGCCTCACCGTATTCATATTTCATAGCACCACCATGAAGTAACATTTCTTTCATCAAGTTTGCATCACCGAATAAACGTTTTAATAATTTTTTATTTACCATACTTTTTGATGCAAATGATGCTAATTTTGCAGGTGTCATTTGTGCAATGATCGCACCTTTCACTAATTTATCTTCCACACCCATTAATGAATCTTCCTGTAAACCCATAAATACTTTTAATGCTGATTTAATACACCACTGTTTACGTTTTGATAAAGTTGATTCCAATTTTGTTGAATGCTTTGTTTGTGCCTCAACAAGTTGTTCTATTGATCGATTTGCAGTTTCTTTATTAATCCTACTATTTTTTCCTTCTAGTAATTCTGTCAACCAACGATCATTTTCTTGTTTCTCTGTCCATATATCATAATAATTTGTACACATCACAGCAAATGCAGCTTTATCTTTCGTTTTTAATTTAAGTTTACGTTCACATTTTGAATGAATTTCTTCTAATGTTGCCTGGAAGTATTCGATACTATATTTATCATAATCAGAATGACTTGCTGTATATAGTTTCATTTGACTACTACTACTACTATTATTACCACTACTTCGCAGAGGACTTCCAGGTGGAGATATAGGACTAGATGATGCCGCCGCCAATATATTCTTCTTACTACTTGGCTTTCTTTTTGATTTTGATTTTGATTTTGCTGCTATTGCTTTTACTGGTGATGAAAGTAAATCTGTATCCGCTAATGCCTCAATTAATTCTTCCGTTTCATCAGATGCTGCTGCAGCTGCATCTTTCTTCTTCTTTTTCTTCTTTTTAGATTTACCACCAGACGATGAACTGGGAGAGATCTCGTCGATCTCTTCATCGCCATTATGATCGCTACTACCATTACTCTTTTTACTCTTCTTAGAAGTTTTCGGACTCTCAGTCACCATCTCTTCGTCGTTATCATCGTCGTCGTTGCCGTTACCGCCGTTTCCTTTAGTAGCATCGTTATTATCTTTGTCTTTATCTTTCTTGCTGCTCTTCTTTTCTTTTTTCTTTTTCTTCTTCTTTGTGACTGGGGATTCTGCTTCTGCTGCATCTCCTCCTGTAGCGATTTTCTCGTCGTTGTCAACTATTACGACGTTATTGCTGTCTCCTTCTTCCGTCATATTATTATCAAAATATGATTACTGCCTTTTTTTTTTGCTATATATATTATTGAATATTCCTCTCAATTATAATAGAGCGACGCTGAACTAAACTGGTTGTTGTGGTTCTTATAAACTTGTTTTCGCCTACTCTAACTGGTATGTTATGGTCATGATATGGTATGGTATGGTATGTTATGCTATTACTTCGAGTTTGAATATATGTTGTGGGAATTTTAGATTTCCTTTCTGAAATTAATGAGTCGTACAAGCTTGACAAGATTAAAAGATCTGCTGGTGTGTCAACAAGTCATATTGATAACGAGAACAGCAGTTACGAGAGAAGAAGAAGAAGAAGAAGAAGAAGAAAAAAGACAGGGTCACGCGCGAATATACAGTACTGGCTAAATCTATAATATTCAAACCAAATATTTACACAGTGAATTGCGCCTTCCAATCTTTTGTTAGTGAAATCACTAGTTATTTTCGAAATCAGTGTGTGTGTGTGTATTGGAGAAGAAGCATTCAGTCAATTTTCAGGTTATAAACATGAGACCAGGTTCATTTGTCTAGCACTAAAGTTCTTCTACGAGATCTTAATTTTGTAAGAAATCGATTTGTAGGAACCGTTATAACAAGAGTCCCAATACAGGAGCCAGGACCTCAACTTTTTAACTAAATCATAAGATCCATGATGGAATTTTAAAAAACACATAACTTTACGCTGACTATATGTGCAACTGGTGAAAATGGGGCTTGTCGTAAATGAGTGATTAACTTAGGGGAGAAAAGCAAAACAGTCACCAGAAAAACGATTCCACCACTATAGAATACAGTTTACAGTTTACAGTTAAAAATATATACCAAATACACGTATTATGATGTGGATAAGGATATTCATCTGCATTCAGGCGGCTGACATGCAATCACAGGGGGTCATTATTTATGACCCGTGTACATGCATGCAAGTACCGGGTACCTCATTGATTGGGCAATAATAATAAGGGAAGAAATCGATATGCAACAAATTTGAATAAATACTGTACTATGTATTAACATTACATAGTAGTCACTAACTCATTACCAGTGATGTCTTATCCACTGAGGTGCCTTCTTTGTGTGGAGTGTAGCTTCGATTCTGCTGGCCTTCTCTATGATGCCCCTGGCTAGGTAGATGCAACCCTATTTGATTACCTTTCCTACTCTTTTGCTGCCTCAAACATTATGTTGACATCATTATTGATTTATTCCAAGTACAAGTACAAACAAGTTCAAGTTCAATTGATTGATCATTGGTGTTGTTTTTGAAAGAAGGTAGAATTATATCGGTATGAGTGACTTGGTATGGGTCCCAGTCACTGCTTGCATGATAAACTTGATGTTGATCTAGACTTTTTGCACTGGAAACCCCACTACAACACACAGAATGCTGTAGTGCGCTCATTCAAAATGAAGGCTGCAATTATGGGTAGGGGTGTAGTAGTTCTGTTGGAAATTGACTGGCAGTATACAGCTTACTAACAAATATAGAACTTTGAATCCAAGTGAAGCCAAAAAATGAGATAATTGACATACTATTCATTTGTCACAAATGCCTATCAAATAGCATATTGCCATAACAAAGTAGTTTAAATCTTGCACTGAATACATGTATGATGGCATATCATTTTAAATAAGGTTCATCCCAAAATAAAACAGAACTGATGATTACAGAAAAACTAGATCCTCCCATTTTATCTAGGATGCTCAACACAATCACTTGATCCCTAAAATACAATGGAGGATCCGTACATAGGTTGCAACCTATGTATACTTGATTTCACCAATTCAATCGCTTGATGCCTGAGATGAGTTGGGGAAGCAATATAAAATCAAACAAACATACCACCATGGTTTGGGACTGATTTTTAATATAGACTGGGGATAGTCACATGCTATAATATAGCTGTTTGTCTGGGTAGTTTCTCCCATCATGCTACATCTGTCATCATACAACATTACACTGATTGATGCTATACATTTAACAGTAAAAGAACATGAAGAAGGGGACAATAACAATAACTATTGAAGGTTTAATTACTGTACTTTTTAATACTAGCAGTGTTCTATCTTTCTTTAACACAATCAGAAAACAACACATCATCCATCTGTCCATCCATCTGTCAGCAATGCAATAATATGGCGGATATATCATGTGTGCACTTTATGTTCATAGTTCACCGTAGTAAAGGATTGTCTTCACTCTAAATGTAGAGGAGAATAATTGTCTACAATCTCAGCAGTTTATATCCAACCAAATAGTTGGTAGGCAGATAGTAATATAATACAAGAAGGGATAGTTAGTCCATAGTTTTTTTCTAATGTGATACCAAAGTAAGTAGGTTATTATGACAATTTTTCCACCAAAATGCCACCAGGAAATTTTCCTGGTGGAAGTTGGGTGAGAGGTCAGACTAAGCAGCAGCAGCAGCAGCAGCAGCAGCAGTGATTTACTTAGCCTAGCCGACAATGACACTGTACAAAGGACAATGGAGATGAGAGAGCAGCACTCCATGAGATATAATGTTATTGGTCCTTTTGTTGTTGTTGTTAATGTCCTTGATAAGATCTAATCAAGAGAATAACATAAGATATGTTGGATGCTATGCTTACTACTATATACTCTATGCAAATTGCAAGAGGAGGAGAATTATATGAGAGATTAAAATAATGCCCTCTCAAATAAATAAAAAAGACAAAAAAAGAGAACAACACCTGGAATTCCAAAATGGTCCCCCACCGTAGTACTAACCAGGCCCAAACATGCTTAACTTCGCTGAGCAGACGGGAAACGGTGCTGTCATGTTGGTATGGTTGTTCTCTCCTCTATAATTTAAGGTAGTGCAGTTGAGGCAAAAAACAGCATATTTTTGTGGCTAGTGATGCTATATAAATTATAGAAAATAGTCGTATATGTGTTGATGAAAACATATACACAGTAATAGGTAGACAATAAATAGGTAAAGATTTAGCAAATTTAAAAGTAGGAATGATTTAATCGTAATAATAGTTATTTTGATGGATATCTTTCTACTAGAGTATCGATTTCTTGCTGCTGCTGCTGCTGCCGCCGCTGCGGAACAAAATAGAAACCAACCCTAGAGACTTGTAGATCTTATTTTGTCATCAGTCAGTGCCACATAATAATTAATTAAGTGTGAACAGTTCGTGTCACATCATGCTACAAAGAAAAACAGACTGTGTCCTACCTGTTAATGATAATATGTTGTGCTAAATCAAATCCAGACAAAGCAGCCGCTTCGAAACCGGGATTTAAATTAGAACAGAAATCTCCAGCGTAGTATAATCCTAGATCGTCATCAGCAAGATAATCTACCACATCATCGGATGTATTGCCGGTATCATCATCATCATCATCATCATCGTCGTCGTTGTTGTTGTGAGATGATGGTGGATATACAAGAGAACCGTTGAACTTTGTAGCATACTGTGTCCCACAGATCTCTTTTATGTTATCGGGTGTGGTCCGTTTCGGGTCTAGTGGAATACCTGATCCCCAACGTTGACCTTGGATATAAATTGGCTCTTCTAGCGGTGGCAGTGACTCATCGTTGTTGTTATTCAAATACGGTCGAGCAAGTTTGTAAAATGCATCCTTTAACATATATGATGGTCCATCAATAGAATTTAAATATTTATTTTCTTGTGGACGAAATTCACCCGTAATAGGATCTCTCATGGTTGTTTGTTGTATCTCATTTACTGCAAAAGCTGGTGTCGATATTAACGTCCAACATTCAGCAGGTCTAGCAGCGACACCGTCATCATCATCATCATCATCCTTACTACTTGAACTTTTTGGAAATCCTGGTTTGCTACTGGAACGTGCTGCGAACCATAATGGACTCTTACTTGACGGCGATGATGACAATTTGTTATTATCGTTGTTATTAACGGTAAATGCATCGAATGGCAATATATCTTTTAAGGGTTTTGACAAAGCAATCATGCAAGAAAAGAGTGGCAGTCTAATTTTCGTTGGAAGACGCGATGTGAAGGTTGTTGGTACCCCTGCACTAGCACGATGCCAAGAATCCGAGGATGAACTTATATCTGTAAAGATCACAATATCAAATCCACGATGAACTACTATACGGGTTGTAGACGCAGTGCTGTCGTCATTAACTTTAGTTTTCGTATCATTATCATCCATCGCCTTGGCAACTGCCACCGCTGCCTCTGATTCCTTAGTGTCGTGATAGGCGGCTTTGCCAACAACAGTTGTTATGTCCCACACAAATTTCTTCCTTGTTGCTGTTGCTGTTGAAGTTGTTTCTTCTTCTTCTTCTAGTCTTCGTCGAACAACAGACTTTACACGTGTTCCCGGATGAACAATAGCCTTTGATGAATTTAAAATCCGTCGCGGTAAAAGGTGCATACCACCAACACCAATGTAAACATCAGCGTCTTCATTGTTTTTGTTGTTATTATTCTTTCCTGTCAATGTCGATGTCGATGACGGTAAACCAAAAAAGTCGGTGATGTTGTGTTTATTGTCGTAGCTATTATTATTATTATTATTATCGTCATCGTCATCATCATCATTTCTTTTAATATTTGTTTCTGGTAAACAACCAAACTTTGCTTTCCATGGTGCTACCCAACTATTTCGTAACCAAATCTCAACAAGATTTTTCATCGGACGTGAATCTGCTCTAAAGAATTGACATCCATGATCAAAATGAAAAGATGATTCGTCAATGACATCGTCTGGAAGTACAACGAACTCTTCTTCTTCTTCTTCTTGAACTTCTTCTACCTGCTGTTCATCACTAATATTTGATTCTTTCTTTATTGTCTTTTTCGTTTTCTTCTTCTTGATTACAGATCGATGAGAAGCTCTTCCACCTGGACCTCTTCTCCCTTGATCGAAAATGACAACCTGATTCTTATTATTATTATTATTATTGCTGTGGCCATCATCGTTGTCGTCGACAAAGAACTTTGCGAGTTCAGAAGCGACAACACTACCTGTCACTCCTGCTCCAACTATGGCAATCTTCATACCGTTATATCTATATTGTGCTGGTTTCTATTACTACCCTAACGTTACTGGTATTGGTTAAGAAGTAAGGGCGACGTTTTACTTCCATGATTGATGATGTGATTGATAGGTAGGTGATAGAGAAAAATGAGAAATTAGTCCCAGTCAGAAAATAAAGATTTAAAAAATCTTCTGTTCGATAATACGTTAGGTGTGAAGGACGGACGGGATTTCGTTCGTCGTTTCTCCTGTTTTGTTTTATGCTTTGCTTTTTGACAAACATCATTACGCCGCTCCCATCACCACTCAACCCAATTTGCAAAACTTCGCGCCAATTGTGCACCCTTTTATCCATCATCCTCATCATCAGCTCACATTTGCTTTTCACAAACATCATCACGCCGCTCCTACTAACACCCATCACCACTCAAACCAATAACAACAGCCAACAACACACGCACACAGCTAAAACCAAATGTTGAATCGAAGCCATGGATGAAGATGGAAATAAGTTAAAATTCTAGGTATCTCAAGGAAGAGTAGAACAACAACAACAACAACAACAAGATAAGATCCGTAGGCGATGGGAAATCTTGTCCGCATCAACGCTTTCATCTTTGTGTTCTTCTTCGTCATCATCTTTATCTCGTTGGGAAAAGGAGGAAAACAACAAGGAAAACTGAGCTTGGGTGATAATTATGATGATAATAATAGATTGAGTTTTGTTTCAGCCTTTACGTTAACTGTATTCCGTTCGAAGTTATCATCATGCTCATCGATACTCCCGGTACGACCGTGCGGTCATGATGCGGTTGCCCTATGGAGCTACAACGGCGATGACGATAAAAATAAAAATATTCCCATTGATTCTACTACTGTTTCCTATAAGGGTATTATTGAGATATTATCTAATGCGGATTACATGAATGTGGAAACAAAAAATCGTTTTCTTGTGTCGTTAAAGGAGGAGTTTCCAGATGTTGTCTTCAACGACGACGACATCATCGTTGCTACTAGTAGTAGTAGTAGTAGTAGTAGTAGTACTGCAAAAGAAAAATCTACAAAAGAGACCGAGGCAAAAAGCGGTAGCAGTGGTGGTGGTAGGGTTCCGACAATCGAAGGTCCATGGAAGGATGATGGTGGACCTTTTCATACTACTGGAGCGTGGCAAACCGAACCCTTGTTAATGAGGGGTGCATTCCTAAATGATATTATTATTCGAGACAATAATAATAGTAGCAGTAGCAGTAGCAGTAGCAGTAGCAGTAGCAGTAGCAGTAGCAGTAGCAGTAGCAGTAGCGACGACGACGACGAAGAAGAATCATATCCCTTCCCAGTTTGGAATCAAATAATTGATTTAGCTTGTCACGGTAGTGAAAATAATTACGATAAATACGACGACGAAGACGACTACGATCATCCTAACGAAGCGTCAGACTCTAGATACGAATACGACGATCATGATGATTACAAAGATAATATGTGGAACGACAAAAATGAAAGAAATGAAATGAAAGACGATGACGATGATGACGATGATGACGATGATGAAGATGATGAAGATGATGAAGATGACGGTAATGAAGATGAAGATGGTTACTTCTGGAAGGGCGAAGACGACGATTACGAGGACTATGATAATGGGGACAAGAATGATTTTGCTCCATCCCGTATCATCCAGTATGGTTGGCCACAGCGTGATGACCAAAAAGATAATTATTATCACGCTGATGTTAACCATAATTGGTTGGATACATTCGAAATTAAACAATTCGGTCCTTTTAATGATCAAAATTCTGTCGAAACACTTTTAAGGGGAGCAGAAGACCCATCAAAAATAAAAATGTGAATAATAAAAATAAAAGTGCTCGGACATTACTCGTGAATGATGTTGATCGTTGGTTCCCAAAATTGAGTCAATGGATGGATCGTCGTTTCAATAACGCTGCTGATGGTGCTGGTAGCGTTCTGCCGTCAAGATGGAGACGCGACGATGCCCAGATCAGTCTTTCTTATAAAAGCGGTGGAATAGGTCCACACGTTGACGATTATGACGTATTTTTGATTCAAGTTGAAGGAGAGCGCACATGGGATGTACTGTGGGACGATAATAGTGATGAGAGAGTGTCGCCGTTCGTGTCTGTCCAAGACGAAACGGATTGCATCCTTCCCGAATCATCCGTAAATGGAGTACGAATTTTGAATGTTACCAAGTTACAGACATTGCAACAACAACGTTACGATCATAAAACAGCAACCAAACTAACACGATTGCATTTACGTCCCGGAGATTGTTTGTATTTACCACCACGAGTCTTACACTGCGGCACGGCTATCAGTAGTGAATCTAGTAATGGGGGGTGTATGACGCTCAGTGTTGGATGTCGAGCACCGTCGGCTTTGGAATTGGTTGATGGGTTATCCGATTTAATGAAGAAAGCTACAACTACCACGACAGACGATAAGGCTACGGCTACGGCTACGGCTACGATGACGCCGAAAGTTTCAACGGACAAGGCATTGCAAAGTTTCCATAAGCGGTATACGAACGCCGAGGTCAACCGCGATGATGAAAACGGCAACAAAGGTCTTGATCATCATTATTTTGAGGATACAAATAATGCGTTAATACCGTCATCGTCTTGGTTGTCCCCAAAGGTCAAGAAAGAAATGAAAGGTCTAATATTAGATGCAGTAAGAACCGCTTTAGACGACGACGAAAATGTATTAGATCCGTTGGTTGGAAAGTTTGTGACGAGATCGAATCGTTTGGAGGAAAATGACTTTGGTGGTGACGGTAGCAGTAATGATTCTTTATCTTCATCGTTTTCGTACCCGAAACCGCTTCGCAATATTTTGGAAGAAAACTGGAACGACGAAATGGATACTGACGAATGGAAAGAGGAATATAAGATATGGGCTAACGTATCAAAAACCATTAAAGAAGTTTTCAAAGAGCCAATAGCAGCCGAACTAAATCGTGATAAAACTTGTTTGAGAAGAGCGGAGGGTATTGCTTTTGCTTGGTCGTTCGTTTACGACAAGGAACGCGGTGTTCGAAAATACCGTCTTTATGCTCAAGGACGTCCCCCATTCGAAGTATTAGAAACCCTAGTAGTTGTTCCAGATGAGATGGCAGACGATGCATCCAAACAGTCGATGATATCTTCACCATCCAGCTCTGTAGTAGGTCAATTGATGAATCGAATTGCCAACGGTCAGCCGCTAGATAGAGCGTTCGTCATGGACGAGCTCAAAATCAATATTGACGATGAAGAAAAGGATACAAAATATACCGTTACGCGACTACTATATGACTTAGTAGAGGAAGGCCTACTCTATGGAGAGTATTCTAATCGTCTAGGGTTAAAAAGGCGAGGACAATGGGCACAACCGAGTTCAGAAAACTTTTCGTAGGCCTTCATCCTTTAATGATTGGTGCGTCCCCCCTTTTAAAAAAAATGAAAACAGACGTTCTCAAGACTGCAACCCTTGTCAACGATTCTTTCGTCACCATACGTCAGCGATTATGTTGGGTTAGAGGCGTTCCCTTCGAAACGCTTAGTTTTCTCCGCGGAAGATTCATACGATGATGGATTCATCAGGAACTCCTACTAGTATTTTCTACGCATAACGAATAAAAAGATCCTGCTATGTTGAAACATAGGACAAGCCGCTGGTAACTTCTGGATTGTAAGCCAAGGATTAGTCGAGTGGTGTTGTCATCATCCGAACATTGACAGTATAGTAGAGCATCTTCTGTGATCTTACAGGGGGCAGAGGTCAACAATAACGACAACATTCAATTCACTCAAGTTTCAGTCGTGCGCAATTTCCAGTCGTGAGGAAATAGAGTTCACAAGAAAACCTGAAAAATTAAAAAATTAAAAGTAAGGTTATATGCGTTAAAAGCTTACGCCTTGCGTTTGTTTCATTTAGGTGTTCGTAAGCAAGAAGTCAGAGGCTTGACGTCAGAAAAAATGCGTTGCTTTTTCCAAAAACGTAAAAATTAAGCAAGTTGTTGACGTGACTATGAGGTTTGTCAAGATGCGCAGTCGTAAACTAAGCTAGGTTTGGGTTCTAAGCAAGCTAGGTTTGGGGTTCTAAGCACATGCACAAACCCACATACAACCGGTTATCTGTGTGAACACGGATGTAAAAGCTTATCTGCATCGTGAGGTGTGAATGTGTCCCGTTGTTAAGATAGGAATGAAAGTCTCGGTGTAGTGGGATATGATAAAAATATTCGATAAAATAGCAAACCCCTCACACATCGGAGTACAGGGTGGGGGAACCTCCACGATAAGTGTAAAGTTAGACCGACACATCGGTACTTCTATCTAATATATTATCTCTTAATCATTATTTTTTGTCTAATACTTCTTCTACTACAGTACTAGGGGCTGTACTCGTTGTTCAATATTGATCTTATTACGATTTTTGATCAACGGTAGGCTGACAGACGGACGATCTATTTTGAAATCTTTTTAACAATTTAGACTTCTTTACAGGACTTATTACTAGTAGTACTAACAATCAACAATCAATTATTATCAACAGCGGCAATGAATATCCAACGTGAATTACTAATTGTATTATATATTACAATCTCGAGTTCAAGATGAAAAATAACTACCAATTCTTCGCAATGTACCTTTGCTACATAATGTTCCTGCTATCACCAGTAATAATAAGTGCATTCGTTAGTAGCAGCAGTCGTCGTCGCATCGACAACGGCGTCTCAGCAAAAGCACGTACAACATATGTAAAGTCATCGTCGTCATCTTCGTCGGAATTTGGAGAAATTGCTGCTTCAAAGAATCTCCCTAAACTGAATTCAACATTAATCGAAGCCGCTCTTGAACGATTGCCATGGGAGGTAGAAGAAGGTGATGATGACATCGATGAATATGATAAAGATAACGACGATAGCTGTAGCAGCTCTACTGAAAGTGCTTGTACTTGGGAGAACGGACAACAGTGGTACGAAACACGACAACTATTGACGACACATTGGATATTGCCACGAGATTTATTAAGTGGCTCATGGGAATCATATGGCATAGCGGCCAATAGAGGAGAAGAAAAGATGTTGAATGCCGTACCTCAATTGTTGAGATTGAATATAGATTACGTAGGAGCAGCAGCGAACACTGTTTTATCTGTATTGAAATTACCACCAGCATTGGTACGACGAGAACCGATACTGTTAACAATGAAACCTGACCGATTAGAAGGCGGATTCGAAAGTCTACTCCTCATCGAGAAAGGCAAGAAGAATATGGACCACGGCAGCGACAACGATAGTGATGATATTCAGGCTGTTCGGGAATCATGTAGGGATACACCCGGTATGTTGTTGGAAGCTGCTACAAAGTGGGAACAGAAAAAGGAATCAATACAATGAATAAAGAAATAAATAAATTATAAAAAAAAACTAATAGAATTTGAGATGACCGATGGAACAATGTCGTTTTAATTATTTTTCTTTCGTTTCTCTCATTCATGATTCGCTGTATTTAAATGGTAGCTTCTGTAGTCCGGACTTCCATCGATTAGACCCTGCATTACTTTCTCTAATCAAAACTCCTACATCCATATTCACCGCGGAATCTCTGTAGAAATCAGAATTGTCCAACGGATCGAGTAAGATCTTAGCAAGATCGAGCATACCACTGTAGAAGATATTTAATATCCCAACAGCGGGAACACTGTGATATATTATACGGGACGTGGAGAGTTGTTAGAAGGAAGAATTTTTGCTTGTATTGAGTGTCGTCTATACGTAGTTCATGCAGTCACATCGTTCTGTCATTTTAGCGTCACAGTTCATTTCATTTCATTTCATTTCATTCGAAATCTTAACTTACCTCCAAAATCCTAATTCGGAGTACAAAGCAAATGGTGCCAACATTAAGAAGATATCTACGATCAATTGGACGAAGTGTGCATACGCTAAGGGTATTTTACCATCGAGACTATCACCGACACCCCCCAAAGTCCCTCGCAAGTCACAAACTTTACCAATTAATAAACCCCGTGCGGCTGTGTCTTTTGGAATGATACCTTCTCTCATCCCTTGGAAGATCTGTGCCATGATCCACATCAATGTAACGTGTTGTGGTCCACAATTATCTGCACCGACTAGGGTGTCGTATTGGGATCGATTCATAACACCCCGACTTAGCATTCGACTCAATCCTCGGGGTGTTAACAAGACATTGAATCGTTTAACGAGTCCTGCCCACGAAAAGGCATGGCATAATCGACTGGACATAGCAACTTCGTTCAAGAAGGAATTACCTCGATCGGTATATAGACCTGTTTTGGGGTTCCGTTCAACCATACATGCCAACACAAGTGATATATCGTTTAATCGTCCTTGGATTTTTCGTCCCTTTGTGTATATATCCCTCCATAACGTATAGGCTTGGCTTAGGAAGAAAGTCAAAACGAACGTCGTAATGGACATGGTGTATCCCCTATAAAAATTATTATTGTTGCGATAGTATTAAAATCAGAATTTCGTAGATAAATAGACAAGAAAGGTGTATGTGTGAGAGAAAGGAAGGTTTTCGTTGCTTCCAACCATCTCTACCTGTTTCAATACAACTTTGGTATCTGTGTTCAAACCATTACTTATTTATTTGCTATGCATTGCACTATCTATGCACTATCTATGCACTGCTACTAGTACTCTGTACTTACCACAGTTTATACAACCCTTTCATTCGAATAATCATCGGATGATGCGCATCAGGAATTGCACCTACAAAGAGAGAGAGAGTGAAGTGAAAGTGAGAAATTATTGATTCGTTGTTTCACCATCTTTACCACCTACTAATACTACATGTATTAGGGCCATTGTACAACACTCGGTATCGCGGTACTCACCTACAGGCCACGTTATAGGATTATTAAAAATGTGATTGTTTGCTAGTCGTAGTCCGGCCAGGAAGAAAAGACTCACGAGCATGTTCATAGCTGCCGTTTTCCACGCATGTTGTAATATCGTTCCTCTCCATCTACTCCACAACCAGTAGCGCTCCGGTTGAAATTGTCGAATAATGCTCCCATCATATTTTGATTTGACACCCGATATTTGATCAATAACTTCATCAATTTCTTTTACTTGTTGTTGGATTTCTTTTTGTCTCGCCGATACTGTATCATAATCATTATAATTATCGACATCGACATCGACATCGACATCGACATCGACGTTGCTATTGCTACTAGTACTACTCTGATCAAGGAAATGATAGAAATCTGTTCTGTGCAATCGATATACGGTAACATCTGTTTGACATCGAACAGTTGCAGCACGAGCTGTTCCGTATAACATTGCTAGGTCTCCAATCAAACTACCTTCTCCCATCGTCCCATATGGGTCTGGTAATTTTTCCCCATCAATACAAACACTACAACTACCACTGGCAATTAGATATAGATAATCAGTATCGGCCGAATCGCCCTGTGTACATAATACAGTTCCTCTTTTGTATGTATACTTTTCAAATGATCCAACTACTGTTGATAAGCCTAGACTTTCGACGACGTTCCCTTTCTGATCCTCGTCGTGTATTGATGAGAAATCTTGAAATAAAAAATTAGCTCTTAATACCTCTTTAATAAACGATAATTCCTTTTCCTCTTTTGGAAAAACGTTTGGAACATGTGATTGCGATGAATCAGAATCAGAATCAGTATCAAGATCAGTATTAGCGTTAGTTGTAGTTGTAGTTGCAGCAGCTGCAGTGGAATCAGTGATCATACCATGCTGATTCTGATGCTGTTGCTGCGATAACAGCGACGACGGATTCTTATTTTTTATGTTCCGAATACCATTACTATTACTACCATTATCACCACCCCGTATTTGTATTCGACTACGTATTCCCTTATTAATGCTGGTAGCTGAAGAATGAGATGATGAAACGAGAAGAGCATTTGCGACCGCCAATAATAACGTCAACGACGAAAGAAATAACGTTGCTGCTGATATCACCATGATGCTTCTTCTTTTTGTCGACGAGTATGATTTATTCATTCCCAAAATGATGTAGCAATACTAATATCTATTAGGTTGTCTGTCTAGCTAGGAGATCGAGTGATGTTATGTGATGTGAATTGATGCTACATATATGTGTTGTGTTTTCCTTGTTTTACTCGATCATCGGTAGTTGTGATTGATTGATTGATTCTCTTGATCAAGAATGATCCAGGAAGAGTGATCTTTTCAAATGTAATTTCAACACGCTTCCATGCAGGCAGTATTATCAATTGCTTCCATATGATGTTATTCGGAGTAAAGCTTAACTTAATAAGTGGACATGAGAGTGTGTTTAAGGTTAAGGTTTACGTTTATAAGTTGATAGATTTAAGATTATGATTAAAGATGTAATACTTCTGAACAAACACGAAATGCGCATTCATTAGAATATCACTGGTTTAGCGAGCACTTCTCGCTAAACGACATAGAAGACATATTTATTTAGATTACTTTGTTTTTACAGATCATCAGGACACGACTAACTCGATCCGTATGATACTCCCTTTCTGGTATTACCAGCCCATAGAGAGTTTTCGGTTGATTGCAAAAGGCATTGATTGTAGAGGCTTAGTGAGATAGTCAGCCTTTTGAAGCTTAGTACTGATGAAAATAATTTCAATTTCATTTGGCTTGAGCCACGATCGAAACCAGTGTAGGCGCAGTGCATAGAATTTTGATCTTGGTGTATGACGACCAGGTTCCAAGTTAGCAAGGATGATTGCACCTTGATTATCTTCATGAACAGTAGCTTTGAAAGTTAAGATTCGATCTTGAGTATAGTCCAGACCGTTTGCTACAGCCTTGGTGACAGCAATGAGAGGAATGGCAGCGCGAAGTGCCATTGAAAGTGCAGTGTACTCAGATTCCATGGTACTAGTAGCAATAGTAGATTGCAATTTGGATACCCATAAAACTGGGCAACCAGCTACTTCAATGATGTAACCTGTACGAGATTTAACTGATTCGGGGTTAGTTCCGCATTCAGATCCCCAACCACAGGCAAAAGCAGCGTCGACATACACGTCAATATTCAATTGATTCAAGTTGATTGGTTGTAGGATAATTCCTTTATCTGCAGTTCCTTTTAAGTATCGACCGAGTCGAATCAGCGCGAGCTCATGAGAGCGCTTTGGTTTGTGGACAAACCTAGCAACCTGTGATGTTGCTAAAGTGATATCAGGTCTCGAGTGACCTTGTAAGTAGTTTAATTGTCCAACCACGGATGGGTAACTGAATTCACCATGAGCTAATTCACCATCTTCATCGATCGGAACATACTTGGTGCAAGGAGTATCAACGGAGGTGATGTCGTCTCCACTAAGATGGAGTGAATCTACGATCTTGTCGGCAAGTCCCTTTTGAGTGAGGTGAATAGTACCATCGTTGCGTCTGTCAATATGGACGCCAAGGTACCCTGCAACACTTTCCTCTTCGCGAAATAGCATTCCTTGTGATGTCATTTTATCGGTGAGGGTGGTAATGGACTGTTTGTCTTTGTAGAATAGAAGAGCATCATCAACATAGATTAAGCAAATGATGTCAGCAGAGATGAATAGGCATGGATCTGCTTCTGATTGAACAAACCCCATACTTAACAATTTGTCTTTAGTGTAGAGGAAGTAATTTCTTGGAGATTGAGCAAGACCATATAAGGATTTTCGAAGTTTCCATACTTGGCCAGGGAGTCCAAAGCCAGGAGGCATTGCAACGTAGACAAGGCAGTCGATATCAGCATGAACAAAAGCAGCAGTATAATCAATTTGGGTAGTCTCAAGTTCAAGGAGTATACTCATTATGAGGAGTAGGCGAACGGTGAGCCACATGACGACAGGAGCGAAGGTTTCAAAGTAGTCAACACCTTCTACCTGTTCAAATCCTCTAGCACAGTATCGTGCCTTGAGTTTCCGGATGGACCCATCAGGATAGCGTTTTCGTTTCAATGCCCATACACCGGATAGGACTTTCATACTGGGTCGGCGCAGTACAATTTCAAAGACGTCTAGTTCAACCAGAGTGAGAATTTCTGCTTCCATTGCAGCTATAAATCCACCTGCATCTGGACCAGCCATTGCTTCTTTGAAGGTTGGATTATCATCTTTATTTGCCATGGTAGCTAGCAACGCAGGATTCAAGTAGTTAAGTAGGTTGTTTTTAGATAGGTAGCGTCGATGTTCTGAGATGAAGCTTCCAAGGGCGCTGTGAGTATTGGAGCAGGTGTGAGTAAACTTGTCCCACTTAAGCTGTGAGAGAAACTGTTGATTGATTGACTCTCTTGTTACCCGAGGAGGTTGATCAGTCTTTCTGAAAGTGATCTGCCTTGAGCCCTTGGGACATGGAGTACTATTGAACATGCTAAATATCTTGGAGTCGATGCTTCTAGTTGAGCTGAGGAGATTGAGTCGGTCAACAGGCTTGCGCGTCCTAGAGGAACGGCGTAAATCTGCTCCCTCTGGAGCTGAAGTTGGTAGTGAGGCTCCCTCTGGAGCTGAAGTTGGTAATGAGGCTCCCTCTAGAACCGAAGTTGGTCGTCTTGCTCCCTCTGGAGAGCGAGACGGAGGAGGAAATCGAGTAGTTTTTGTAGGCGAACGAAAGGTTGACTCTGGGCCAGAAGGAAGATGATCATTGATATCAACAGGCAATGATGGAAAATCTGATGATGGTGCTGGTGTTGGAAGATTGTCAATAAATGACAGGACGTCGTTGTCAATTGTGGAACTACTTTGAGACTGTTCTGTTCTCATCCTCCCTTCGTTTGAATTAGAAATGGAGTCATTGAATTCAAAGGAAGAAGGAACAGTAGTAGGTGCATCATGATGACGTTCCAAGTTGGATGTTACTAAAGAGTTCCAAACATCAGCGTCGAAAGCTCCATCTGAATAGACCGTAGAGAAGGTGTCATCAAAGACAAGATGATACTGTGGAGATATGTTTCCTGTTTCAAGACTGAGAACCATGTGAACGTTGTTGGAGTGTTGCTTACTGTAACCAAGATAGACGGCACGGCGACTCTTTCTATTCCACTTAGGCAGTTTCTTAGCGTCTTGTAGTGTAGGATCTAGCACATAAACAGGACAACCAAACACATGTAAGTTTTGAAGATGATGATGATTGTGAAACTTGGTCTTGGTGAATAGTTCGATAGGGCTTAGCTTGGTATCTGAATTTGGAAGATGATTCCAGATATGAACAGCTTGATCCACTGCAAATGGCCATAGGTCAGTAGAGGAAGCTTGAGGCCAGTGCATGGCAAAGTGAATGAGCATGGCACGAGCCATATTGAAAATGGATTGGATGTTTCTTTCTGCATAGTTCTGATGATGAGCTCCTACCCAATCACCACCATGAAATGGTTTGTTGTCGGTAACATACTCTTTAATTCGAACACCAAAGGCGTCACTGTAATCTTCAAAGAGATGCTTTGAGAGAACAGACTCGGCAGTAGAAGTGGAGTGTTGGTGAGTATTGTGTATAAGCTTTGTCGCATGATCAACAAAGATAGCTCCTCCTGTAAACTGAAGGGCAGACTTTTCTTTTCCAAATGTATGTGGCAGTCGGCCAAGAGTAGAAGAGCAATAGAGATCAACTGACACTCTGGCTCCAGGCATTAGAGTGTCGTCACTGAGACCAGTAGTTGTAATGGGAGTTGCTACGGTGCCCTTCGGAGGATTCTTTCTCTTCTGCTTGGCGTATTGACATGCAGTGCATAGTGGCAACTGACAGTGAGAGCTCTTGTTGTTGGAAGGAGAGATCAATCTTGACTGAAGGTCATTGAATGACGTAGTACGAGGTTTCTGAAGAAGTGATTGTGCTTTGGCAATTCCAATATGACCTAGTCGGTGATGCCACAATAGTAATTCCTTTTGTTCTGGAGATAAGTTATTGTTAGAATGCTTTAAAACAGCATCATCGCTCACAACAGCGACCATGGCTCCAACATGTTGAAGGTGGAAGATGGAACCGTGTACAAAGTGATCGTAAGTTGTGGAACAGATGAATGAGAGAACGTTTGTCATCGAATCTAATGAAGGCTTGTGATGTGGTCGATTGAAGTTGCAGGACTTGGTTCTTGATCTGTGAAGAGCTTGTCGAGTGAGCATGATGGGTAGATTGCTTCCAGCTTGAATTGGGAACTTAAGATTAGTACCACATGGCATATGAAGGAAGATGCCTTCATTGTTGAGAGTGAGGCTTCCTTTAGGATTAGCTTTGAAGTAAGTTTGTGGAGAGAAGAGACGGATGGTCGCTTCAGGAACGTAGTAGGATGTAGTCCGCAACTTCTTCAGGACTCCATTTACGTCTTCAATATCCCATTCGATTGGACCTTGACCCGTAACCTTGGTTTGAACAGTAGTAAGGCTACCCAAAGTAGCAGTATCTGGCTTAGTAGGTTTGGAAGTGAAATCGGATAATGATGGAGTTATAGTGCATGAGGCTCCTGTGTCAATTACGATGGGTAAGTCATCCTTGTTGGTAGAGACGTAGATTGCAGGGGAAGACAGAGGAAGAACTTCCCCATATTGACGGATGGATGTTTGTAGTCCTTTTGCTTCAAGCAAGATTCGTTGGAATTGAGACGATGATGGATCGATTGACATATACTGGCTAGATGGTAGCAGTGACTTGATAGAGTAAAAGTGATCTATTACGTTGAAGGAATGTAGGAAGGAATCGATGGATGTGGAAGGAAAGTTGATCGTAGTTGGAGATGGAGTTAGAATATCTTTCCAGTACATCTTGCTTTCAAAGAGAAACAGATCAAGACTAAGAGATGGGTTCTTCTTGATGAGTAGAGCTACTTGCTCGTCGGCGGAGAGACCGTGATGAGAAGCATCAGTCAATGACCGTTGGTAACCAGATTGATGAGAAGCAAGTATCTTAGTGAGAACCTTGATGAGAACGATCACCATGAGAATCGCCAGTTGAGAAGCATTGGATGAGAAACAACATTGTAGGAGGTTGTCGATAATCATGAGAAGCAACCATTGGTGCATCGGCAGGTGAGAAGCATCATTCGGTGCAGTACTTCTATTACGAATTGGATTAGAATTTCGATAATCTCCCTTAGAAGTAGTGATGACAGTAGTAGTGCTTCTTAGATTGGAAAAGTACCGAGCTAGATGAGCTCCCTTTGAACGATGGGGACGATGGCGACGACGAGGACCACCACACTTTGAGTAAGGTAAGGTGTAGCGCCCGGCATGATTGAAAAGAATGGATGGTATGTATGCGAAAGGAAGGAATATACCGTAGATGAAGAATTCTACTGTAACGTGCCTCTCAAGATACCAAGTGAAGCGAAGGAAGCAGTTGCGAAGGAAGCCGAGTGGAGTGGTGATGAGTAGACAGGCATACGGTAGGATGTAGTAGTCGAACATAGCGCAATAGAACCAAAAGGAGGACCAAATATTCCATAGTGTCGATAGAAGTGTGGAACGGCTGAGGAGTAGGAATAGTGACAGGAAGATTGGCATCCACCAGAGGATGACAGCAGTGACCTCGATGGCGTCGACCAGATGTATCGAGTTTCACATGTTCTCGTAGGCTTGTTTCAATTGAACCATTTGTAGAGCAAGAGCTTTCTTATGAGATTCGCGATCCATAATAGGAGATCCACCATAACCAGCGAAGAAGGCTCCTTGTGCAAGTGGCAAAGTAGGCATAGTGGGCAATGTCAAGGTTGTTGGTGTAGCAGGTGCAGGAGTAGATGGTTGTCCAGTTGGTGTTGCAGGAGGTACAGCAGCGGCAGTAGGAGGAATTCCACTATCGGGTACAGTATCAGCATCCCATCGCTTGGAAGTAGGATTGAAAGTGTAAGGCTTTCCATCGATAACACGCTTGTTGTTCTCTGCTTCTTCAGGAAGACGCCACTTAGGCGGACGAGTGAAGGCTCTACGTCCAAATTTAGAAGGTTGAGATGAGGCTTGCTCTGCACGAGCCTTAGTGATTTTGGCATGGTCACGAGGCAATGGGCAATGGCGAAGGTGATGACCGTCACCACAGTTGAAGCAACTAATGCCAGAAGATGATGTGTCGCCTCCGGCTGCAATGTGAGCCGCAGCTTCACCAGCAGGCTGTTGTAGGCACTTGTCCCAATCGCCACGTTGTGAGAGAGTATAAAAGGCCTTACCAGCATAGTTCAATACGTAGTTAGCGCCTTTAAGATCATTTCCGAGGTGAGAAGCATTACCGATTGGAACAATGAGGTCATCAAGATCTGATTGAAGTTGAGAAGAAAATAGTTGTCTTTTGAGTTCAGTGAAGAGATCGTTGAACATTTGAACGCTTGTAGTGGTGAAGATCTCAATGAGTTTGTCAACATACTCGTCAGGTAGAGAATCATCGTGTAGAGCATATACAGTATCAGTGATAGCACGGAAAAGGTCGACTACGTCGGGGATTCGTTCTCCCTTACAAGACACGCGAATCTTGTATGTGCCAACGATAGTGATGAGTGCTTTCTTGTTAGAATCACTAGTAGTAGTGGTCTCATTATTGAGAAGCTTGAAGAAAAGAGGTCCTCCGCGACTGCGCTCGTCGTAGGTGAGGATTTTGGAGTGAATCCGAGCGTACAAGGCAGAATCAACATTGTTTTCGAAGTAGGATAGGGACCAGGCAAGATCTTCTCGGAGACGACCTTTAGTAGCAGTGAAGCCTCTGTACCATCTAGTAGAATCGGCGACTTGTTGTGCAGTGATACGATGGGTGTTCGTAAAGAGATCATGTGACACCAGAGCTCCCTTACTGGTACGAAGTGAGCGACTGCCGGGTGATGTAGGAAAGACGATAGTGAAGGGTGCAAGTAGGTCGTACTTAGCTAGGTTGCGACGGCACTCCTTGTTCAGCTTTGAAAGCGAGTAGTGATTAAGGAGTTTTTCAGGGTCATTGACAGAGATGGAAATAGCAGAATAAAGCTGTTGCTGCTTTCCTTGCACAAGTTTGAGTAGATCCAGTTGACCCTTTTTGTCGGCATCATAGGTAGCACGCATAGCCTTGGTGTAGAGAGCGGTAGACTCAGTAGTAACTTGTTCATCTTCTTCAAGATCGAAAGCAACTCCACCGATGGTGATGGTTGCAGCTTCGATGGTAGATGGATCATTAAGATCGGTAGGAAGTAAATCAGATGAGACGGATCCTTCGACACGACGATCAATTGTATCGTGAAAGACAGCAGTGAGATCCTCGTTGCGAGGAGGAGTACCAGGAGACGCCATGATGGTCAATTCAGTAGTGATTTGAAAAGGATTGTAGTGGTTAGCGAAGTGTAATCGAAGTTGAGTTTTATGTGGAGTGATAACGCGTTGATTAGCGTGGATTGAAGTGAAAGTTAGAATAATCAAAGGAAGTACTGAATTGAGTACCGTTTGTAGAAAATTTGAGTTAGTGACGGCGAGTGAGCGTCTATTAAGGGGAGTCGGCATGGTGTAAAGTACGTGAGGTTTGTCGCTGATTCCTAAGTAATATGATGTGAAAGTGAGTAGGAGCGATAAGAGAGGATTGTAGTACGCGAGTGTGCGTTGATGTAGTACGTGATTGTAGTACGTAGTTGGATGTGACCGTTAGTATGAAGGAAAACGGTTAGTTTTACTTAAGTGATAAAATTTTGAAATTGAAGAGCCGGCGTGAGTCGTGTCCGTTAGTGCTCAGAGTTGAGTAATTAAGTTGAATATTTCGTTAGAGAATTTTGGGCTCATAACCTATGATGTTATTCGGAGTAAAGCTTAACTTAATAAGTGGACATGAGAGTGTGTTTAAGGTTAAGGTTTACGTTTATAAGTTGATAGATTTAAGATTATGATTAAAGATGTAATACTTCTGAACAAACACGAAATGCGCATTCATTAGAATATCACTGGTTTAGCGAGCACTTCTCGCTAAACGACATAGAAGACATATTTATTTAGATTACTTTGTTTTTACAGATCATCAGGACACGACTAACTCGATCCGTATGATACAGGACTCATTCTTTATGTGACTGAAAGAAGAAATTGAAAAATTATAATTTTACTGGGTGAGTCAAGTCCCACAAAATCGACACATCATCGACAATCGATGAAAGTTCGAATTTCTAACGAATTGCCGACACAAAACAAAACGAAGACAGTAAATTATGTTGTATAGCAAGAAGCAGTAACGTAGCAAGCAAAAAACAACCCACCAGACTTTATTTATCAATGGGGTCATCTGTATCGTCTTCGGCGGCGGCATCCAAATCGTCGTCATCGACTTCGACTTCGACTTCAACTTCGCTTTTCGATCCTGCCGCTACGACTGTCGAGGTTGTTTCGCTGATAGCAACAGATTATGGTTCTAGTAGTAGCAATAACGTTAATAGCAGGGATAACACAATCAACAACTCCGAAAGAAGCAACATATCACGTCGACCGTCATCGACCTCGTATGCCAGTATTGTAGAATTAGAAAATGCTGATCTATTATTTGAAGAAAAACAAGAAAAATCCAAATTTAATCCAAATTGTATCTTTGAATCATCGGATGTATGGCAGAATGGTGATGGTGGGTTTGCTTCCATTGGTGATGAAATATCAAATTTATTAAAGAATATTGTTGGTAGTGGCGGATTGAGTTTACCAGCAGGAATTGCGGCCTACGGGAATACACCCACTGCATTATTGCCGGCATTCTTTGTGATTATTATTATGGGATTAGCAAATGCCTTCAGTTTTTCATTATTGGGACGAATATGTGCCATCACAAAAAGTCATACCTATTCGATGGCATGGGAACAAACAATTTCACGTGTACATTCACCGAAGTATCAATTCTTTGTGGATTGTGTCGTGTTTGGTAAAGCATTATTAGGAACATGGAGTTTTTCAATTATTATTGCTTCAACGTGTACCCCCCTTGTTAGATACGTAATATCATCATTTATGGGTAGCGATAGGAGCAGTGACACACATTATGATATATCGTCTGAAGTTGTTTTAATAACTGTAACAGTTTTGATATTATTTCCATTATGTTTGTCACAACGGTTAGGTTCGTTATCAATTTTCAGTGCAATCGGTACATTGGGGACATTAGTTACAATTTCAACCATGGCAATTCGATATTTTGATGGAACATACACACCTGAAGGTAGTATGAATAATGCTGCTGATAATGGACCAACTTCATATTATAACGATTTATCATCAGAACAACGTCCAAGTTTTTACAATGAGAATGATACCAGCAGTACAATTAGTGAAGAGGAGGAAGATGGTGCAATATCATTTTTTACATCATTGAAATCACTTACATTGATTTCTATCCTATCAACTGGGTATGTTGCTCATTATAATGCACCCAAATATTATTATGAATTAAAGGATCATACAACAGGACGATTTAATATCGTTGTTACGACTGGTTTTTTATTAGCAGCTATTACATACACAATCGTTTCATCACTTGGTTTTTTAACATTTGGTCAGAATTCATTAGGATTCATCCTTGATAATTATTCCTATCGTGATCCATTAGCAACAATAGCACGATTTGGTGTAGCAGTATCAGTTATTTTTGCCTACCCATTATTATTCCATGGTGGTAGGGATGGATTATTAGCATTAATAAAACCAAAACAATCATCAACAGCAACAGCAACAACCCCAACTGTTAGTCAATTAGAATCGAATGTTGTTACGGTTGTTTTGTTATCATTCGTTACGGTATTGGCTATATATGTAAACAATTTAACATTTGTATTGAGTTTTAGTGGTGCAACAATGAGTACTTTGATAATATATATATTCCCACCTATTATGTTCATATCATTAGTTACAAATTGTTGTTGTCATATGAATAAAGAAACAGAACGGGAAGTGAAGTATGCCTATCTTATGATGATTATTGGTGGTATTTTAGGTATTGGTGGTGCATACGTATCAATAGCTAGTATTTTATAGAATACAATGTAGTACTGTCGGTACTGTATATAAAATTGTAAATAGAAAGAAGATACTACATAGTACAGTATAGACCATTTACTATTTTACATACAGAATATCTAATTTATTTTAGTCTACCCAACCTCCATCATTGTCGTCTTTGCCACTTTTAATATTTTTAATGACTCCGTACGGTGATGATGACGGTTGCTGTTGGTAATAGATGTCTTGTTGCGATGATTGTGATTGTCCTTGTGGTTGCCGTACTTGTTGATGTTGTAGATGATGAGTATTATTGTCATACTTTTGATTATGGTCAACGTCTTCCCAACCCGAATTGCTATCATTATCACCATAGTTCGTCGAACATACGGACATTGTCCAATCGTAGTATTGTTGCTGATTGTTATTGAAATAATATGATGGCGATGGCGATAATGACGGGATATTGTTGTTATTATTATGGTGATTGTTGCTGAAGTTAATATAGACAGCAGGTTGGCAGTTGCTGTTGATGCACGCGTACTGCTGCTGCTGCTGCCACCGCTGATGCTGCTGATTTAAGTATCTTTTG
The DNA here is from genome assembly GCA_900095095.1 of Fragilariopsis cylindrus CCMP1102. Taxonomy (NCBI): domain Eukaryota; phylum Bacillariophyta; class Bacillariophyceae; order Bacillariales; family Bacillariaceae; genus Fragilariopsis; species Fragilariopsis cylindrus. Next base: position 134,404 of record FMBT01000330.1, on the reverse strand, counting down.
CGACCTCTCGAGACCATCTTATCTTTTGATACTTAATTTGGGGGGGGGGGGGGGGGGGGGGGGGTTGTACACAGTTGGTGAAAATAAAAACTACAAGGAGAGTCGATATGTGTATACAGTAACGCAACGTAATGCTCTGCTATTGAGTTGTGTTATTAGTATTTGTCGATGAATAAAGTATGGGGTGGCTCTTCTGCTGTGTCTTTCGTCTTTTAACTTTCACTTGGTAACATTGATACCGTACGTGTTACACATAATGCGGGCAGTTTAGTTTTTTTCTAATAATGTTTAGTAGGAGAAGATTTTTTTGATTGATTCGATCCTTCTCAGGCATTATTTATTGGAAAAGATATCATTGTTTTAGTTGTTTTTGTATCGGATATTGTTTTCTTGACAGCAAAAGAGAACCACAGAAAGCTTCTTCGTAATTTTTGAATCGTGGGATAACTCGCAAAAAACGCATAGGCAGTATTTTTAGTGATTGCCAACTAGCGTTGGTCTACGCAACGCTATCCCCCATCAACGCCGTCGCGTTGATAGCGTTGATTTGCAAGACTGAGTTAGCTCTAAAAGTACTGCCTAGAAATTAGTAGTACTGTAGTAGAGTACAGTATTTTTAATTTATTTTTATCGTTTTTGATTGGTCCATCAGGTTCATCCAAAACGCATTAACAACAAACACACAAAAACAGCAGCAAACCTGGAGGAAGATGCATTAAAAAAATCCTGATATGTAGTTTCCCGTACTTCCTCCGCTCCAAGATACTTTTTATCATATAAACAAAGAATACTGCAGAAGAATATTTATCGCTTCCTGACTGTAGGTAGTGTAACGAAGCACCTCCAATCTTTAGACAGTAAAATTCAGATTCAATAGCCGGAGAATACAATAAGATAGTAACAGCAATAGCAGCAAAGGCAATAATGGGAAGAACCTGTTCGGAATGTGCTGATTGGAAAAGCTGTAGCCAATTCAGCAGCAACCAATGGAGAAAAGGTGACGGAGAAAGCAGGTGTAGAGATTGTATTGACGGCGGTGGTGGCGCATACGCTGGTTACTACTGTGCAGCGACGTTTCAATGCGGAGAATGTTCTCGTACATTTAATAGCCAGAATGAATTGAACATGCATCAACAAGTTCATCGGCCCCGAAATATTGCTTGCCCCGTCTGTGGTGACGTTCGATTTCGTTCCGGAGCAAACGCCGTTCAACACGTCGAAAGTGGATTTTGTACAGGTTGTCGCGGACAAGGCAACGCCCGACAACAGATTCATAGGTTTGCGACAGCCCAAACATCGTTGAGGCGCTTTGTCGCCGGCGGTCAGCAAATGCTTACGAATGGGAATGATTATAATAATAACAGCATTCCAGACTTCCCTTATCAATGTCCTCCATGTTCCAAGTCCTTTCGTCAGTTGAGCCAATTGTTACAGCACAATGACCAGAAACATAATCAACACAATATGATCGGTTATTGAGAAAAAGTAGAAAAGAAAATTTGCATCATCGCATTACATTTTCGAACAGAAAAGAAATATTAATTACGTTTTTCTAGATATATATATATATATATATATATAATACTGCTTGTAAGATTATGGTAGGTTTAGGATGAATAAAAATAAATGAGCAAGAGCTAATTAAAACCAAAGCCAAATGACAGCCATGTTTTTGTTGGTGTACCAGTCGGTTATATCAAGAGAGGGCTGAGAAGGGTCCAATTATCAATGTATATAGATAGCGCGTTTTAATTTACATGAAGTATGTGTCTATAGAAGTATAATTTTTAATATGATCTCTCAAAAGTAATAGTGAATCAGCATTTGTGATTGGAAATCCAGACAAATAAATGTATAATGGATAATTTTTATCTAGGATTGAATAGATCATCAGCATTCATAGCCTGCTGGTGTACGCCCCTACCTCCCAACACAACTGAAAATCCGTACCCCTTTGTATGAACCCATATCGTTGAAAAGAAGAGGGAAAAGTGTAAAAAAAGAGGTAAAAGTGTACTGTTCCTTATGATCCATGTTCCATTTTAATTCTATAATAATCCTGTTACAGGGGGCCAAACTTCTGGGTCATGGAGATGCTATATGGCTCCCCCAAAAGGACCATTCAATACCTCAAACAATGAGACCACACAAATCGACTACAGAAATATCAAATTCTCACCTCAGCGGTGGTGCTGCTACTAGAGGGGTGATTTTGACTACTAGTACCAAACTCAGTGTGTTTACCATTGCATCCTTCAAGCTAGTATATTGATCTTCTACTGCTGATATCTAACCAGAGTTTTGATCAGCCAGACACTCATTTTTACCATTACTCTAGCATGCACAGGTCAAAGCAAAGAAGTGTCTTCTTTGTTTAGATTACCATCACATGTGCATCTTCTTTGCCCTTATTGCAGTCCCTGTAGTTTCAGATAGATAGAGCATTTTTTCATCTCTCATTACCGTGGTGATGATGTTGCACAGATGGTTGTGCATGATGCTAGGGATTGGTGCTGGGGATCTGGTCAATTGTCAATTGTTACTATCTGTAATTTGATTGACTCTAGCAGTGCTACTGGTAGATGTTCCAAGGACAAGAAGGCATAGACTAAATGGGCTCTTGTGGTATATGATGTACCTACTTATAGAAAAGCAACAATACATAATATATTAAAGTACAAATTGTTGGCCTAATCGAATTGTAATAGGTATGATGTGGTGGTGGGGGTCTCTACAAATAAAATCTATACCCCCTAATAAACTATTTACAACCCTTTATTGATCTCCCCCAAAATCCTACCTTTTGTTTTTTAGCTGTCTCAGCATTTTATTGCAAAAGAATGCTCTTCCCGCCTAAAAGCAAAAAAAGACATGTGAATTACCGTATCGACCGTCGATCGAAAGGAGATCCTCAAAATACAATTGACTCTATTACAGTAGAGTAGCCAACGTTAGTCTTACCCCATTGCAATCCGCGGAGAATTCAGTAAGATCCAACAGCAGTAAACAAACAAACAAACAAAAAAACAAAACAACTCCTTCCATCATGCCTCCTGATCATGCTCCTGCTCCTAATAACGGAGACAACAACTCCGCCGTAGCAGCAGCAGTAGCAGCAGCTGCTGCTGCAGTAGCAACAGAAGCCATGGTACCAGATGCAGCTCCTTCCAACTCAATCGTCGCTGCAACGAATAATAGAGATAGTGTAAATCCTCCTACGAATTATAATGATATGATTCAGCACCATACCTCAAAAGTAAATGGATTAGGGATGTGGTCGGCGTGGGAAAGAAATTTTACTAATAAAGTCAAGGCGTGTTTAGATTTAGTCGATAATGCTGTAGATGCAGCTCTTTGGGATTCGGACGACGAAGAAGATGAAGAAGATGACGACGATGCTGATGCTGATGCTGATGCTGATGGGGATGCCGATGCCGATGCCGATGATGATAACAAGAAAAGCAAAGATGAAGACAAAAACAAATCGAACAAAAAAGTACCTCTTACACGTGAAGAGAAATGGAAAAAGCATACCGGAAATATCGAAATCACAACAGAACGACATAGATTAGCTATGGCGTCAGCGGCAGCGGCGGGGGAAGCTTGTAGTGATGATAGTATCGATGACGATTCTCCGCCGGTGATTGTCCATGAATTGGCGGGGAATGGTAGTAGTAACAGTAACAGTGACAATAATGACATCGATGATTATGATTACATATTAGACGATGATAACACATTATGTTTACACAATGATTGTGTCCGTCCCGTGAAAGAATTAAAAAGCATCCTCGATGTGTACAATTCCAGTAAAACTGATTCTGCTATTGGTGAAAATGGTGTTGGTGTGAAACAAGCCGCTGCAGCTATGTCAGACTTGTCTATTGTCGTTACGACACGAATCGATCAAGAACCATTGTTGGAGAAGATTGAGAATGATGATAGTGGTGATAATAACATTAGAACTAATGGTAATAATGCTACCGATAAAAAGGATCCGTCGATTCGTAAATGTGTGGTGAGCATCGGGGTATTGTCAAAAGAATTACAAACGAATGAAGCTATTGTGATTCCTAATTGGACGATCGAGGTTGAATTCCGGGTTGACGACGAACAACAAAAGAAGAAAGGGGATAACAAGAATGGCGTAGACTTTTCAGGTGACGATTGTTTTTCGGTATTGATGAATGAAATTGCAACCGTTACTGCAAAATATCCGCATATGGGGAAAGCTATGAAGCAATTCGGCGTTGCTGTAAAAAAAAACCAAAGAATGCATGGAATTCGACGTTTAGCGAAACATGTTGAAATTATGATATCCTCCAAATATAGTAAATCTAAGAAGGGTAAGAAGAATCAGCAACAACAACAACAACTAAAACCACCACCCCATCCGTACCAATTCCTTATGATATTACATCGATTTGGGAAACATCAAATAAAGAAATCCAATGAAAACAAAAATAATAATGATCCATCTGATGATGTTGCGATCAAGGCGAAGAATGCATTAGATGATTTGTTAAGAGACTTAGCAGAGGAATTACCAAAAACTTATTTACACATACCACCGGCACCCTATTTTAAAATTAAGGTCAATAGTGAAGCGTTAAGATTCCAATATTGGGAACGGCAGGTACGTTATACGTATTATGAATGTATATTGAGTATCGTATCCTACGACCGTGATTTCAATTTTGAATTAAAGTAGTTTTGTGACCAGAATATGATGCATCTCACGTAAGATTTATTGTTCTTTTGCTTCTTCTATCATCCATTTAATCTCGTTCTAATGGCTCTCTGATTGATATACAAATACACAACATGTAATAATCCCTCGCGGTTGTTGTTGTTTTTATGTTAATGTTTATCTAATTTTTTTGAATCGATTTCTTTCGCGCCGACGTTTCTGTTATAAGCTGGTCGAATTACACAAGATCCCGTTGGTTATTGATCGAAAGAATGATTTTCGAAGCGCCCCGGATTGGATCCATCCCGAAAGCGAAGATGACACCTATGATATCCAAGTTACGATCGGCTTTGATCCGACTCGTGCCAATCCCTTAAGGGGTCAAAGGCAAGCGTCTGAGAATACGTTCATAGGCGGACAGGCTTGTTCGTTGCTAATATACAGTCGTGTCAGTGGTCGTCTGTTTCTCAAACATGACGACGCGAGAGGAGTATTGCGTCTGAACAACTCTGGTACGCATTATTGTCAGGGATTGACGATTATCGTCGACGACTACGAAGGAAATCTCCCATTAACGCCCACGAAGGAATCTTTAGCGTTTGGTCTAGAAGATCACGGAACCATCCACGAGAGAAATTTGTACGCTTGGTTGGGTGCCCTTGCGAGCACGTATTGGACGCACTTTTACAATAAATACAAAACGAAAGGAGCATTGGGAGAAGCCATCAAGTCAAAGGTCGGTCGCGTCAAAGAGCTCGGACGGGAAGATGGTTCCATTCTACCCACGCTAAAGGACGGTACATTTAGCACTGTCCAAAACGTAGGTTTTAGAAAAGAGAACGTACAAGGTTCGATTCGTTCCTATAATTCAGTTGATACAGAATGGCTGCCAGGTCCCGATACATTGATTAAATTTGGTGCACCGGCTCGTCCAAAACCAAAAAAACTACCGAAAAGTTCCACTACTTCCGCTAAAGAAAAGCGGAATCTAGCGACTTCTCTTTCTGTAATGGATGGGTATGATTCGGAGGCAATGACTTGATGACAGGTATGCCTCCTCCCGAAGGGACACCGGGCCGAGAACGATTGGATGGCAGACCAGTCCGATCGAGCGGAAAACCCCAACGCTTTGACGAGATACACGACATACCCGGACCACGGAAGAAAAGATTAAAACAAGTGATGGCAAAGGTAAATCTTCACAAGGAAAAGGCAGTGACAACGGTAGCGATGACGGTTTGAAGAAGAAACTCCATGAAGTTCAAATGGAGTTGAATGAAACGCAAACAGAATTGAACGCTAGTAAGGCTACGTCCGATGATTTGCAGATGCTTTTGGAGGAAAGAGAGCAGTCGGGGAATGTGGAGAGAAGGAAACTATTTCAACTTACAAACGAATCGAACCAAACAGGAGAGAAACACAAGGCTGAACTGCAAAGAATCAGAACGGAACATGCAGAGAAAGTAGACGAGTTGAGGGAACGAATCGTACAACTCGAAGCAAGGAACTCAACAGGTAACATTGATAATCCTCATATCGTTGCAAAATTAAGTAATGGAACTCGAAGGCGCAACAACGCCGCCGATGCCGACGACGGTGCGAATCCGGATCGTTCATCTTTTGTTCTTTAGTTGCAGCACAATTTTAAATGTTTACTTTTCATTATCATATCTTATTTTTGTTCCGTAAGTTTGCATAGCAAAGAAAATGTACATGTAGACAAATAATCCATGTGCGTTATGTATGTTTAAAGTTGTGACACGATACCGTTGCATCTACTGAGATTGTTTCACTATGTATTCCTGCCGGCTTAATTAATTTTTTGAAAGAAAGGATAATGTATCAATCTCCTGAAAGGGCAACTAGAATGTAACTCCAATAGAATATGATCATCCCTAGTCATATTGCATTCTTGCACTAAGTATTCGGGAATACCTTCCTGAGCCAATAGATGTGTTAAACCAAAGTCTTCTATCTTTCCTTTATTTCCAGGAACAGTCCATCTGCCTGTCGATGACCGATGAAAGCCAAGTTTTGCCAATGTTTGTTTCCAATCTGAATGTATGTCTACCCCAGTATAATAGATAGGGACGACAGAGTCACCTAACAGTTTTTCTACACGTTGATAGCACACCCATGCCGCCAATATCATGTACTTTCGTTCACGAGAAGCATCTCGATCGCTCACGCCTTTCAAGGTAACGCCGTTGCGACAGAGATATTCTCGATAGGCATTTTCAGATGAAAATACTTCTACTTTCCCTCGATCTAATGGAACAGTGAACAAACCGTCACGAAAGCTATGGCCTCCTTCTTCCAACGTTTCTTTAACTTCAGCGAATGTTGGGATCTTCTTAATGACTTGATATCGGCATATTCTATACAACCAGTCCTCCCCATCATTGCAGTCGGCTTTGATGAGAGGCAGAGAGAAACAGATGAATGACAGCATAACACAGACATGCAGAAACAATGGAAAGGAAATTGAGGTTTAGGTGGTTGTCAGTAAAGCTAAAATTTATACACAATACGAGTCACGTTTCTCTTACTTTTGGGCTCCAATTTCGTCTTGTCGGGAGCAGCAGTTTTTGAAAGGCGCTCACTCACCGATCCCTGTACCTTGTCGTTAGAACCCTTGCTCTTCTTGTACAATGCGCCACCACTACCGACCAACGACGAAGATGAACGAAAACGTTTCCTCTGGATATTTCTGGCATCCTTCTTTCCAATATGTAAATCTTTTGAACAGAACTCCGTCTTTCCAATGTGCAGATATTTTGAGCAGAACGGCGGAGGATCACATTTCCAGCAGCAATCACAATTCAAACATTTTCCTTTTTTATGTAGATGGCATCGGTTCTGACTCCTATATTCATTTCGACGTTCCACGTACCAATATCCAGTCTCTTCGTTGCATTGTATCTTAGTATTCACCATGCAATCCGGTTCTACATTATCTTCGTCTTTTACTTCATTTGGCGATAATGTCGGTACTATGGTGCTCGATTGGTTCTTTCCTGCACCTTCCCTCTTCTGATCGCCGTTCAGTAAAAGTGATCCTTGCTTCTCTTCCGGGCTTTCCTGGCGATCGTCTGCCTTTTGGGGAGTGTTCTGACAGTCCTTGCATAGACAACTTTCTGTACAACGCTTTCCCGATGCGACGCATTCACAAAACTTTTTGAGGCACCTGTATAAGTATAAGATATGGATAGTGAGGCAAAGTAATTATCTTAATGAATGAAGACTGCAAAAAAATAAGGCTGCAATACACTGAAAAAATTCAATGACGTACCGACTCTTTTGGCAGCGACAGCCCTTCGTGTTGACCTTTCTACCGCCTCCGCTAAAAGCTTCTGGATTTTTGTTCAATAGTTTCAGCGTGGCCACAACTCGAGGTCCTCTTGGTTCTTCTAACTGATTGTGCGCTGAAGTATTGTGGCAATCCTTGCAATTACATAGGGAAGGGTCACAAAAGGCACCAGTGTGGAAGCATTCGCAGTATAACTTAAGGCACCTGTATATGATATAAATGTGGTAGAACAGAAAAAATGTTGGCGGTGAGAGAAACGAGACGAGATAAGACGAAATGAGAAAATGTAGAGGGAGAGAGAGTGATATTTTTGCTTGCCTGGAAGAACCACATTTACAAGGCTGTTTGGTGAGAGCGATTGATCTATTGTTGAACAGCAGAGGATCCAAAAACGGATTAATGATTTTCTTCTTCGCTCTTGGTTTCTTCGCAGCGCTCTTTTCCATATTCTTGCCTACCATTGCATTCTCAGAGACGCCCATATCCAATCGTGCCATAGCTTCTGCTAATTTCGGTTGTAATTTCGGTTGCTTCCCAGCAACCTCTGTACTAGGGTTTTTCGTAGTATCGTCGTGTGATTCCTTTGGCGATGATGTTGGCACTGCAGTGCTCGATTGGTTCTTTTCTGCACCGCCCCTCACCTGATCGAGCGTCTTGGACTTCGCAGTAGCTTTTGTATTAGCAATTTCCATGGTATCGTCATGTGATTCCTTTGGCGATGATGTTGGTACTACGGTGATCGATTGGTTCTTTTCTGGACCGCCTCTCTCCTGATCAGACATCTTAGACTTCGCAGTAGCCTTTGTATTAGGATTCTCCGTGGTACCGTCATTTGATTTATTTGACAATGATGTTGGTACTGCAGTGCCTCTCTCCTGATCGGACACCTTAGACTTCGCAGTAGCCTTTATATAAGGATTCTCCGTGGTACCGTCATTTACTTTATTTGACAATGATGTTGGTACTGCGGTACTTCTTTCCTGATTGGACGTCTTGAACTTAACAATAATTTTTGCATCATGATTTTCCGTAGTAGAATCGGTAGTTTTCTTTTTCTTCGCGTCTGAATTGTTGGTTGTATTTTTTCTCCTTAAAAATCTGATCTGTAAAGGTCTTGAACTAGTAGAGATCAAACCTACAATCTTACTCAAAGATTCCTTTCGTACATTAGTATCACCAATTGATAATAATTCATCACCAATATTAACCTTTGAGTACGATTTGTTATGACAGGATAATTCGTCCCACCCCGTAAAACCCGATACTATTGCTGCACCACCATTATCTGTACCGTAAGGCATATCATTAAAATTCATACCAGATTTCGTCTTCAATTTATCTACAATCAGTAATCCTAATTTTTTGTCTGGAAAATTAATTTTTAAGATCTTTCCAATCCCTCCACGGGAACGAGTCTTGCAAAGTAAATGTTCTTGGGACTCATTATTATTGATCTTCATCTTCCGACCAAAAGGTGAAACTGCTTGTGGCTTCGTTTTTTCTTCTAACGTATTAATGGAATTTATGCATGGTCGAGAGTCGGCGGGGGCCGGAAAAACTCTGAAGGATAAAGTATCATTGTTGGTCGTCTCCAAATTGAGGTTCTTTTTGGATTCAGCATTAGCCTCAATATCAGGATTTTGTAGGATTTCTCTGGCCAAAATTCGTCCTTTTTTTTCCTGAGCCTCGGCATTGGTGGTATTTTTCTTCTTCGGTTCTGAAGCCATCCCCACTGTTGCATTCATTCCTTGGGTTGTCTCTTCTTCGTCGGCATTCGTTTTCGCTTTCGCTTCCGCATCAACGGCGTCAATAAGTTGTTTCGCTTGTTTTACTATTAAACCCGTTACCGCTGTTAATTTCAATACACCATCAGCTATTAATTTCTCTTCGGCAGCAGGCCTAGCTTCTCTTGCTTGATGCTGCTGGTCGGTATTCACTTTCGCGTGTGCCGTCGTCGTAGCAGCGGCCGCTTCGGCCTGTAGCTCTTGTTCCGCTTCAATCTGTTTTCTTTTCTCTTCATCATCAGCGGCCGTAGTTTTCGTCTTGATTGCTTCAATTTGTTTTCCAGTAGCATCCTTCTCAGCCTCGTTTCTTTTCGTTTCCACGCGTCTTCTCTCCTCCTCCTCCTTCTCCTCGATCATTTTCATAGTATCTGTTTCGATCTGTTTCTGTTTTGTCGTCGCAGCATCATCATCAAGAAATATTGGAATGACTTTCTTTCCACCTTGCTCATTTTGAGTATCATCCGACTCTGAATCATATTTTTCCTTTCCATGTTCTTTTCCCGTAGCAGTTGTAGTAGCAGTATTGTGTATCTCGTTGTTTTGCTCCCCACACAAGTTTTGTTCCATTAGTGATGAGGACTTCTCAACTGAACTGTTATTTATGATCTGTTTTTGTGGAGTTTCTACTACCATAGTTTGAGGACGACGGCATATTGGAACTTAGTTTCATGATATCATTATTTTGCCCTGTTTTCGTTGTGTTTCTACCCACGTCGTCGACGACGTCTCGTCTAAATTACTTCGACTAGGAGAGACAATCATCATCATCATCATCAGCATCATCATCGTCGCCACAACCAGCACCATCATAATCATCATAATCATTATCATCGTCACTACTACTACTACTTTCACTACTGCTACTACATCGATCGATATATCATCTTCTTCATAATGACTATTTTCCATAACCTCTTGTATAGTAATTTGTCATCATTTCCAACACTGCTACGAATACTATAAAGTTTCCAAAATTCAAGACTTTCTTTTAATGCTTCTACATACCATCAACGATATCAACTTTTCCCATATTTTACTTATATCAGTACCAGTACCAGTACCAGTACCACTAGAACCAGAACAACAAAAGTCGATAGGATACACTCCATATGGGACCACATAAGAAATGGGTCGTTGGTGTTGTTGGTGGTGGTTGTGGTCTTGTGTTTTACTGTTAGTATAGTATTAGTAGTAGTAGTAGTACTTGCAGTATTGAATTGAATTTTTCCAAATAAGAAAATTCCGGAACGAGACGAAGAAGTTGCAGCATGAAAAATTTCTTTTTCCAATTCGATGCCATATTTTTCGTCTTCTTTTTCTTTATTGTTGTTGTTGTCGTTGTTGTTGTCTCCTTTTAATTGTCTTAGTGTTTCCATTTTTTGTCGTATCAAATTAGAAAAGTTCCCCAAATCTTTCACTAAAATACCTGGCCAATAAACGACATCATTATTATTATTATTATTATTATTATTTTCTTCTGTTAGGACGTCGTCATTGTTGTCATCATTACTACTGTTGTTTCTGTTTCGATCATCACCTCCTGATCCTTCAACTCCAACTCCAGCTCCAACTACACGTTGTTTTTGCATCAGAATTTTTACCTGTTGTACTGGAATCTGAACGAAACATTTACGTGTCACCGAAAATTCTTGTGTTGATTGTATACGAGGAGGAGGACGTCGACGTCGACGTTGTCGTTGTCGAACTACTGGTTGTTGATTTCGAATCATGATGATGGATGCCGATACGGTGGTTAGACTAGTAGTGAAGATACTAGAAAACAAAAATCTACTGTATTGTTTTACCTGCTATCTTCTCTCTTTCACCTCGTTCCTTTTTCGTTCGTCGAGAATATGGATAGTCGGTACCATCAGAGGTAGGATTATGTTTGAAGTTTGAAGATGTTGGTATGTATGTTGGCGTGTTATTGCATGGTGTGATAAAGATGTTTTATGAGATCGAAATCGCGTTTTTGCTATGTTTTTGGCGCAAAAATTAAAAATTGAGTAAATATATTTAGATTTTTCTTTCCCCCCAATCATAATCAGGGATACAATTGAAACGGGACTGGATTACTTTTTATCGCGAGCGAAAGGTAGAGAACACAAGTTATCGTTATTACAACAGTGTATGATCTCGGCTTAAATTGAAATTTTTCGACAAACGGCTACTTTTCGGAAAAGGTATTTTCTTTCAATATCTCTCTTGATGAAGAGAGACAAACAACAATCGAAAGAATGCAAAGACAAAGACAGCATGGATGGACCTTTGCAAATAAGTGTCGGAATAATACAACAAGAGCAACGGCAACAAGTACCGATAGTACCTGCAGCTAAATCATCTAGCACATCAGCAGCATCAATCATGTCGCCTTCCAGAAAATTTGGGATCTTTTTGTTCTCTCAAATATTCGCCGTTGTTGCTATTTTTCGTTCCTCTAGTATAACAAAAGATATCGCAGGTATTAACAACAATCACGACGATTCTCCCTCATTATTACTATCAGTAAAATCGAAAAAAAAAGAAGAACAGAAGAAGATTACCAACACTTGAAGAACTAACGTCGATCGATGATACACTACTACTACCGGCAAAAATTATAGTTGTCCGAGGGGGTATCAAGTTTTTGAAGATATTGTATTGCCACGAAATATTACTCATACAAATAATCGTAAGATACCAAAAGTCATACATATAACAGCAAAGAGTCGTTGTGTTACCTATGCAATCAAGAAACATATATTGAAATGGAAATTTCCAGACCATAGTTTATACTTTCATGATGATAATGCAGTATATAAATTACTTAATTATGCTATTAATGATCGTAACGGGTATGAGATAGTACAAAATTTCACTAATGCTGCAATGTGTATGACAAGTGGTGCAACTATATCTGATATGTGGAGATATATATTACTTTATCATTATGGAGGTATATACACCGATATAGATAATGCACCTGGTAAAGAATATTCCACAGATTATATTAAAGACGATACCGATGCATTTTTTTTCGTTGAAACGATTGGTACAATGAGTCAATATTACTTCGCATCATCGAAATTCCATCCTATTTTGTTACATGCATTGAATTCTGCTGTAAATCAAGGATTGTGGACATTAAATAATGTAATGAAAAATTTACCAGCAAAGAATACAGGTCCAAGAGCTATTAAAATTGCAATGATTAGGTTCCGTGAAGCAATTAATATCACATCGGATGGGTATGAAAAAGAAGGAATTTATACTGGTGGAGTAGGGTATGACTTAAAATCAACAATACCATGGTATAATCATACCTACGACAACAATGAGAATGATAGTAATAATGAATATCCTTTACCATCAGAATTATTTAATCGTACCGTTACTATAGTAGGTGAAAAGGGAGCTCAAGCAAAACGATACATTGATCGTAGTGGAATGTCACCAAGCAAAAAGAAAAAGATCTGGAAGGCAATGAATATGACACATTATCATGGACAAGCAAGCATCTTTCCAAGAAATAATGAAATTAGTTGCAAACAACACGTATCGAGGATGATAAATATGACAATGATGACATCCTCGTCGTCAATCTATGATATAAGCAATATTGCTAGCTTGTTGGCCAACTACGAATATCGAGAAGAGTATTACTATGATAAAAATATTAATGAAAAGATCATTCCTTGGATTAAGGACGACGACAACAAAGATAAGCCGAAGAGGAATAAGAGAAAGGATAGAAAGAAAAGTGATCGCGAAAAAAAACTTCATGCAGAAGTAGAACGTCTTAAACAACTTAAAGTTGACCAGCGAAAGGAACGAGACCAAGATGAGAATGTTAAAAATATAGAGGTTGTTGGGGTAAATAAAAGCGACGGCAAACAAAAACTTAATGCAGAGTTAGAAATTCTAAAACTTAAAATTGATCAGCAAAACAAAATAGATCATCAGGATGGGGATAATGTTACAACAAATATATCAGCAACAACAACAACAACAACAACAATAAATTGGATACCGCCACCAGCAAAAGCAACAACAATAACAAACACCATGACTATCCCAACCACAGCTGTTACACTGAACGAGACGATCATTGCCGTAGAAAATACTACTGCGAAGACAACTGACAACGCCACTATCATTATCGTTGAAGAAGATCGAATTGTTGACAACGGTATAATACCCGTCGAAGAAAATGGAAATACGAACATGGACAACAAAAGAGACGATAACAATGATGACGACGAAAGGCCTCGTAGAATCAATGTCGAAGTGTAAAATAGAACTCAAATCGTTGTTGATACAAAGTAATAAATGATAATATCAGTACTACTATACTAACAACGCCACAATCATCATCGTCGAAGAATAAGAAGGTAATATTTTGACTACACGTACTACTACTAATAATAATGACACATCAATCGTCATCATCGAAGAAGATAAAGCTGTATTTACTTGATTTGTAAGTAAAGTAATAGCATTTAGCAAGTGTTGATGTCCCCGTCATTGCAGATACTGACACAAATACAACAACCGACGATGACGACGATATCGACGTAAGAAGTATAAGTAAATAATAGTATGTTACTTACATAATAGGACTAATACTGAAACTAGACTACTCTAATCTTTATTTGGATCGATATGATATATCGAGTGAATGGACCAGCAAGGATATATGGCGACAAAGCGACCACAAACAAATCACTGAGTTCGATCCACAACTAACTAACTTCATTTGGCTATATCATCAGTTGATTTTACTAGAAGAGTAGTAGTCCTCCATTGTGCTTGCGGGGTTCGACAATCGATTTATCCATTGTTGTTGTATTGTTGTTGTTGTATCATTGTTCGACTGACAAATTACATGTTTGAAATGAAAGTACACGACTGAAAAACCAGTTTTTCAGTCGTGTACTTTCAATGAGTCAGTCACTTATAGATCTTTTCGAATTTATTTTTGTTTGCGCAATAATACAAACGAAACGAAACGAGGAATACACAGCAGTTCTCACAATACGTCGTCTCCTTCTGATCAAAACAATTAAAACCATGTTAGTATCCTCGTCGTCTTTTAGCTACTGCTTTTTGTTGTTTTCGTTGGCAGTAGTGACTTCAAGTTCTGGAGTTTCCGCTTTATCGACGGTTGCAGCACCAGCTGCAGCCTCATCACCTACCACCAAGAATGTTGGTGGATTTCGAGATCCATCGAAGGACCCCCCATATAACAAAGTGATCAAAACTGTCGATGCTCCAAAATTAAAACGTGGAATGGATTATGTTCGATTAGGTAATAGTGAGTTGATTGTCTCCAAGGTCTGTATGGGAACGATGACGTATGGAATTCAAAACACATTAGAGGAAGGTGTAGCTTTATTAGATACAGCCTTCGACGACTATGGGATTAATTTTTTAGACACCGCTGAGATATATCCCATACCACCGAATGGTGATAATCAAGGTGATACTGATCGATGCGTTTGTGAATTTTTAAAGAACAGAGATAGACAGGATGTCATCCTGGCAACGAAGGTAGCAGGACGTAGTCCGATGCTCACATACCTTCCCAGAGGACCAACTGCTGATCCAGAGGAAGGAGCGATTTAACGAGGACTCAAATCTTAGATTCTGTGAAGAATCCTTGAAGAGATTGGGTACGGATTATATTGATTTGGTACGTGTGAGAATAATAGAAGAGAACCTGATTGATCCAGTAGATTATACTGTGGTTTCTATACGATTTGTATTGACTTCTTCTTATCCCTGTCATTTCCTCCCTTGAAATCAAAAAAAATCAAAAAAGTTGCAAATTCATTGGCCCGGACGATCCAGTGGTGGATTATTCGGTGGAACAGATTTTAGTCCACGAATATGAAAATCAATATCAGAAACAACCTCCCATTGAATTGAAAGAACAATTATCGGCATTACAGGAACTAATTGAGTCCGGAAAAGTTCGATATTTTGGTGTCTCCAATGAAACACCCTACGGTGTCTGTGCGATGGCAGCGTTAGCCGATCATTTCCCAGAATTGTATCCTCATTGTGTCTCGATTCAAAATTCATATCCTTAGTTTGCCGGAAAGATTATGAGGCTGGATGTGCGAAGTTTGTTACCATCACAATGTTTCGCTCTTGCCGTATTCACCATTAGCTGGTGGAACCCTATCGGGAAAGTATCGTAAATACCAGAATGACAACGATGACGACGACGACAAGGACGTGGTCAAACCGAGACTGACTCGATTTCCCGGATATATGAAAAGATACCTTGCAAGCGAAAATGAAGGTGCTGTGAACGCCTATTGTGACTTAGCGGAACGTCATCATTTAACACCATCCGAACTTGCTTTATCTTGGTGTTATCAGAATGAATTAGTCGCATCGACGATTATTGGTGCGACCACTATCGAACAACTAGAAGAAAACTTAAAAGCATGGGATATTCGATTAGACGAAGGTGAAGTAGACAAGAACGACGATGACGACGACGATACGCCTACAATCATTGAAGAAATCAGCCAAATCTATAAACGGTATACCGATCCTACTAAAGCCAAAAATGATCCTCCAAAGAAGCAATAATCAATAATAATTAAAAAGAGAGAATTAGGGTATTGATTATAGCGCTAATTAGATTCAAAATCATTATTTTTCTCACCATGCGTATAGTTGATAATTGCGAAACATCATAAGAACAGCAGCAAAAATCACCAAACGAAAACTTCGTCCCCCCCCTAAATCGTAAGACAGAGGCAAATGAACTTCGCCATTTCGTCGGATTTAGGCTTATCGTCGTTGTGGCTGTTTTAAGGATATCTGGTTATGCAGCGATTTTAATGAATGACAAATTGTCATCTAGCGTGTGAAGTATCTGAGATGTTGGTAGTAAGCCGTCCTTATCAGATAGATATGTCTACCTGTTCTTGTGTCGGAAATCTCTTTATAGCATGTAATTTGTACATGAAAGTCGGTGGAATTATAACGGCAACAAAAATAAAGAAGGCCTTGACATGGGCGAAAAGACGAAGAGATATTTGCGACTGCGATAGCGAGCAGCACTTTAATTTCATGCAGTAAAATTTGTCGATAGTGCACTGGAGATAAATTTGCCAATATTTTAGCCGACAATCATACGTCGTTTTTGTTGTTGTTGTCATCGGAATGGGCAAGAAGACCTGTCATGGCTTGGCCCATGGCATGCCCAATATTCATATATATTTCTAACGATTTTTTGTAATGGTTTGTCGACGAAACTGTTTTGTCCAAATCCGGTCGACCACGAACAAGTGGAAACGAATATACCGTAGCGGTGTTCCCAACAAATCGAGGTTGTTTCGGGAGATCCATTTGCGCATTGAAAACTAATCGTTCTTGTATTCTTAGTCTCAATGCCTTTTCTTCCTTATCTCGTTGTTCCTGCTGTTTATTCTTTTTTTGAAGCGACCGGCTCGTACTCCTCTGATCAACTTCCTCAAAATTCGTTGATAAGACATGTCTTGTTTTATTTATCACCTCATAAGTATTCTCATTCTCATTATTATTATCGCCATTATCGCTATTATCGCCATTATCGCTACTATCATTGATAGCTGGAGTTTGTCCTAATGTAGCAAGTACAAATTTCGCCTTCGGAGCTTGAAAATCTACTCGCAAAGCTGTTACCAAGTTCTCAAGATTTTTTCCATATCGTGATGCATATCCAGGATAGTTGTTGTATACGTCACGATCACCTTGCCAAAAGAATATTCCAATAATTTCGTACTCTACTTCGACTTCTTCTTCGGATTCCTTTTGTTGTTCGTTATCATCATCGTCGACATCGTCATCGTCACCATCATCACCGTATCCCATATAATGCGTAAGATTTTGCAATACAGACTTCGCCCGAAAGACATCTCCATCATATTGATGACCACTATACCAACTACTATTTGTTGTATCATTCATCAAATTGGTACTATCATTAGTTTCATAATAATCGAGATCTCTACCTGTTCTATTGACTTTCCATCGTTGAGGACTTTGATGATATCCAGCATATCTCCACGTTGTCGTAGTTTTAGTATTGTCATTCCTTCCGTGAGAATCATCCTCTTCTACCTCAAATCCAGGACTTCCTGGTGGAAGTAAGTCCCATCCTAAGGCACGATTCCCGACGCCTATTATCGCATTGATACAACAGCAAAACAACAAATGGAGTGAGTCGTGCGCATGAAGCAAAGTTTATATTAGATGTGGACGTGAGCAATCAATCAAAAGTACTTCTACAACAGCAGATTCAAAAAAACAAAGCAAATTTAACCTACAAGTCTTGAGAAGTAAAATGTCATCCTCATCGTCGTTCTTATTATTGTTATTGTTGTCACCCATGATGGCCATTCCTAATTCATACCCGATCCCGATCTCGGGACCGATATAGTTCCGATTCTTCATCGTTAACCATTGATCATTTTCGATCCTTATTTTCTTTTCGGGACCACCGGATCCACTCGTAAACACATATCGTACTCGTCGTTGAAAATGATGAGGAGCTGCTTTACTACTACTATTGTTGTTGGTGTCACTGTTATCCTCCTTCTCTATCTTACTCTTTTCATCGTTGTGCAGGGTACGTTTCCATGACAATTTAGATGTATCGTTATTATCGTTTGTCGCAGCAAAGAACGGGTATTTTTTCTTCGCATCGCCCGTGACTTTACCAAAACCTACCATGTTTGACTGACCCATCAGTAGAAATACTTTGACTTTCTTTTTTTTTCTCTTTGGATTCTTCACATTCTTTTGTTCATTGACATTATTTCTTACTTCTAGTAGTATTGACGAATAATAATAGTGCGGATTATTGTAGTTCTTCATCGATATCCTCGAAAGTAACAGAAGAATTGTTCCCAATAGAAGAAGAATCACAACGGATGAATCTCGTGCTTGTCGTCGAAACCATCGACAAAGTAGTATAAGCATCCATGATTCCATTTTCTCTCTCTTTTTCTCGATTTTTTTTACACCAAAGTAATACTACTACCTCTCGTCTACCTGTACATACTTTTCTTGGGATGTAATAATATGTAATTGTTCTGATATTCTGAAAAGAAAGCAATTATTTAAAAAATTCAAATCTCGCGTGCACGACTAAAAACAAACCGTTAACTTAGAGCTCTATCACAAAAACAAAACAAAAAGACACTAACACAAACATAGATAGGCTACAACAATCTACTTACTTGGATTCAAAGAACGAAACAATTGCAAATGCCTATGAAGATGTACCTGCAGCAGCAATGAGATTATCTTGCAAGCATTTCCACCACCCCATGCAATGCAAACCATAAGTCTGTGAGAGAATTACCTCAATTTATGTGAAGCATAATATAATCTCACTGAGTGTTGAGAATTATTATACATCTATATTTTTCATACATTTCCATCATCACATGCTTCTTTCTTTGTTTTCAGGGCACCCATTTGTGAAGGTACAATGAAACCGGGTTGCATCCATCCCAAGCATCCGATATAATCAATAATGATCTCAATATTCTCTGTACCTTGTCTTATTGACCTACTCCTACTCCTACAATAATAATACTTTACAATGGGCGAGTTTATGGAGTATAAGGAAGAACAACGAAGACTGCTGACTATAAAAAATAATCATATGATGTCCACTATTCACCTTCAGTCAGAAATAACTTAATAGTGTACAGTATCAGAAAATGCTACGTAATGCTACATAATGATTCATGCAAGACTAAGTACTGGCTAAGCTATCTACAATAATAGTGCGTATTGCACAGAATATTTAAGGAAGAATATTGCAGGTAAAAGTTGAAATAACAATTGCAAGGAAAGTTATTGATATTAGTAGTAAAAAAAATCGATATTAAATCTTATATGGAAGAAAAAATTAGCCAAAAAAGGAATAGAAGTTGGTACAAGTAGTAATAGTGTTGTGATGATTTGATGGCAACAACAAATTCAACAAAATTAGTAAAGAGATATTGTCCTGCCTCTTTCCTTATGAAAAATTATCCAAAATACGGTAGTGGAAGCGAAATGAGTGATGAAATAGCAGTAATTATTGTCTGATAGAAAATCTGTTGATAGAAAAAGAACATGTAATGTAAATATTGGGAGTGGTTGTGATGTGGAATCATCAAAAGTGCGAGAAAGGTCCGATCCATTTATAGTTTCAATTCCGTGGGCTCAGCATCATCATCATCTTTATCCAACTTCTTCGCATCTTCTTCGTCAGCCACGGGTACAATCAAGGTCGTCATAGGGAGTGCATCATTTGACTTCAGTAAGATACCTCCATGTCCCTTGATATTGATCAAAAGACACGAAAATGAACTTACGATGACTAATCCACCCATCAAAAAGTACGCATGTGTTGTTTTGGACAAAAATAAAAATCCCATACCGAATGCAACAGCACCCGATGGACCACCGGCACCGACAATTCCTGACACTGCACCAGGTGCTGCCGGATTGACGTAAGGAACGATTCCATAAGTTGACCCTTCAGCTCCTTGTACGAAGATCGAAAAGATCGTCAAGAGTAAGATTGCTGCCCACAAACTATCCATCAGGGCAAAAATGATGATACAGATTCCCTCTAATAGCAATAAGATCATTTGTGTCCAAATCCTTCCTTTCATTCCCATCTTATCATTCATTTTATCACTTGTAAATCCACCAAGTCCACGAGCAAAGATGTTCATAAAACCAAAGATGGATGCAATCGCAGATGCGGTGGCAATAGGAAGATCAAACTTATCAACAAAGTACGATGCGGCGGCCTAATAAAACAAATAATAGTAGATACAATAAGCGACAAACAGAAACAGGTTAAAAGCGTGAGACATCTATCCGATCAGATTCGAATCGAAATGAAAAATAATAATTATAGTTGTAACGATGTTTGTCGACACCAATACCGAAATCAACAAAAGAAAAGCAAAACTTACATTATTCATGGTCAATTCGACACCGAAACAACATCCGTATTGAATATACAACAACCAGGTATTGATATTAATAGCACCTTGACGTAAACTAGCAGATGCAGAAACTGGTGTCATTTTACCTTCCTTGATAAGTTGTTTGTAGTTGCCTTCTGGACAATCCTCAGATGTCAAAATGACAATAACACCGGTCGCAAATGCAACAACAGCGGGGACGATACAAACTGTCCTCCATGCTTTTTCAGCTGCTGTTTCTGGATCATCACCATAAACGACATCCCGGAATAATGGAAATAATGCTGTTCCCATCACGATTTGGGTAACACCACCACCCACATTACCCCAGCCTCCAACTAATGCATTTGCTGTACCGACAATTTCTTTGGTAAACATTCGTGTTGACCAACATTGGCACATCACAAAGGTTGAACCGGCACAACCGATAAATAACCGGAGGAAGCATAATCCTGTTAATGAATTAACAAGTCCGGTGCAGGCTGTTGGGATACTTGCTGCCATCAATACACCACCCATTAATACTCGGGCACCCCATTGGTCAGTTAATGAACCGAATACGAATCGCATAACAATATCACCACTAACAGCAATAATATTAGATAACCAAACTTCTTGTTTTGTTAAATCTAATGTAATTCGAACTTCTGGTAAAAGGGGTGCAATAGAAAACCAAATGAAGAATGCAATAAAGAATGACCACCACGAGTAATGGAATGCTCTCATATGTGGACGAGCAAAGCTACATATCTTTAATTCTTTCGCTTTATATTGTTGATCTGGATCAACGGCTAATGCAAATGGACCTGGTTCACTATTCTCATATTCATGATCAGCATCGACTGTGACAATGTTTTTGTCGTGAATGTCATCAGGAGATTCAGGATCCTCAGTTGTTGGGGGTTCTACAGGAATTGCAATTGCAATTGCCTCAGTAGTAACAGTCATGACGGAAGATTCAAATGGTAACTGCTCATATTTAAAATTCGAAAATGGCGGGGATACAATGCATCGAAAATGCAGCAATCATGTTAGTATGGCATCGTTGAAAAGGAACGAGGGTGAGCGTGACGTTAATCGTAATTTTTGGTATATGACACATACATCAGACATGTCGAAAAATCATTAACAAACCATCCTCGAACAACGGGGGAGCTGTTGACAATCGTACTAAAGCCAATACACAGTTGATACGACCCAGCCAACGCAAACGCTGGTCAATAACTGAGTCACAGTTACTTACCTTAATCTGTCTTATACAAGTAATTCAATGGTACAGTACTGTAAGTAAGCAAACAAACTCCTTGTCTTGATACAGTAAGTTAGGGGAACTTTTGTATTGAAAAAAGTAAAGACTCGTTTGTGTGTGGAAGAAACAATAAATTGATCTGAATTTCCCAACGAAAATATGGAAGTTTTAAAATGCGCGTTTTGATGTAGTACTTTTTCGAAGTATGATTGTGATTGATTGATTGTTTGTTTTGCTTCTTTTCGATGTGAAAGGAACACGCCCGGTTCCGGTATGATGAGGTTTTGGTTCCCGAAGAAAGTCCGAAAAGGTTGAAAATGAGAATTTAATTTACGAAGTATCTTTTATTTTTAAGTTATATACAAAATCGAAAGGCGTAAATAATGTGTTGCGAGAATTTATAAAGCGGGTACAGTAGGTCAGGTTCCGTTAAAAAAGCAGCACCAAGCTACAGATGTGGACTGCAATGACGTACTATTATTGCTTAGACAACAAACTGCGCGGACAGTTTTGTCGCGCATATAAAAGGTCTGTCCTTGACTACATAATCAATAATCTTTAAGCCATCCATAAATAGAAATTTAAATATTTTTTAATCATCCATCATCATTAATTCCACGGTTACAAAACATCGTCATGCAAATACGACAAGATCTTAATACACTGTAGGAAACAGGTACCTGGTACCTTACCGTATGCTACTTACTTGTTTACGAAGTACTGTACTGTAGAGGAAAACGAAGATGTAATCTTTATTCGTTTTGCAAGAGAACTTATCCATCAGTTCATAATATTATGCTGGATCAACGATGATCCACCATGACTTTTGAAATCGTACAATAACAAGCACATGATGTGTGTTTTGCCGGTAATTTAACGATGGCACCATCAATCAGCAACAGCAACAAATTAAGATAAAGAAAGGTTGGTGTAGTGCGGTGATGATTCAATATATTACACATCTGCAGGATCGAATCAATCAATCGAGCACCATCGCAACTCATGCTTTTTACTTGAAACCGCAACAGCGAAAGGATTAAATAACCATAGTAGCAAGACTAATCGGTTGGGTTGGCAAGGAGAAAACTAAGATTGTTCTCAGCTCAGTCAGTCTATACATCTTATCACTCATCGTATCCTACCGTATACTGCTGTCGGTCGTACAACCAACAAATACTTGGTGACCAAGTTGGTCTTCTCATCGGAATTACGTATGAATGAAACGAACGAGATGGGGGGGGGGAGGGTGAGGAGGGTTAGTCTACTCCTTGCAACTCCATTTCATCCGGTTCTATTCTGTTTTGCATCACATACATGCCAAAACGAGGTACGTTCAAACAATCAATACTTGATTAATAGTTTCAAGTAAATTTGCTGGGGAGAAAGAGGAGAAGAAAAGATTTTGTTTTGTTTTTTGTTTTGATAAGTCCCTATGACGATACAACTGTTATCCCTGTCTGAGATAGAAAATATCATATGATTGATAACCGCAAATTAAGTAACTTTTCATATTATTATCCGAGGTCATCAAAACAAGAAATCTAGATTAAAATCTATAAAGCATGAATGATTGGCGATAAAATGTTATGTAATGTAATGTTTCTATTAGGATGTGTATCTCATTCTATTTCTCCCCCTCCTTTTGAATTTGATATTATTACCTTTTCAGTTGCTACTACAGTATTTACAGAGAGAACACGAACCTTTAATTTCTTCTCAGCTAGTGCTAGGTGATAGATAGTATCAATATATAACTATCGGCACAGCTTATTAAGTAATTATGATGCAAGAAGTTTTAAAAGAATAACAATTAGTCAAAATATTATGCTGAAACTGTTTTTCTGTAGGTTATAATATAAAATTCTGTTGTAGATCATAATATTCAATAATACTCCATTCAAATGCTGTAATATGCATGTATTTGATATCGTATATCCTATAGGCTGATATATATTTTATGCTCCCATTGTGAATATGATGAACTACAGTTGACTCACTCGTACCGGTAGATGCGTAAATAAAGGAAGAAATCGTATATATAATATATATACTTCATATATTATTATGCATAATTACACTACAGTAAGTTAGTACATCCATTATGCATACTGCATATGTACAAGTTAACTCACTCCTACGTACCGGCGGCACGGTACTACAGTAGTCCGACGCAAGATTCGCGATTAAAAACCGCGCGCCTATGTAATTTTATTGACATGTGCTATATTTGCTAAGTAATTGATTGAAGAGTCAAAAGTACAATTGTATATTTGTCGATTCGATTTAATTTTCGTTTGCTCTATTAATATTTTAATTATTTCTATCTACGACTGTACATTCTATTTACTACTTGTAGTACGACAGTTATGATAGGGTCGATAGAAAGGATATGTAAACCACCAGATTGGACAAAAGGATACTGACCTCGTGCCAAAGGGACGCACTTCGGATTACAGTTCTTGATACGAAACAGGGTCATGCTAGGAAACCCGGAATTCTTTCAATTGCGGACGGCAGCCAAGAAAAGAAAGGAAAGGAGCAACGGTTAGAATAGAATTTTAAATTAATAGGATCGATGAAAACACAGCAGCAGCAACAGTCCGTTTAGCAAACAAGAGGAAGCAAGCCCATGGTCGAATAGAGAAGCAATACAAACAACAATAAACCGTTACAACAGAAATAACAACAATAAACCGAAACGACGACGACGGCGACAACAGATAAATACAATCAAACGGATGGTTCCATTCCATTCCAAATACAACTCCAGAGGACCAGGAATCTATCACAAGCTTATGCCATCGTCAGAAATATCGAAAGATCCAAAAGAAAAGGCACCATTGTCAAGATAACGCGGACACGATTAAAACGATAACGACGACACCGATCTGAAAATGAAGAATCAATCGTTTTTGGTCCAAATCAGGTCCAAAACTCCAGAAAAAGTTACACAATCAATGGATAATACATGAAGGACATACAGACACAGTAACGAACCTTTGAAATGGTGGGATGGCTTCAAAATGAGACCGCCATTGTCAATACGTATATTTTGCTTTTTTTATTTCGTTGAATTGAAATTATGAGTACTACTACTAGTATTATCGTGTAAAAGCAATTTTACTGCAAAAATCACGTGCAAAGAAAATTATTTAAAAAAAACACTTGCTTTTACACGGTGGTAGAGGATGCCAGCCTCAAAATTTTGAAAAATCACGTGATTGAATTGAAAATCTTTAAATATGGTTTAACGGGACAACGAGTAAAATTTCAACCGCGACTAAAATATCTTCTAAATAAATTGAATGAGACAATATACAAGTCTAAATGAATTGAATAAGACCAGATACATCTTCTAAATAATGAGGAGAGGCATCATACAATTCTCTTAATTAATGAGGAGAGGCATCATACAATTCTCTAATTAAAAACGGAGAGTCATCGAATACATTATAGTACTTAGCAATTCTTTAAAAAAATAATATGTGTGTCGATTGAATGATCAAAAGTACAATTTTTTGGCACGCGCTCAAGGATGTGCGTTTTTCCAACACAAAATGCCACGAAACTCAGAATTCAATTTTACGACGACCGTGTAACCCACCTTATCTAGACGACAGACTACATTTCTATCCCATCTTTTCTAATCTTTTCACAACTCGTAACAAAGGAAAGACTCGCCATCATACTGTAATTTTCCTCGTCTTCAGGGGGCAAAAACAAGCCGCCCTTCAGACTCGAAAAACAACAGTATTATCACTCTTCTTTTCTTTTTGTTACTCGTCGTTCGGCGCAACTCTTTTTGAGCACGCACTCGTCTCCGACTCGCACGTGCTCAAAACTCGTCGCGCGGATCAGTAAAGACGTCATACATATAGTAGTAGGATTGTGCGTAATAAATATGGAAACATAAAAAAATCTTGGTGAAAAGGGCTTGATAGTCTTCAGTCGTGCATAACAATCTATTTCCGTTGAACCAATCCACAAAAATAGGTAGGTACAATCGAAAACATAAAAAAAGCATAAACATCATGTGCATGTGCATACCGCCATACAGTACGTTTTCTCATTGTTAAGGATCCGGAGCTGCATGCCACCACGGTAAGTAGTCCTTGAACAATGATTCCCCACTCACTCGTTGTTAACGAGCATAGCAGGATTGCGTGGAGTCTTCGCTAAACCTAACCCACCGCCCGATGATGCGAGCGATCCGCGAGAGGGAAGGTATGCGAAAGAAAAAACCAGCGATAACCTCACAATACTTACCTGTATACTTGTGTCCCACGCTTACATCTATCGCTAGTGATTGTATGCATCCAACTATAATTTGTAAAATAATTACATAATGAAAACAATCGCTGTTTTATTCCATTTTGGTTTTAATAATTCAAAAATACTATTCTTTCTCCTTCCATGCCAACACAACGTTGTATTTTTATCAACCATTGAATTGCACAACCCAACATCAGTCACATAGTCTTCTCGGCGCTTCAATCAAACTCAAACTCCAAAAAAATACGTACATTTATTCAAATAGATAACTTAAATAACTCATTGCTACCATCATGTTCAAGAACTTTTTGTCTTCGACTACTACCCCACCACCGTTATCGTCATCGTCGAAATTGGGAAAGACGATGATGCCGCCAACGCCATCGCCAAAAAACGATTACAAGCCGAAGTAGAAGAACAGGAACTGTCATTGTCTTCTCCAAAGGATGAGGAAGGAATTCCTGAACTCATTCTTCCCACTCCATCTTCGATGATACCCAAGTTGTCTCCCAAAAATAAGGAAACAGCTACAACACGATAACAACAACGATCCTGTTATTGTTGCGGAGCGACAAGAGTATAGTGGAAACCATCACAACAACCACAACCAACAACCTCATCACAATCGGAATGTTTCAATCGAAACAACTACAAGTCAGACTGTTGATTTGCCTTCGCTTTTTGATAATTATAATTTTCATCAGACCCATCATCAGCGGCAAGACAACAAAATCAAAACCATCAGGAAGAGACGATGGTGGTCATGATCGTGGTGATGGCAACGATAGTCCCGATAGTGGATCTTTGTCTCTTGCAGCTTCTCAAGTTGACTCCTCGTTGGCGGATGATGACCTTGAAGGAATCGCTATGGGTAGCGATCATAGCAATGGTAGCAACACCAATGAAGCCACTACTGATACAGTTCCGGTAGTAGTGATGTCCGGTAGTCACGACTTAGACGCTATGATCGACCTTGGTAAACTATTATTTCGTGAAAGTTTGGTAGTTGCTGATAATGATAATGGTAAGGAAGTAGAAGAAGAAAGGGGGAACGACGACGAAAACACCAAGAACAACAAGGATAAGACGATGGATCCTATTAACACCGCTGTACCATTGTCATCAAACAATAGTAATCCTGCTTGTACCACCACCCCCTCTCGCCCTCGCCTCCTCTTCCTCTGATAATAGTCCATTATCATCATCCAAAACAACTACAATTGGACGAGCACGAATGATGATGATGATCTTCGCCGCCATTTGTATCGTATTTGGCGCTGGATTCAATTTACTACTAACAAGGTATACGAGCGATACTACTACTACTACTACTACTGTGGATAGCACCACAGTTGTTTCTAATACTGATATCGATATCGATATCGACGCTGCTGATCGTCGCATCATGTACCCAGTTTCGAATCATTCCTCGAAATATCGTAACAACGAGGAATGTATGAATGATAATTGTCACAACGGTGACGATGACGATGTATTGTACATTGCTACTATTCCTTCCGACACGACGACTGTCAACACTGTTATTGTTGGAGATGGTGGCGCCATCATGAAAGACAGTACCACTGCATCATATATTTTGGCTCTGAACTGTCACAATGTCTTCGATTTTGCTCGGTCGATCACCCTACTTTTTGTGGCATGTGGACTCTGGTGGGGATTACGACTAGTTTGGATTTCTTCCTCTTCATCGGCGTCTACCACAACGAATAAGAATGAAATCGACAACGCAAAAAAAGAACCTACAACTCCTTCCGGTCGTCGTACTAGTCACGAGGGAAGTTTCCTCACTCCACCATCATTATTCAAAAACTCTATGGTAGAGCCTATGCAATATATGTCTCCGTGTTATGGTGATGGTGCATTGGACATTTCTCGTTACGAGGCAATGAAGTCGGACGAGCTCCGATCTTTGTTGCGTCGTCGGAAAGGTGATACTACAGGGTCGAAATCAAAATTGATCCGTAAGCTAGTTACACTATATCAATCGGAATTTGCTTGCTTGACGGTCCATCAGCTCCGCCCTAAATTGCGTAGACGTAATCTATTACAGGGTGGAAAGAAAGAGGATATCATCCGACGCTTGGTAGAAGCGGGTCCAATTTAATTAAGAAAAATGAATGAATATAAAGTACAGATACTACAAATAAATATAATGCATACGAACATGAAAAAGAAAGAGGATATCATCCGACGCTTGGTAGAAGCGGGTCCAATCTAATTAAGAAAAAGAATGAATGAATATAGAGTATAGATACTACAAATGAATATAATGCATACGAACATGTCTTACGACACCGACTAACATATAACTTTCAGTTAAATTATATCTATTTTTATTCTGGTAAATCCTAGTTATGTTATAATATATTGTACTGTTGAAATCTATCAGTGTATACTAAATACCGACAGGTACACATATATTTACAAAGTTCTCCGCTTGCTGTTTGTTTGTATTATATTCGTTCGTTCTGTTTTCTGGAATTTTCATCTAATATATTGTCCTGTGTTCAACGAAGATAACATTGCTTTTATAGATGACGTTATCAGTCTTGGGAATCATCATCATCATCATCATCGTTTGGGTGTCGATGTATTATGTTCTGTTTGTTCGTCTTCTCTATCCTAACTTGTTTAAATCGCATCGACGAGCCAATGCCGACCTTTCACGCAGCAAAAATAGTACAACCCGGTTATACTTTTTCTCATGAGGAACAGTTACATCAGAATTTTCGGAGGCTCATTCCAAGACGATATAAATATCGACAATAGTATTAGTATAAGTATTTCAAAAGTATTCATCATCATAATCAACTATTCCTGGTATATAGGTACGCTGCAATATATATATATATATATATATATATATATAATCGAAAATGTTATTAATAGTAACTAACTAGTCTCTACACTATTCTTTAATCTATCTATAGGTTATACCGTAAATACAAATTAAAAGTAGGTTAGGTATGTATTAGGTAGTCATTCTTTTACTATGAATGAAGTCGAGTCGAGTCGAGTCGAGTCGAGGCAGGACGGACGGTGACCGCCATACACAATCACAAACGATGATAGAGGTAATTTTTTTCCATTTTAGTTTCCATTTAGTCATTAATTTGCCATTATCATATTGTTTCCGTAAGTTTGAGTTTCCAAAGTCATTCCATTGCTGTACCCCAACCCCAAACCGCAATTATTACTAATATAATAGCTAAAAGCTTCCCAAATTCCGTCACCATTGTTCAATTCTGATCCAATTCTCCAAAAATCCAAAAATAATAAGGTTGGTACTATACAACAAACACATATGCTTGATAGTACAATAGCAGTAATTCCACCACAAGTCAAACCTGAACAACAATTTTGTGAATTATTATTGTTTCGTCTACTATTACCTCGAGTAGTAGTAGTTGCAGTACTGGTAGAAGTAATTTGAGTCGTAGAAGTTGGTGTTGGTGCTGGTGCACCTGTCGTAACAGCGATAGATGATGAGAATCGCGGCTGTGGTGGTGGTGGTGGTTGCTGTGATGGCGGCGGTGGTTGTGGTGGTTTTCCAGTAGAATAAGCAATCATGGGGGTCGTCGGAGCAGCAGCATTAGTTGTAGTATTTAGTTGTCCGTATAATCCACTATTAGCAGCTGTTGTTGATGTTGACAACCCGCCACCACTAATACTACTAAGTTCAACTTCACTTGAAGCGTGTGCAAATGGAATATTATCTTCATTGAAGACATCAGCGTTCACGTTAAAAGCTACTACTGCATCATCTGTTTCTTCTGTTGGCGCTTGCGATGCAAATGATTTATCATTACTATTATTATTGCGGATCGTCATACTATATAACAATACTTGTCCTGTTGTACAGTAGGCAATCAGCAATACTTTAGCGGTACAGTAGATCAATTAGTTACAGTAGTTCCAAAAGAGTAATGATATAGTAGTTCAAAAGAAATTTTTGTTTTTGTTCTTTTGTTTTGTTTTGCAGAGATTGATTGCGCTTAGTCCACGCTTGATTTGATTATTCTCATTAATTCCTCATTTCACAGGACTGCGATATTCGGCGTTAGATGTTTGTTTGAATCGAATGAGTGAGCCGTATACATCCTTTTATATGATTCCACCATAGTGTAGGTATTGTACCTTGGTACTAGACGCATATTCAGAATAGTATCTTAAAACAAAGCTTAGTGAAGTACGTACTTAGTACGCACTCACCTAAAACTATTTTGTTTTGAAAGCATCGAGCGCATCATGATGTTTTTTTCTTGTTTTCGGATACAAGTATTAGAAGTACAGTAATGAAGTACAGTATTGTCGTTGAGATATTTTATGCATTCTAATATTTTTTTAAATCCAATTCTAGTCATTTGCAATCACAACTAGCTATTGACAGGATTTCTTAATTTGGAAAATAAATCATCTCTTCATTGATTCCGACAAGCCTTTTAATTTCATCTCCTTGTGCTTCCAATCGATAATTGATACAGTACGAGGAAATCTGAATAGAAAAGAATACAAAATTTAAAAGAACAGGGACTTAAAATAATGAGAAGACGACAAAGCAATAATAATAACAGTAACCCAAAACGACGGTGTTGCTGTTGTTCGTCGTCGCCGTCGCCGTCCATGATGATGCTGTTAATATTTTATGACGATACTAGTCGTACTATTTCCAGGATCATCATCATCCTCCGTGATGGGATTTATTGTTCCTACAAAATTCTCATCTTCGCGAACTACGGTAGCTTCTACTGTTTCTACTACTACCACTGTTCCTTCCATCGCCATCGCCATCGCCAACTCCGCTCCAAAAACAACAAGAATTTCATTGAAAAAGGATACCATGATCTTCTCGTCGTCGATCGATAGCGATAGCGATGATACAAATAATGCTGCTGGTGCAGCTGGCGGACTGCGACTGACGAAACTAATACTGATACTGACACTGCAAGTAGTGCTGGTATCAGTAAAAAAAGAAAACCGACAGGATTTTCATTTTGGTATAAAATACCGAAAAAAGCATATCGATTATATACAGGGTATGCAAAACAATTATGGAAAGATACCGATACGTCGGCACGGTCTAAAATTGCCAATGATAAAGTTGCACAAACTGTCGGGATATGCAACACGTATTAAGTAATGAATACGCAACAAATATTGATGATCAACAAGCAGATGATGAAGGCACTATATCATCATCGTCATCATCGTCATCATCGGACGGCAGCAAGAAAAGCGAAGAAGCAAAGGAACGACTATTAAAGGCATGTGATGATATGCTCATTATATTAGATGAAAATAATAATGATAAGTCAGAGTCTACCGCTGTCGTTGCAGTTGCAACTGAAGATCCTTATGCTGATACTGCTAAAACCCAACTAGCAGCAGTACCAACAAAGAAAAAGGTTGCGAAAAAACAACGTTCGGTCTTATTTGGTGCTGTTATGGGTGCACTTGTTGCTGGATGGGTGTTTAGTGGTAATTATATCTTTACAGGATTATTTTGTTTAATTACTATATTAGGTCAACTTGAATACTATCGTATGATTATGAATACTGGTGTATTCCCTGCTCGAAGGATTTCTGTTGTTGGTGCTACTAGTATGTTTGTTACGGTACGTATTTGTATATATAATAAGTTAGTATTATTACTATTATTGATTGATTGATTGATTGATAATATCAAGATTTTGTCGTTAACCACGGCTTGTATTTTTCTTAATGCATCATGATTACATTGTGCCCTAACTTTACGTATTATTTGTTCCCTTTCTACATTGATACATAAATGCGGTCTTGTTTATTATTTTCATTTTCGTATTGTTTATTATTTCATTTATATTGCCATCGTCAATTTATTAACAACATATAAAGGCTTTATTTGCACCCGATTTGCATCAATTGTGTCTACCAATGTTTGGTTTATGGGCTATGATATGGAAACTTACCATGAGAAGAAGGATAGCAACATATCAGAAATTGCTACAACCTTCACGGGGATGTTTTACTTAGGATATGTGCCAAGTTTTTGGGTACGGATACGTACAATTGGTTCTGCTGAATTGATGGAACCAACACGATTATTTCCTGTAACGTTAGCAATGAGGACTTTTCTACAACAAAAATTCGGATTCTTAGTACCAAAGATCATCTCCCTAACTTTTCCATTAACGAATGGTGCTGTATTCATTTTCTGGTCATGGATTAGTTTAGCATTTTCAGATGTCGGTGCATACTTTGTTGGACGGAAATACGGTAAAACGAAACTTGGTACTATATCACCCGCTGCCGGTGCGACGTCACCAAACAAGTCTGTTGAGGGTGTCATTGGGGGTTGTATTGCAAGTTCGTTGTTTTCTATTGCAGGTGCATGGGCACAAAAATGGCCACATTTTGTTTTAACGGGTGCAATCCATGGAACAATCTTAGCCCTGCTGGGTTTGATTGGCGATTTAACCGCATCGATGTTAAAACGTGATGCTGGACTGAAAGATTTTGGAAATTTAATTCCAGAACATGGTGGAATTATGGATCGTGTCGACAGCTTTATTTGGACGGCACCCTACAGCTTTTTGGTTATAAAGTTTATTATTCCCGCATTGAAGGTGGCGTGTAAGGCGCCCTAAGAATGTATAATGCTTTTCTATATATGTGACTGTAGCAATAAATTGATCTTTTCGGGGCGATATCTTGGATTTCCGGTGGACAACATTTATTTTAATAATACTTATTATTCAGATAATACTATCAAATTTTACTTTTAAAGAGCTAGCTAGTCCCTATCACTGTAGGCTTACTATTGTCATTCTTTATTTATCTTTTGAAGATCCTTCGTCATATTTCTAGTAATGCTCAGACGTATCAGGAGCTAGAGGAATTGTATTCTTCTTCAGTTAATGCTTCCATTTATGATGATGATGATGATGATAAACGCAATACGAAATACGCAAATACGCAAATAATGCTTGCGACGCTGAGACGCATTCGCAAATGTAATGCATCAGCATCAGCATCAGCATCGTCAATGTCATAATACTCGTAGTATTTTTTCCGACCACGATCACTAGAACTCTTTAGTTTCATAAATTTTAGGTAAAGCGGGTTCTTCTTACAATCATCGGACAACATGTCAGTCTGCTTTAAATTAGAGATATCATTCTCCGATAGGTATTCAAAAATATTATCCAAAACAGTTGATTTCGAGGGGTGACAATAGATTCCAATGCGAGAAGATGGGACCAGCCAAGATCAAAGATAGATACCATTTCTTCAAAATAGGTGTCTCTATTGCGTTTCCAATTATCAAGAGCATACACGATACTTCGAAGAGAAACAATATCGCCTTTCTTGCGTGCTTCAGGGCAAAAGTATAGATTGCGTCCAGCGTAAGAAACTCGAAGATAGCACCGAGAATATCAGGACCAAGGATTGGTACAAATTTAGCATAGCAACTGGGTTCGGCTGCTTCGGCTGTTACTACTGAATAACTACGATTTTCTTGATACTAGTAGACATCGTGATGCGGATGGATGCTTGGTGGAAAGGCTTGGTTGAGAACTTGTTGAGATACTCGATAGAGAAGAACTTGGTGCGGGTGCGGATGCGGATGGATGCGGCGGTGATAGATGGTTAGCAAGATGGTATTGACTTGTTATTTTGTGGAACAAACAACTAGTTTCTCGTTGTGCGGAATGGATGAGGTGCTCGATTATTCACTCAACAAGGCGAGAGAATGATGGTTGGAATTTTTTATGAGATATAATATATGTCGAATTTCACATCATAGAGTGAACAAAAAAAAACGTTCGTTGCATTACCGGAAAAATTAGAAGAAAAAATTCATCGGTAGATAGTCGCCTGAAAACTTCCTCATACGGTGTGAAATAGAATCAATTTTTGAGTTCATTTTGAGCAACTCGACATATTATCCCTTCGGTCGATTGATATTATTGCTTGATTATATCACAAATAAATCTAAGCTAGTATTCGATCTTTTATACTCCTATGTATAGATGGATGCATTCGTCTTTGCTTGTGTATGTCCATTGTTGATTACTTTTTTGTTTTCTTTTTGTGTTTCAGTTGCGTTTGAGTTTGAGTCGAATTAGTCAGTCGAGTCGTAAAGGCGTACTAAGAAAAATGCAGTACATCATTGTAAAGAGCATGTCAGCGCTTTTTTGCCTTGCACGTGTTACAAGGCGGGTTAGACCGTTATTCTCGGTTTATTTTTGATCTCACAACGGCTTTATTAATGTATCTAACATTCCGATCCAATATTTTTTTATATGCATGCTCGATAAATGCTACAGTACACCTGAATTTAAAACAAAAGGAATTTTATTTGTTGGGATGAGAGACACACCCTTTCAACTGGTTGAATGTATTAAAATTTCTTAATACAGTAGGACCAACTTATATACACAGCCATATCGAACGACGTAAAGAATAGTGAAAGAAAGAAAGAAAAGAAAAAGAAAGCCTGGGTTCTGTCGAATAGATATAATATCATGTCGGATAGTATCGTCGGAAAGAACGAGAGGAAGGAAAATACTAAGTACAATCTACGATGGGCTGCCCTTTTTCTTGGAGAGCTTCGTGATGGTCTTACCATGGTATGTATTCCTGTCGTTATATAATATATAACAGAATAGGCAAACGTTTGCCCGGTTTCCTTGCGTTGCGTTCCGTTCCCTCTTTACTTTTATATATTTTCTTTGTAACTTTTGTTTCTATGACAATTCATGTAACTCATATATTCTACTTCTCCCTGGCGATTGATTGACTGGTTCTATCTAACATCTAAAATGAAAAAATAAAGATCAATATGCAAAGTGCATTTTTGATTGTGGCTAAGGGATATTCAGAAAAGCAAGTTGGCATGTTATTTTTCGTTTTTGGAATGTCTCAATTTTTATTTCAAGCACCAGCTGGATACTTATATGATTATACGGAACAAAAATTACTTTGGCTATCCACGGCGGGTGCATTAACGACGGTACTAACAGTACTCACGGCAATGTTTGCTGATGAAAATAATTTCATGCTTATGGTATTTATTAAATTCATTCAGGGTGGTGTTACATCATTCATCCCATGTGGTTTGAATAGTATCACACAGGGTATTGTTGGTTCAGTTGGTATGACACAACAAGTCGCAACGAATGAGATGATGAATCACTTAGGGACTGCCATTTTGGTTCAGATTGGTTCTATCATTGCCTACATCTTATATCCAAACATCGGACTTTTATTCGCGGTTAGCCCCATTTCATGCGTATTCTTTCTATTCTTTTTAAACAAAATCAAACCTGGAGATATCGATCATGATGCTGCTCGTGGTCTTAAGAAGGAAGCCGGCAGTGACAATGATAAGAATGCGAAGGAATCTTCCTACGCTCCTCCAGGTGGTGGTACCGACGAAGGTGCACCACTACAACACACATCATCGGATGTATCTTCGAAAGCAAAGAATTTAAACAACAAACCTAGTTTCGTTTTCGGATTAGGTGGAAATCAATCTACTCCAACTGATAGTATTATTGGTACACCGAAGGCAGATACGCCACTTCAAATCCTACGTGATCCGATTCTATTACTTTTTATTGCCGTTTGTTTTCTCTTCCATGTTTCGAATGGAACTATTCTACCATTGGTTATGCAAACACTAGCGATTGGTAATGGTAGTGTCGGTATATTGATGAGTGGTATGTGTATCTCCGTTGCACAAGTTGTTATGGTCTTTGCTGCTAAGATTTGTGGTACATATTCCGGCAAGTACGGACGGAAATGGTTGTTCTTGATCGGTCTTATTATCGTTCCCATCCGATGTGCAATATTAGCGCTTCTATTAACTTACAAGGGTGATGGAGAAGCCACTCTTTGGTGGCAGGCTGTGACACTTTCGACACAAATCTTGGATGGAGTAGGTGCTGGTACGTTCGGTACTATGTACATCTTAGTGACGAGTGATATTAGTGGAGGAACTGGCCGGTTCGGATTAACTTTGGGTCTAACAACAGCAGCTATGAGTATCGGAGGTACTGTTTCTGGATACTTAGGTCAAGCATTAGCTGAAGATTATGGATACCTACAAGCATTTTGGATTTTGTGTGTTATGTCGATAGTTCCCGCCGCATTGTACTTTTTCTGTATGCCCGAAACTCTTGCAGAAACCAATCAACACGAATCCATTCCTGTTATCAAGGAAGATGAAGAACATCAGCACAATTCCGGTACGTACTCGGGTGATATTGGTGGTACGGAGAAAGGAAAGAACTATGTGGAAATGACTTAAAAGAAGTGAAATTAGATTATCTCGACAACGCATGACGTAAATGGATTTGTTTGAAGGAAAGTGCATCCATACGTTTTTTCGTCTTCTGATGCTGTTGCTGCCCGCCATTGTGATATTGGAAGTCACCACTCACGGCGCACAGCTATTCAAGATTAATTTTGCAATACAAGTATAATTGCTTGCATACATGACATATAATAATACATAATAAATGTTTAGATATTAATTTTTAGTTTAGTCCGTAAATTTGGAACTATATTATTTTCACATTAGATTATTTATTTCGAGACGAGAAAGGGTAACGTAACGTACGGTAATATTCTTGTTCATACCACTCACTCCCTGCCTATAGCGAATTAAAAGTAAGTTTAGCTTGGATAGATATTGGCACCATATTGCGCTACTCGTAGGAAGCCCAAAACTGTGCTGATTGTGTATCACAAATACAGTGTACAGTGCTTTAGCCCATCTCTCTTAAAACACTTCTTTGACGGGTGGTTTCCAATTTTTATCAACACTACTATCGGCGTCCTTGTCGCCATCACCACTCTCGTCTTGACTATTGATATTATTTTCTTGTTGTTGTTGTTGTTGATCATTTTCTTCCTTATCTCTTTTTAATTTACGTTTTTCAATTAATTCATCTAGCGTATAACCAAATAATTCTTCACGATAATATAGTAACCAATTAGTACATTGTGCTCTTCTTGTTAAATTAGGTGTTAATTCTGATATTTTATATCCAGTAAATCCTATTGGTCTTAAGAATGTTTTTAAACTTTGTTTATTTTCCATGGGGACACTAACCGTTAGTCGTTGATTATTTTTTAAATTATCACGATCAACTTCTTTTGTATATATATGTTGCATACCAATTAAATCAGGTGGTGTTGGATATCGTTCTTTCCATTTTGGAAACACCTTTGTTGGTGTCCATATTTCATCATTTTTATTAAATCTATATCCTAAACATTTCCATACTAATGTATTAACTTCTAAATCTGTTACATTTGAACGACGTACAACGATTTGGTACAGATTTTCGTTTGTTAATTCATCTTTTGTTGGTTCACCTTCACGACTAACTACAAAAGCAGAATCGCCTTCCCCCTCCCCGACAGGTCCTCGTACCATATACATCGGATCGGCAGCTTCTAGGAATGGCTCTAACATTAATGGTGGATAATCTGCTTCTTGTTGTGCTTTCTTCACGGCAGCAGCAGCAATATCATCCATTGATTTTGATTTTGACGTTGATGATGATTGATCATCGTTATCGTCATCGTTATCGTCATCGCTTGTCGTCGTTGTCATCTCTAGTCGCAAAGGAGAACATTTATTGTTTATGTTGCTTCTTCTTCTTCTGCTGCTGCTGCTGCTGCTGCTGCTGCGACCGATAATTTCAGTAGCAGTATTAGTGCCGCCAATCTTATTGATTGCATTATTTGATGCTATTTGAAAAGCGTTGCACGTCGTCGAAAAGATAACAACGACTAATAAAATTGATGCTTTTGTCATGATAATAATGATAATATTGTTGTTGTTGTTGTTGTTGTGCTTTGCTGTTCTTGTTGTTGCTTTGTTGTTCAATTGCTTGAAGATTACAAATTCAGGACCAGTGCAGACAATACGAGTCGAATATTTTTTCTTAATGGGTAACAAGCTTTGCTAACTTTGTAGAGCAGCTATTAGTTTGCTGATAATCTAACTACAGTACTGGAGATACTTTGGGCTCGTAGAACTTGTAAACAAGGCAGATGTGCGTTTTAATGTTTTAATAGAATTCCATCAGCCACGTTGGATGGTTCACACATCATTATATTCATTGGCGCAGAATAAACAAAATTAATAAAAATAATTTCAAGTTTTCCCCGACCCTCCTATTTCCCCCTAAATATAAAACAACCACCAATCGATCCCTCCCCTAAATCAACATGAACGCAAACGCAACTCAAAATAGAACTTCCATCGCAATCATAAAAGTCCGAACTGATTAGCAACGCCCCAACGAGAATACTACGGCAGCAAAAATGAGCAAGTCACAAGCACAACCTCACAGATTAGTTCTCTATTGTAACTATAATAGAAACAATCTCACCCATCCATTATCAAACACACACGTACATGATAATACCTCGTCCGACGCACAAAACAACAACAACTACAAAGAGAAAATTGTTCCTAGATTTCTATTGTTCTATTCTATCTATCCTAATTGATTACGAACGAATGATGAGCGCCAGTAACATCGTACAAGCACAAGAAGATGATCTTAAACGTCCTCGTGGTGAGCGTATTCCTTTCCAGCAACTAGATGACAACAGTAACAACATTGTTACAACTAATCAACGTTATGCGGGGGCGAAGAAGAATATGGATCATCATAGCTCTCATCAGTATCGTCATCGGGATGAATATGAATACAAATATAGCGATCACCACAACGTCGATGAACATCAGAAGTTGAGGACGAAACGCTCAAATAGTCCGAAGATTATGGGTCTATCGCCGCCGCCGCAGCAGCAGCGACACCAACAAAAACAACGAAGTGAAGTAAATTACCTATCAGAAACACCACCATCCCCACCACCTCCTCCTTCGTATCATGGACCACATGTGTATGAGGGAGGCCCGTACGCGATGCTTCGTCCTCCTCTTTCTTACATGGCTGAATATTATCCACCGTATCATCAAAGTTATCCTCCATCTCACATGGACATCGACAACGAGACAGGAGCGGGAGCGGGAACCGATAACGCCGACAACAAGACTTCAACAGCAGCATCAGTAGCACGACGACCATCGCCACCACCACCACCACAACAAACAAACTATCGTTATTGTCCATCGTTGTCCGGCAATGACAGCAGCAGTATCAATAGCAACGGCTGCAACTACAAATACGACGACGTTATCGAAGTGAGTGGTAATAATAAGAATAATGATACGAATACGAATACGAATGATTTTAATATTCGTCAAAGATTATTGGAAGGAAGAAAATCCGACAGTAATGATAACAATGATAGTAATAATGTTTTCCTTTCAAACGCAATGTCATCCAATTTTTCCAGTGATTCGTCTGGTAATGATTCCGCTCCTGCTGCCATCAAGCATCCATCTACTATCAGTGGTACAAACAAGCGCTGTAAGATCGATTCGTCCAACAAGAACGCTACTGCTACAGCATATGATGTAACAAACATTATAGCAAAGAAAGATGGCACTGTACACAACGTCCGTCCCGTCGCTGTTAGCTACACCCAGAAGAGAGGCAATGGTGGTGGTGGTGGTGGTGGTGGTGTGTTATCATCATCAACGTCAACAACAGCAAATCACCGACAGAAGAAAAGGAAATATCAGACGTTTGAAGATCAATTGGTCCAGCTTGCTGATTACAAGGAGAAGAATGGGCACTGTAATGTTCCTCAAAGCTTTCAAGGATGCAGAAGCAAGCTTGGAAACTGGGTCTGTGACATGAGAACACAATACAAGAAATATAAAGAAAGCAAACCGAGCAATATGACAAACGAACGAATTAGTGCATTAGAAAAACTTGATTTCAAATGGAGTAAGAGGCATAGCTTTGAAGATCGATTGGCACAGCTTGCTGATTACAAGGAGAAGAATGGGCACTGTAATGTTCCTCAAAGCTTTCAAGGATACGGACTTGGACAATGGGTTGACTACCAGAGAAAAGATTACAAGAAATATAAAGGAAGCAAACCGAGCAATATGAAGAACGAACGAATTCGTGCATTAGAAAAACTTGATTTCAAATGGAGAATTCGTACCAACTTTGAAGATCAATTGGTCCAGCTTGCTGATTACAAGGAGAAGAATGGGCACTGTAATGTTCCTCAAAGCTTTCAAGGATGCAGAAGCAAGCTTGGAAACTGGGTCTCTGGCATGAGAACACAATACAAGAAACATAAAGAAAGCAAACCGAGCAATATGACGAACGAACGAGTTAGTGCATTAGAAAAACTTGATTTCAAATGGCAAGGAAACTGCGGACCTGCATTTAGAACACTTTCGTTGCTAGCACAGCAGGAGAATGACGACAATGAAGTTGTCGCAGTAGCTCGTTCCGTTCCTACCCTAGAAGTTCCTCCGACAGAAGTTGTCATTGATGTCGAAAAAGAGGATCAAATTGAACGCGAAGATGATGATCAGCTGTTTGGAGATAACACTATGACCAGCAGCAACAATGGTGACAGTGATGAAGATATCGGCGAAGATAATGTTTACCGTGCAGAAGGAGACGACCATTACTATGGTAATTCTGACCATGATGGTGGCGGTTGGCATGATCTTGGTGATGACTTCCACAATAGTGACGATGATTCTTTGGTCTTTTAGCTAGCTAGCTAGCTAGCTAGCTAGCTAGCTATGGAAGGAACGAAGGCTAGATTGATGAATGCAGTGGGATTGTGCTAACTCTCGTGTGAAATAAGAAAAGAAAACAAACAAAATTATCGACTGACTCACTCATTCAGGGAGGTGCACGTTTAGTGTGAAAGAAATGGAGAACTAGTAAAGAAAAGAATAGCACGATTAGTTATTAAAATCACATCATAATATACATAGAGATACTCCCCGAAATGATTGCTTTCTTGTCTATAAATAATACTATTATAGAGTCCTCGCCGTTACGGTACCTCCAGATATAGTTCGGCTAATTCGGCCGGTCTGCGATTGACTTCATATCGAATAAAAGGGTTGCTTGGTTCATACAATAGCTGGCTTTGATCCGAATAGATACTGTTCATACTATATTTGCCATCACAACAAGCAACAAGTACAGTACGTACAGTATCTATTCATCATTAATAAACACACACAGTACTACTTATTAGTATAAATATATCATATATCATTCAATCGTAATGATAGTTATCTGGATTTATTCTTTTGTACTGAATACCGTTCCATCATTATCTTTGTTTTTCATGTCTCTTGGGGTGTAAAAGGGTGACTTTAACCCTCTATTTTGTGAGTAGATCTTAATATTTTAAGGATTTAGCGTGCTTTTGTGCGTTGATTCGATTCATTCTTTCACAGAAGAAAAAAAATGCTCATCTTCAGTATATATTTATTTATTGTAAGTATTTTGTGGCGCCAATATTATTGATAACGAATTCGCGCTTTAAAAATGATGCACGCAAGAATGATTTATTTAGGCCCTAGCGGCCAAAACAACGAATGAATCCATCGGATCGTAAAATGCCTCTACCGGTATTCGAGTATTAGTCATTCACAATATAAACTCCAAACAATAATCACACATACACAGTATAACATGAAACATCCCCATAAAACATAAAATCAATCTATAAATAGTAGAACAGTGTCAGCAGATACTATAGCTCAGCTATAACCGTCACCGTTTCGCTACCCTAATGAAGTCTATTATTATCCTGGTCACTGGCGTCCTTTGGATCATCTTAAGTTATAGTTCAACCATCGTATCGTCTGCACCATTATCGTCGTTATCATGCAATGACGATGCCGACTATCGTTTCAAAAAC
This sequence comes from Fragilariopsis cylindrus CCMP1102, assembly GCA_900095095.1. Lineage (NCBI taxonomy): Eukaryota > Bacillariophyta > Bacillariophyceae > Bacillariales > Bacillariaceae > Fragilariopsis > Fragilariopsis cylindrus. Next base: position 92,277 of record FMBT01000330.1, on the reverse strand, counting down.
ATCTCTAAAAAAAGTTGTAAATGGATAGGAAAGAAGAGCAATAAAAAAGTGGATAAATTATGTGAAAAAAAGAAGTCGATCCGAAAGAATTGTGCCCTTACTTGTGGAGAGTGCGACGAGGACGAATTTATTGATGTTGCAACATCATCTCCTACAAAATCACCAACCAATCTTCCAAGCAAGGCTCCTAGTAATGCACCTAGTAATGCACCTAGCAACGTATCGAGCGATGTACCTACAAACTCACCTATCGATTCACCATCACCACCACCACCACCGGTATATCCCTGTGGCTGCTCGACGTGTACCGATTCTGTATTGAATACATTTGCTGGAGAACCCACCTGTGGAAATAGAATTAACTATCTACGGTACAATTTAGGATTTACTGAAGAAGCTGCATGTTCTAAAGTTGGTGGTATTGAATTTCCAAGTAATGATATTTGTGGTAAATGTGATCCTACTCGATGCATTGACAACGAAGATGAGGATAATGAGGATAATGAGGATATATCACAGCCAAATCAACCTCAAAATAATGACAATAATAATAAGTGTGGTGCAGCAGTGAATTCATCAAATGATTCAAATCAAAAATGTATGGATGATTTATGGTCCCCAACAGGCGATTCAACTATGCATTGTTTTGCGTATGGTGGTTCGGGTGATCCATGTCATTTAAGTAATAATAATGACTCTAATGATGGACTTGATAAGAATCCATTGGACTGTAAAGGGGATACATTCTATTTATGGGACGAACCTGACACACAAGGGAAGTCATACGATTGGGCAGGTGAGGCATGGTACGACTATTCACGTAAATTTGAAATAGAACTGCGTGAACTCCGTACGAGTGGTACCAAGATCACTTCACCATTACTAAAAGCTGGTGGAGAAGGTGGTTTGGGTAATAACCTTGATGAATTCTTGAATGCGTGTGGAGAAGCATGTACCAACAAGGATGATCCAGCTTATATTGATGTAATTGCTGTAAATGCATTCTGTGGTGATTTTAATGGCCCATCTGGATGTAGAGGTGGTGCTGCATTCATCAATAATGAAGCACTAAAAATTTCAAGATCTACAATTGATGACATACCTGTATATATAACCAATTGGTCCCGACTCGGTACATCTAATCCTGATGATCAAATAGATGCTATTGATTCTATTGATGAATTCTTTCCAGGTAGTAGTAACGATACTGGAGTGGTACAACGAGTATATTGGTTCGGTGCCACCGATTTCGGAGGTGCTTCCAGTAATAATTTTCTAACGAATGTCCTTTCGGACGGAAAAACGACATTGGGAAAATATTGGCTTGACAAGTGTGAAAGTCTGTAGTGTAGTGTAGTGTAATGTAATGTAATGTAGATGATAGACGGTACGATATGATTTGCACTGAGTTATTATATAGAGATCATAAATAGATTGATATGAGCAAACACATAAATAATACAAGTCACTTCTGATGGATTATTCAAACTTTGATATCATTACTACTATTATTATTATCGTTATTATTACTATCACTATCACTATCACTATCGTTATTATTAATCAGTTCGTTACATATATATATGTACTGCACTGCACTCGTTACATATGTTAACTGCACCATGCTTTGGCCATGCTATGGCATGTTATTTGTGATGGACCTTTTCTCCTTTCCTTTCTGTTATTTTCTGTCCTATTCCATTCCATTCTATTACTTAAAAGCTAACTAACTCGTTCATCTTTATTTACTCATTATCATTTTAGTTTACGTTAATCATCGAAATGATTGCAACGACTAAAGCTGACGCTGAAACGGCGGACGATGGTAGTGACGATGACGATGACTCAGGTTCAAGACCTTTCAAATCGCCAATTGATGGACTTTCCTCTAAGAATGGTGCCGATTGATCCATCCCTTCCATATCTGAAACATCTGTTTCATTACTATCATTCAAAAGTGATGCTATTTCTGTTAACGGCCTAACCCCCACTGTTGGATCTTGGACCAGATCTTGGGCCCCAACAAAAAGAACCGATCGTTGGACGATGACGTTGTTTAACGATGTGGCAATGATAATGAAAAGAAGAACAAGAACTGAAGAAATGTTATTGTTACTGTTATTGCGGAACATAATCATGATACAGAATTATTTGTTTTGTTGTATTATTTATTTGTTTGATAGAAGATGATACCTTTTTAACTTATGATAGCATTTTGTGGTGCGTAATTGAAATGCTTTTCGAGAAAACCAGTAAAATTCTTTTGAGGAGCGATTTGAATTATTTGAATTTAAAAAATGATCTGAAGGAATTAAAAAAATTACTTATGATGGCAGTTAATTTTATAAAATAAAATGATAAGCGAAATATACAAATTGACGAGAGGCAAAGAGCGATGCGGAGAAATTAGGAAGTTTGCTTACTACTAATCCAGTTCCGAAAACAAGAAGAACTTCTCGGAAAATGAAACCTAAGTTTTTTTCGTTAACTACACTCATTTTGGCCCCACTTTTGATTCTTTTTTTTCATTCCTCGGACAACACGGTCTGTTTGTCTCCGGGTTACGATTGGGTCCATTGAGTCAAAGATATGTTTAACCTTATCCTAGTATTATAATCAGTCGTGGATCCCCCTGTCATGGATTGTATATTATCGATGATTGCGATCATCGATCATCGATCATCGTGATAAAAACAATCGCGTACAGTAGAGGTGTTCACGCAATTATTGCGACAAGAGAAAAATGAGATATTATTTGCCGATCACGCAATGCATTGCGGCTTCTGCCTCTTCTTCTTTATTCATTCATTCGAAAGAAGAGAACAGAAGAAAAGAAAGAAACACCAGCAACAGGAAGTACTGATGGTGATCCTATTTACTATTTACTCTACAACCTTTTTCACTGTCATATCAACATTGCGAACAACAAGATAGACGAAGGCAACAATAACAACAACGAAGAAGAAGAAGGCCACGACGACAACAGCAACAACACCAACAACAACAGCGCAAGGAGAAAGCATCTGCCCGGTATAACAATGGCGGGGGCAAGGAGAAAGCATCTGCCCGGTATAACAATGGCGGGGGCAAGGAGAAACGAGCTGCAAAGTATCACCATGGCGGGGGCAAGGAGTCAGATGCTGCTAGGTATGCTGCATCTACAAATCGTCCAGTGAAACGACACACAGGTGCTCGTTGCAACGATATCACTCTTGGTCCAAATGGTTTGCACCGGTGCCGACTTGATACTACACTATCACACTCTCAATCGCAGCAAACTAAAGGGAAGTCACCAACATGTGCTCTACACAATTGGGCTGGCAAAAGGAAGCAGGGAAAAATGTTCTATTGTGAAACTTGTAGTGTTAACTTGTGTACTGATTGTTTCACTACCTTTCACACCAACTTTGACTTAGTTGCAGTAAAAGAACAGCTACACAAAACGGATCTGAAGAAAAAAAAATAGCAGAAAAATAACGAAATAACTTCAGTCAAAAGACAAAATACTAATACAAATTAGAAGGAATATTATTATTTTCATTCAAAGTAGCCTTTCGCTCTCGATCAGCGCGCACTCTTCGTATCCTACTTCTTTTTTAAAATTCCACAATTCCACAACTCTTCGTTATCATCGTTGTTTGATATTTGATGACTTGATACATACCGATTACTATCAAACGCATTCAATAACCAACGATTGATAATAGTCTGCCATTTTAAGTACAAACTCCAGATGGAGAGATGGGCCATGTTACCGATAGTCTATATTCGATACCAGGTCGGGGTACGTGATAATTATTATTGACGTACTTCTATTTTGGCAATATTTGTTAGTCCAAATTCCTACCTCCTGCTGCTTCAGCTAACATTGTATTCGAAAAAAGATCTTGTTTTCTATGTTCTATCGTTATATATATAAGTAGTACCAGTAAAGTTGAAAAGGTTTCGTTTGTCAAAAAGAATCTAACGTACACACGCTCATGTTTGGCATGTCATTCCGTAAGTTACTGTGGACGAGAATGCAAAAAAAAAGGCATTGAAGAGACACAAATTGATGATAATGTCTGTGTATACTTAAAAACCTTGGAACACTCGATCATATTCGGGCATATAAAATCCGTCACCACCATCTTCGGTATTATTATATTTGGGTACGGGAGTTCCATCCAAATTTTCGTAGACGTGTCGAATCGGTATGGTTTGTTCCCGTTTTGCCTGTTGCGGTGTTGTTGTTTTTGTTGTTCCTTCTTTCTTGTTAGCATTAACATCATCATCATCATCATCATTATTGACATCATTATTGACATCATTGATGTCAGTTCGATTTAACTCGATTGCCCACGATGGTAATACCGAAGAGACGAAGACGAAGACGACGACGACGGCGATTTCGATGACGTAGTAGTTGGCCAAGGCCTTGCCGATCCTGGTTTCGTACCAGGTCGGATTTTGATATCTTTCCAGAAAGCCATCATTAAACTAACTCGTCGAGGTCGTTGTTGTTGCTGCTGTTGATTAGGATGAATACAATTATTTTTTGTCGGATGTGTAGAATTCGATGACGACGATGATGTGATGATGACGATGATGATGACGATGACGAAGGATGACACCCTTACCAGGGATAACACCGTGTAGTACACTACCATCAAAACAACCAATCTTGATGGTTTGGACGATACCAACCAACCACATACAGAATTAAGATTTGTGTGGTTGGATTACGTAATCGTTGATTCGTCACTAAGGTTGGACCACCAATTTTTGAATGTGATGATAGGTACAACACTGTACTCACGATGGGATGTTTCGGTACGGTGGATCGACCTTCATCGTCGGAATCAAAATGCAATTGATGACCCGAGGCATGTGGACGATTGTGAGCCCATAATTCCACATATCGTGCATCGTGGCGTAATTTAGGAAACTTGGCGGAGACTGACTCGCAAGATAAAATTTTGTCAATAATAGTCCTCAAAAATGCAGCAGGAGGAGGAGGAGGAGGGTGTTGTTCCTTCGTCGTCTTCTTCTTCTGCTTCTTCTTCTGCTTCTTTTCCTGTTTTAAATCGATAACATACGAAAAATATGGAGCTGATGGTTCCTTATCGATAATATAGTCATGATCTTTCCAATACGACGATGATGTATCTTCAAATACCTTCCGTAAGTGATGAAGTTCATTTTTGGATAAAAAATCATCATCGACACAACACGGTGGAGGTGGAAATGATGAGGATGAGGATGAGGATGGTAACGTCGTATTCTTCTTCTTATTATTCTTATTAGAAGTAGTAGTAGTAGTTGGATAATTTAATATCCGTTCCGATAAACGACAGTCAAATTTTAAATACTTTAATCCCATTGTAGCTTTGTAGGATCGACCAGATTGTAGATACAATAAGGAAAGACGTTCCGCAGCTTTACGATATTCTTCTTTTGACAATGTAGCGCAGATTGTTGTTGTTGTTGTTGTCTTTCTTCCTGTTGGTGTTGTTGTAATAATTGATTTAATATTACTTTGTTCCTCCTCTTTAATAGCATTGGCGGTATTCCGTTTCCGTTTATTTTTATGTTTCTGTTTATTACTTGTACTATTGTTTGTTGTTGCTATTATTGCCGAGGATACTATTACCTCTTGTTTTGAATTCAAAGCTTGACGATAAAGATTTTCTACATGATCCAAATCTTCCCGTGTCGTTGCATTTTGAAGCCACAATTTTCGAGCTTTAACACACAAAGATAAAGCATCATCATTGTCATCATCATCTGCGCCAGGGATTGGTTGTTTCTCTGATCGTCGGCCTTTCATTGTACATTAATTATTATCTTGTTTATTGACCACTTTCTATTTGTTTTAGTTTGTATTGCGTTAATATGGTATCCATTTGGAATGATGAATAATTGGAACAAAAAACGAGGGGGTGTGATTGCACGAAAACAAACTAAAAAGGGGGGAGGGCTTTTAACTTTAAATCACTGAAGCGACTGCAGATAGACCCTCCCCAACATTTGTGTCACAGTGTATTCTTAAATCGACGTCGCATTTTGATCGATAGTACACTGTACAGTACCGTTAATAGAGATTGATTGATTCCTTCATTCATGATAATATCATCTCTATTCCTTCGTTCACGCCATCAAACACAGTATTCGGGTACCTATGTTCAAATGTCAAAAGTTAATCACAAAATCATATCAACGATTCGATTCGATTCGAATCATTCATTCATTCAAGAACGACTGATGAAATCAGAATTCTCTTTTCTGTTGATGCCGCAAATTGTAGCCATAATAATGCTGGTCAAAAAGAGAAAAGCTCATTAAATTAATATGTCGAAAAGATATATAAATAGATGATACACATAGATAGGAAGGAAGGAAGAGAGAAAAAAAGAGAATAAGAGAGAGAGAGAGAGAGTGAGTCGCTTATCATTCAAGAAGAAAAAGAAAAAAAAGAATTCGAAACAAACAATATAAGAACGAACCATGATGCGGTCAGTTTTTAATGCTACTACGACGATGATGTCGACTGGACGTTATTGCCGTGTAGGCAGTGATGTGTTTGGTATTGGTGGTGGTCGTCCAATCTGTAACAAAACATCAGCATTCAAGTATTATTTTTCGACTAAAATGAACGGAGCATGGCCAGTAATGGAATCTCCATCAGAATCATCATTGGTAGAAACAGAAGATGATGATGATTATTCTTCCAGTAATAATAAAAATGATAATATAAATGGCAAAAAAACAATTATACGATCAATCCCTGCAAAAATGAATTACGTCACGCCTGACACAACACTTATTAGCAGTCGAAGGAATTTAGAAGGTACCGATTCGACCCTGGAAGGTGCTAATTGGGATACAGTAGAATGTCGAATACATAATGCCCGTGGAAAGGGATTTGTTCTGAATAAAAATGGATTTGAATTGGTCCATCATGATATTTCAAAGATCTCAAAAAAAAGTAATGATAATGACACTGACAATGATGACATCGACTTCTTCAATCAAGATGACGTTGTTCGTCGGTATTACAAATCATGCGAAGATTTAATCACGGAAACTCTTCTGAAAGATGATGAGTATCATTCTAATAATACGTCATTTCAAGTGTTTGCTTTCGACCATAATGTGCGTAGTTCCAACAAAAGTAATGAAAAGACTATTAAGAATAGTACAGGTGGTGTCGTGCAAATACCAGTTGCTGTTGTACATGGTGATTACACTCGAGTTTCTGCTCCACAGAGGTTGAAGGATTTATCGTTACCTCCGAAGGTAAACGATGTATTGCGTGGTCGCTTAGGAGGTAGCAATGCCACACTTCTTGATCCGTTGCAAGTAATGGATGCGACATTAGACGAAGAGAAACCACGTCGACGATATGCCTTTATTAATGTATGGCGGAATATACGTAAAGATGAACCTATCCGACAGTACCCATTGGCTTGTGTCGATGCGATGACATCAACTTTCAATGAAATGAGATTGAGGCAAATACATTACGCTGATAGGATTGGTGAAACATACTTTTGTGCTCACAATGAGAAGCATCGATGGTATTACTTTCCATCGATGACTTTTAATGAGGCTATGCTGATCAAACAGTGGGACAATACAGCTGGCTTAGCAAGGGGTTCGAATGAAGATACAGATCTAGCAACTATGACCTTGCATTGTTCATTACTTGATATGACTGCCCGCCCTGACGATGACAGGGAAAGTGTTGAAACACGATGTGTTGTAATCTGGGATCATGAGTAAAATAACAATAATAATAATAATATATTCGATGTGTAGCATTAATATCCTTCCATAACATATTGTAAGATAAGGAAAACTTTTATCTTATATCCAATTATTATATCATCTATTATCCATTACCTACTACTTTTTAGATATATCTATATACGTGTAGAATTTAGCTCTTTTCATGGATTTGCTTTTGTAGCTTAACGATCGTAGCTTTTGTTGTTGTTACTTATCACCATTATGTTTCACTAGTGGAAGTACAAATATTATAAGTTATTCACTGGCGTTATCAGATTAAATCGGTTATGATTGAACTGGGACGAGAGTTAAAATGGCCAACCCGTAACAAATGATGGCGACAATCACACGAGAAAAGTCCACGGAATCCATTTCGTTTCTTGCCGGTACTTCATTTCCAGTTTGAAAGGCAAGACAGAAGGAGAAATAAAACAGAAACATATCAGATCCAAACAAACCAGAATAAAGTAGGACCGCAAGCGTCAATGTTCCGATAGACATCTTCTCGGCGCGATCGAACAGTGCCAATGTGAGCCTTCCACCATCCGTAGCTGATAAAGGAAGAAAAAGAAAGAAACGACGGGAATAAATACTAGTAAGTATAATGCAAAACATACATATTGTACGATAGTAATTAAAAGTTCATTCATGCATCAATCAAACTGGAAAACATAGCAGATCAGATCAGAACAGAACAATCAAGCTTAAGTATCTTACTTCCGATTGGTAACAAAGCCAATGCATTCACAAGAAGACTGGTGTATCCAGCAATTGCGACTGGGTGCAATGGAATATTAATTCCTGTGGAGGGGGCACCTTCCGGAATAAACAACGATCCTGAAATAATGTTATCAATGATCGCTCCACCTAACGTGCTTTGACGGAGAATATCTAACGGTAATGCGGGTAGCGTAGAAGGATCACTAATCAAGGTTAATTTTGCGCCGATAACAAGTGCGATACAACTTGCAACGATACCAGCTAGTGGTCCAGCAGCTGAAATATCAAACATATCATTTTTGTTTTTTGGTAAGGTTTTGAATGTCGTTACAGAGCTCGTTATGCCCGTAATGAAGGATGGGACGAACACCGGAACGGATAACTTAACACCCTTAGAAATTGCAACCAATTGATGGGCAGCCTCGTGAATTAACTGCAGCCCAATAAAAGTTAAGAATACTGGAATGGAATATTGTGTTAAATATGACAAATCGGGCTGTAAATTCGCTTCGACTAATTTCATATCAGCATCGACTCTGCTTGCAATTTGATCGTTCAGTAAAAATGGGTACACACTCAAATACCACGAAGTTGCTATTCCCGCAATACTCGTTAACGTCAACCCGAGTCGATTCGATTTACGTACTATGTTTGGACCAGTGATGTATAAAATCGGTTCCGATCCTGCAAACAATTCAAGTGTTTCTTCTTCTAGCATATTACCAATCGATAACGAGTCTAAACTTTCACCACCAATTGAAGAATTAGTCATGGGTCCGTAACTTGGTGTGTACAGTACCGTAATTTGGTCCATCAGATTCGGTCTCGTTTTAGATATCTCTTTATCGATCGCATCAAGTAATTCATCCCCATTATCGAATTTATGATTTCCAGATATCGCCCACCCGCCGGGTACCTTCGATGGTTTTGCAGATGACGAAAATTTTATAGCAGGTAAAATTGTTTTCGTTAATACATCAATTTGTGCCGACGTTGGTTCTTCTGATACATAATCGTCGCCCGCATTTTCTCCTCGTGACGTTACACATTTCGGATACATCGACCCAAAATAGGATTCATTTACAAACAAATTCTTCATAAAGTCGGGTGTTATTTCTTCAATGGGGACACTCGTTAGAATATTTCCACCCATTTCTAAATAATAATCACATTCTAATGCATACAATGCCAGTTGGGTAGCGTTCCCATCCGCCTTTTTTAACATCGTTTTCGTCACGACGATCATATTATCATTAGTGAAATATAAATCCGTGGTATTACCACTATCGAGTATTTCACACTTTTTCCTATCGATGTCCATTGGTGTAAATAATGGTTCCGTTTTATTTGTAAAGAAGCTATAATCAAGATTCCTGGTCATATTCCAACGTTTTAAAAATTCCTTCTTATCGATCCCAACAGCATCCATCCCAACAAATGCTGCTAATATTTTTAGTAAAAAGTTCGGAATTTTTTCAAGATCCTTTTCTGTTTGTATGTTATAATCACCATCGTCAAGTGCTGCAAGTTGAGTAGCAACCTCGATCACCTTCGTGTCATCAATATCTACATTGATGAATTTATTTTTTGAAGATGATGAACTTGCTTGTGTTGTTGTTGTTGGTGTAGCAGTACTTGAAGTAGTAACGGTCTTGATCGGAGCTGGTTCACCCCGTAGTTTCGCTTGTAATGCATCTAATTGATACTGTAAATCATCCACAGTAATTTTGTTGTCAGCAGCAGAATTCGATTTTACATCTTGTACTACTTTCGACTTCAACAATTTCTTTTCGAGTTTCTCGATTTTTGACAATGTCAATTCAGCGTCTAATTTTTCCGCTTCCAATCGTGCCCGTTCCGCCATAGCAAGATAATCCTTAGGTGATGGTGGTTCCTTCTTCTCTGTCTTAATAACGTTATTGTTATTATTATTGTTATTGTCTTTGGGTGGAGTAGCTGTAGCTGTTACTGTCGCTGGTGGTTTTGAAACCGGTTCATCTTCTGTGGCGGTAGCTGTAGCTGTTACCGTCGCTGGTGGATTTGAAACCGGTGCATCTTCTTTCTCCACGTTTTTCGACGTTAGGTTCTTTAACCGACCGAAAAATGGAATCGATGGCAAGGACTTCTTCTTCTTCTTTTCCGTAGTATTCTCGTTGCCATTTTCGTTGTTGTTGTTGTTGTTGTTGTCCCCTCCTTATTCCTTCCGAATAAATAGAGTGGATCATGTTGTGATCGATCTAGTTGTACTACCCTTCGTTCTGGCATTAAAAAATGATCCTTATTAGTGGTCGTTGTTTTTGTTGTGGTCGAAGTAGTAATCGAAGTTCTTGTCTGAAATGATTCTGTAACAAGAATCATCCCAGAATCCTCTGTAACACACCAAACAAACGCTAAAATAGCAATCACAACCATCTTCAACGATGACGCTGACGACGACGACGACGACGACGACGTGCGTAAACCCATTGTTGTTGTCGTTCTATGCTGTTTGCTATCGTCTCCTACTCCTCGATTGGGAATAACTGTTCGTCTGGATTGTCTACTACTAGTACTAGTAGAAATCTTCTGGATATCTTGTCGTTGTTATCGGAAACAGTTAGTTGTTATCGCGGAGATGGTGAATTTTTCAAAATCGTGTGGCTGATCACGATAACAATGAATATCATCAATCCATCGAATGATGTGTGACGAATGAACCAATCACACTCGCTTTTTGCTTTCTTTCTTCACGACAGCATTAGCATCCTCATTAAAGAATGTCGTTTCCACGTGGCAGCGAGGTATGATATGCACGTATGTATCGTAAGGTACCCTTGTCTGCTTATAGTTACGATGGGACCTCATAGATGTTATGATGTTCATCCACTTGGTTTTGTGGTACAAGGATACTTACTTAGTTGTACATCTTACTTTATCCAGACTAAGCTAGCTATAGTACCATAATTTCAAAATTTAGAAGGAACAAATCAAATCAAATCATTTTTCATTATAGTTAGTAGTATCATATATCAATGAACGATGATCAACATCTCATCTAATATTTTCAGGTGATTAACAATAAAATGCAGAAGCACCTATCCTATCTGTGCTTTGGAAGTTGTCACTTCTTTCCTTCTATACAATGCATGATGATACACAAAAATTTGCTTCCACAAGATGCGTACCAGATCTATCTTACTACTACTACAGTGCGCATATTACTTCGAGGTGTTTGGCGTTGTCAGATATGCATATTATACATTGAGTACCGGTACGTTCAAATACTGGCATAGTATGGAGAGGAACATTGTTACTGGTAATATCCCTACTGCTTCTGCTCATAGTGAGTTGCATCTGCCATTACATGGGCCTTTTGATCCTACCTACTATTCTTTTTCCATCAGGTGTGGCTAGGGTATAGCCAAGCTCATGCCGTCGTATTTGTCATGATCTGCTAGCACTTTGTACAGATTTGGTTGTCCATTATCAGTAGTGTAGAAGTGCACGTCTACTATCACTGCTGTCATATCTCCATACAGTCTTCCATTATTTGAAAAGGTTCTGATTTGAATTGGAGTGCCATCCTCAGATTTGGAATCTCCTACATCAATATTGTCTTCTTGTAGTCGCAGTTTTGTTCCATGGAGTGTGCATTTCTCCCAGTGTTTGTTGTTATTTTTGCCGGTGCATAGATTGTATACATGGTTGCTATCTGCTATTCTGTAAGATTCCCATGTTCCTGAATTACTGTGTTTTTGTGTCCATTATCCTAGATGCTTTTTCAGTTCCTTACTGCCTGTTGTAAACAATTGTATAACTCTTTTCCAAAGGTTCACAGCTTTGAGTGCCTTGTTTTGTTTTGGCTTTTGTAGATGTGTATTATGGTATTATTCTTTGTTGTGGATGTTATTTTCTATTCCAGGTACAAGTACATAGCCTTTGATGCTGCATGTTTTGCTCAGATAGATAGTTTATACCTAAGAAATACATCCTGACACTATTGATACTTTTTCATTGAATCTTTGTGAGGTTCATGCTTATTGCTCTTTCCATAATTTTCCCATTGTTATGCCAATGTTTTGGTCGTATTATTGCTTCATGCAATTTGATGGAACCACCTATCTTGTGTAGGTACTTTTATCATTGCTGGTATTACACTTCCATCGATGTTTTTGATATTTATGCCGGTTTGTTCTAGTATTGGTATTGTTATTCCTCCTTGGTATGTTGTCCATGCAAGTACAATTTCTAAAGCTTTTCCTATACCCTCAGTAGGCAGTAGGTGTTCTGCAATTTTTAGGGAATTTAAGGACACATCCTGTTCCAGCTATTACTTTCAGTAGTGTGAATTCACCTCCCAATAGCTCTGCTGGTCCTGCTAGAACTGACACTTGATGTGTTGCAGTTACAACAACAAGCTGCATATAGTTTTGGCATGCTAGCTGTTTTGATTGAATTGAGCAGTTTTCCTGATAAGAAAGACTGAGCGAGGTGTATTCAATTGCCGGTTACCATACTGATTGTACTAACATCCGTGTCTCTGCTCTTGTTCCTCCGCATTTTACTATCGCGTCAACTCTTTCCACTGCTACTTTCTTCACGTGTCCGGAGTTTGTAACACAGGTCCCTTTTGGAGACTTGTAATATCCTAGCTTTGCATTATTGGTATCTCTTCTCTGTGCTCATTATTTAACATGATAGTCTCTCTGCCGTTAGCATCAAAGTCATAATGAATCACATGATATCCGCATTTAGACAATTCCAATTTCCCCCAGGAGCACCATAATAAGTCATGCCATAATTGTACATCTTGATCCATTATTTTACTTATAACTTTTTGCAAAGAGTCTTCTGTGTCTCCTCCCCTACAGCAATGCACATTTGAATCGTCCTACGAATCCGACCATATTAAATATTATCCTTTCTTATCTTAGCTTCCCTTCGGATTTTTAAAAGACACATCTTCCAGTTACAACAATTATTGCTAATAAATCTATTAAATGTTAATAGGCTTAGTACGCAAGACTATTAAATGTCCATAGGCTTATTCCACAGGAAATTATTGACATTATTAATATACTATGCCTCCCAAAACAATTTATTTGTCCGTGTTTTGTATGGCTGTGCATCGTTAAACAAACACGCCACAAGTACAGGTATAAGATACACATTTGCGGAAAAAAATGTTACTAGTACAGACCATCGTTGACAAGTGCATTCTCATATCTCACATCATAAAACTATTCACTCTTCGACGGGGATAACAAATAACAGCTAAGAACTAACAACAGGCAAAACAAAGTTTATGATGGCGATGACGATGATGCGTTACACAACAGCTGTTGTTGTTTTCGTAACTACTATAATCTTTGTCGGCACGACAACCACTGCTGCTGCAATAGAAAAGAAGACTCCGCTACGAAATAGCAGTGCGAGAGGTCTGGTAAGCAAGTATGTACAACACGGATGCACCTCGTATTACAATAGTAAGTATCCAATACTAATATTATCGTCTCGTTTTTTTTGTTCCAAAGTCCAAACCGTATCGTTTTCGTACTGTCATTATCGTTTCGTTTTACTCATTCTATTTTTTATTTTCATTATATGTTAGCCGGTTATGCTTTTAGGCCACCTAATACTGAGTATGATGGTGATCAGTTTAACCCTGATATATGCCACAACGCGTGCAGAGATGAAGGTTATTCATATTTTGGATTTGAGTGCCCTATGACCAACGATGTCCATTGCCAATGCTACACCACATCCGAAAGTATAGGACCTATGGAAGACGCCAACTGCAAGGAAAGGGTGGGAAATGATGGTGATAAGCATTGTACCGGACCAGCTATGATGATGGGTATGTCCTTGGGTGGTGCCGACATGTAAGTCTCTCTCTCTCTCTCTCCTCTCTCTCTCTCACATACACACACGCATATTGTGTGCGTGCCTGTGTGTGTTCGCTTTGAACTTTTCTCTTTCTAATTCCATTTTTATCACATTTAATTTCCAGGGGTTCGATTTACGAGGTAAACCCGGTTGGTGACACAGGCATAGAAGGATCCACGCATGCACCATCCAGTGTTTCAACATCTCAACACTCTGAATTCAATTCTGAATCCTCTACACATCATCACTCTGAATTCAATTCTGATTCTTCAACACATCATCACTCTGACTTTCATACAGAAGGTGATTGCGTCGAAATTCCACCAGAACCAATTTGGAAAGAGACGATTGGTAATGTTGATGAATATCCTTATGCTGAGGATGCAATTCAAATCACCTCTCAAGGAAGTGATTCCATTACATTTACCGTGAGTCAAATCTGGTTCAAGGAAGGTACACCTATGATCGCCGTTCACTATGATGGTGGAGACGATGGAGAAGAATTTTGTAATATGAATGCACCATCCGATGGTGGTCTTGTCAAATTTGGTTTTACTCAAGAATATACTGCCAACTGCTTACATGGGTTCACTGATATTGGTGTTTATTTTTTTGCTGGATATTTAGATGGCTTTGATGTCGAAGGATGCGAGTCTTGTTCGGCAACCAATATGGATTACGTCGGACATTATTTGACTTTGCCGTGTGTTTCGTTATGTGAGGAGCCTATTGATCCTGCTACTGAAATTCCATCCGAAGCTACCTCGACCGGAGCACCCACAGGAATCGCACCATGTCCAGAAGATGTTACTCTCTTACGCAAGATTGGATCTACGCAATTCCCTGTCGACAAAGCTGTCGAGATAGTTAGCCAAGATACCAAAACTGTTACAGTCAAGCTGAATCAAGCGTGGACGTCGACCACGGCAATCGATCAAATTTATGCCTCCTACAAAGATTCTCTGTTTGATCGAAATTGTTTCGAAACAGACAATGTCGAGGAGGGTCTTTATGATACCGTCACCATTACGTGCAATATAATGTCTCCTAAGGCCTACCTCGAAATTTGTGTTGTGGATGAGCTTAGTCATGACGTCCTTTCGGAGGACGATAAGGCTACCATTCCAAAATGTTGTCATCCGGAGCTTATACCGGACACCCCCATCGTCTGCTATTCATTGGAAATCAATTGCGTTTCAGAATGTATGGACGTAACTCAACAACGAAAGTTGAAACTACCATCCTCTTTATCATCGTCGCCGTCATTACGAACAAGAACATTGAACTAAACAGCATGGCATTGGCTAGGGGATTGTAAACCATCAAAACGAAAGAAGGAATTATTTATAGGAACAGATTTGAAGAGCTATAGTTATACGGTATATTCAACATAGACTATAACACACAAAGCTTAAACTTAACGACATTGGAATTTATCCTCACATTTAAGGTAACAAAGCGAAACGCAAAAGAGGTCAAGCCAATGCTCATTCATCTAACAAATGCATATTTACATCAACAGAGACGAACATTACATGTACAGATTCAGGTAACAAAACGAAACGCAAAAGAGGTCAAGCCAATGCTCATTCATCTAATAAATGCATATTTACATCAACAGAAAAGAACATTACATATGTACGGATTAAGGTAACAAAACGAAACGCAGAAGAGGTCAAGCCAATGCTCATTCATCTAACAAATGCATATTTACATAAACAAAAACGAACATTATATGTACAAACTCAGACTTATACATCACGTCTTTATATACTATAGATGAAAATATTGTATTAGTATTGGTTACGAAAGAAAAGTAGTCATGGGGTCAAATTTTGCGTTCATATTTTACTTGATGACTGTCGCAAGTGCAAGTGCAAGCGCAAGCGCAAGCAAAGAGATCCATCGATAGTGGAAACGGACGGGAAGCGATGAAAAAAAAGCAGCCGAGACGAGATGATGAACAGACAACTTGTTGGTAGTAATTTCTGAAGAACCACATGCATGCTGTTACCGCAATAATCGTCGCTCACTATATACTGGCGTTATGCTGAGACTGCTAGAAAAAATGCTGGTAATAGTATTACTAACTGCGTCATTTCATTTCTAAAGTTACAACACTACTACTGTTTGTAGTATCGAGTCGCATTGTTATTTGCTATATCGAAGATGTGTTGCCTTTTTTTGCTTTGATTGCTTGTGCGTATACTTGCTAACTATTTATTCATGTTGTGTACATATAATCTTAGGCATTGATTGGCAAAATCTGTGTGTGTGTGTGTGTGTGCGTGTGTGTTAGGCGAAGTCTGCTAGTACCAATCTTCTATTGAGAAAGGTACAACAGCGTCTGTCTATTGTACAAGGTAATTAGGGTTGATATAGACAACACTCCGATTAACAAGTAAAATAGAGCGGAGATACCAAAGTAGCTAGCAACATATCCAGACATAATCGGAAAACATAACCTCGCTAGGGATCCTGCTGATGCAAACCATCCCAAAAGGGTTCCTTGTGGTCTCCTTCCGACGACTATTTATTAGTGAGAAGAATGGAAAGAAAAGAGAGAAAACGGGATGAGAAAATGGGATAAGGCACGGCAAGCTCTTGGAAAGAATAAAATATCGAGCGGAACAATTCCAACTACGACTATAATACTACCAATAATAATATCATACTATACTCACTTTTTGAAAAGAGACCGATAACCGCTGTGTGACCGATGGGATATCCAATGGCATAAATCAAAAAGATTGCTGTGCAAAATTTCCACGATGGATTAACCCGATCTTGTTCTAAAAATGCCAAACTTAAAACTCCGCATGACATGATAAACATACCACCACATATCATTTGAATGTCGGAAAGGAATCTCGATAAACGTCCCATGGACAGCAACGACATCACACCAACCGTACCACAACTAGCAACAATAATTCCAGCCCGTGAGGACGACATATCAAAGTGGGATTCTGCAATCGATACTCCAAGTGTTTCGAAAGAACTAATACTGCCTTTGGTAGACACGTTAAGCAACATACAACCAAGGATGCAGCAATCGTATACAGTCATACCTACAAACGTAATTTGATTGGCAGCATCGTCGATAGATATGCGTTTGTTCGATTTTTTTGTATTCTTCTTAGGAGCTTGCACCCGAACCCGATCTTTAAAGAAAAGTCGCATCATAACAATTGTGATTGTGATAACAATGTTCATGAAGTAGGCAGGAGCAGTATACATGTTGAATCTGAACAAGCTGTAACCCATAACGCATAGTATTAGTATTAGTATTGGTGGTGACAGGAAAAAGAATATGGGGAGAGGATCACATTGTTTGATGTGTTAGATATATAGTACATTTTTGAATAATATACGAGTATTATCTATGAATGGAAAAGAACAAACGTACGTACCCAACTTTAAATTCTGTATCTTGAAGGACTTTGTTAAATAATGCACCAATGAAAGGTGTTACTGTAAAACCAGCATATTGGACGGCAGTTATCCATGCCATGTAGGTTGTCCGACTGCGTTGGGCTGTAACTTCTGCAACGAATGCTCTTGTTACACCTAGTGTACCTGATCCGATTCCCATAATGATCTGTGCAAAGATTAAAAATGACACAGAACCAACATTTTGAGCTTGTGCATATAACAATGTTCCAATCCATAAGATAGAACAACTGAATAGTAATGTTTTAGAGTATCCATATGTGACACTCCATCCACCGAACAGTGGACTAACAAGGATCCGTCCAAAAGAAAATGATGCAACAGAATATCCCAATGATACAGTTGATCCACCAAGTTCTTCCACAAGTGGCCACATTGATGGAAAGAATACACCTCGTGCCATATCACCAACTAGGATAACAAAACAAATAATAATGAATCCTGTCGTGTCATGTATACCATCTGCTGTTAAAACTGACTCCGAAATAGACGGTGCCATCGAATAGAGATCATCTTCATTGTCTTGATGAGCGGTAGCAGCAGCAGCATGATTATTGTCTATGAAAATACCACCAGGACTACTGCTGTTATTACCACCATCCGACATGTTAACGTACGGAGAAGCATTGTCACCAACTGGTATCGTTGGATCCGTCATTATATTATTACTATTATTATTTAACTTCCGACGTTCGATTACAGATTGAAGATATTTGGAGAGAAAATCGAATGAAAAAAGGATGTTTATGAACAGTATCTATCTAAACTTTTTTGCTTTTTCTTTTGTTGTGTTCTGTTGATTGAAGGATGGAAGGAAATAACGAGAAAAAGGGTGCATATTCTTTTAAGTTTTGAAGGAATATTTTTGTGATTTAATTCTTGATAAGTTACCGTACCGTAAGTTAGTGTATATTCTTTGTTATTGTCGTTGTCGTCCAAGTTGGATTATTTTGAAGCGAGCCGATCTCTCCCCACGAAGTTGTACAACGGATATAAAAAAGTATGAGAATACTGACATATGCAAGACGTTAATCACATTTCTCACACATTGTGTCACACGAATCGAATCGAAGCATACCGTAAGCAAAAAATACGTCGTCGTGATTGCGACAAGGACAAGTCAGGACAGCCAGCACCACACAGAAATCACAAATATTTCTCGCGCAACAAATAGCGAGGGGGGATTCTTCTCGTCCATAAAACAGATAAAGGCCGAAAAAATACAAAAAAGATAAACAACCAACATAAAATATCTCTCTACCCGTCTTTGTCGGAACGATACAACCCAATCAAATAAACTTTCTATTCCACTTTAACTTCCTATATTATATTATAAATCATGCCATCTTCAAACGGAGGCCGTGGTGGTTACAAAAACAAAAATAATAATAACAGTAACAATAACAGCAAAGACGCTGGAATGATTGAAGATGTAAGTTTTAAAATAAAAAAATAAAATGGAAATGACAAAAAAATTGCGGTCATTTTCTCTATGTTCAATTTCTCGCACACCCTTTTTATCAACAGTATTTACTATTTAATTGGAACTATCGGGAAACTAAATTACATATGAAAAAATCACCAAGATTAGATTTTTTTTTTTTTTTTTTTAAACTTGTCGATGCGTTGATGATTTGCTTACTTTAATTCCATCAGATATTATTATTATATTCTCACTTTCAACTGAAATATTTGCTTCCTCTTCTTCTGTACTAAATAAATCACACGCTCTTGACGCCTTGTATTTTTTTTCTTTCTTGTACGTTCAAAAACCACAAAACGAATACAAATTAAATATATTAAAAAAATGATCGCTAATAATATAATCCAAATGACGATGAATGAACCAATCTCGTCTCGCAATCACAATCGACTTTAAAAAAAACATGTAATGAAATGAAATATCACGACAATGCTCCAATTCTTCATTCACACTAAAAAAAATCATGATAATAAAAACAGCTTCGAGGTGCATGTCCTCCTCATAAAAAGAAGGATCTTGATAAATTGTTTAAACAAATGCACGGTGATGAAGCTAAGATTATGGAAAAAATTCAAGAATGGTGGGAAGAACCGGCACAACCCGCTCAGGAAGAATCTTGGGAAGCTGTCGATAAGAAAAAGCCCATCAAGAAAAAGCCGATTGTGAGCGGCGGCGGCGGCAGTGGTGGTAGTGGTGATCGCAGAGATCGTGCTAGTAGAGGAGGTGGAAGAGACTCTGCTGGTGGACGAGGGGGAGGACGTGATCGTGGTGCTGCTCGTGGAGGTCGTGGAGGTGGACGTGATCGGAATGGAAAACGAGGAGATGATAAAGTAAAGAACCCGGAAAAGAAATCTGATGCCAAAACGGAAAATGAAGCAGGAGGCGATCCCACAACAACCAATACCGGTACAAAGGATGAACAAGAGACACCGGCAGCTACAGCTGCGACACCACCTCCCGCTCCAGGCATTCCAACTCCTTCGTACGCTCCCGTTCTGAAACTGAAAGGTGCGTGGGGTGCTCGTGTGGCGGCAGCAAACCCTGCTCCACCAACAGAATCTACTGCTACATCTTCAGCTTCAAAAATACTGGAGCAAGAATCTGATAATAATGATGCTGGTACAGATGAAACCGAACAACCAGCTGCAACTGCTGCTGCTCCGACTTCGTCAACTCCTGAGGCTAATCCTCTTGCAGCTGATGATGGTGCTGCAGCACAACCTCCACCTGGTATGCCCGCTGTTACTAATACTACCTCACAAGAACCGGCTGCTGCTCCAGCAGCCCCGCAGCCCCTCCTCGTCAAGTGGCAACGTATGGGCCACGAAAGGATCCGCTCATTTGATTCAAGCGGAGAAACCACCCGCACCAGTTATTATTGTCAATGAGCCTGAAATTGTATCTCCGCCGGTCATCGACCAACAGCAACAACAAACGGAATCGTCCGGTCCGACACTCGAAACTGGAATTCCTAATTGGGGAAGTGAACCCGCCTCATCTTCTCTTCCGGAACCAGTAGCTCCAGAACCTTCCCCCATGGTAATGCCTTTCCGACACCTGTTCCTCAACAGAACAGCAACAAATGAGCCTGTGGTAAAAGAAATAGTTATATCCGAGCCACAACAGGTTGTTGTGCCTGTTTCGGTACCACAACCACCAGCATCTCCTGCCGTTCAAAAGGTTTTGAATATGGGACGATGGGATACAGGTGGAGGAGACGATGCCGATAATATTGACTTCGGGTTCGGATCCTTCGGTGCTAATGACATCGTCCAACAGGTTGTGAATAATAAGGAAACGACAACAACAGCTGCTGCTGGCGTTTCACCTGCCAGACCACCACCGGGTCTTTCTATTGGGGTATGCCACCGATGCCTGCGAGTGCTGTTATGGTACACGAATTAGAAAATAAATTGGAAAGTGCATCGTTAAACGCGAAAAATGAGCAAGCACCTGCTCAAGGGCAATCTCAGCAGACTTCAAATACGTCGTCAACAGCACAAACATCTCTTCCCTCGGGAATTACCCAACAGAGTTACAATCAACAACAGCAATTACAGCAGCAACAACAACAACAGGCTATGCCTGGTATGTACAACTATACTCCTACTGCTACCGGAGGTGGATTCGCTGGCATGCAACCCGTTCTTGCTGGTATGCCACAACAACAGCAACAACCTGGTAAGCCTCAAGGGAGTCTACAACATCAAGGACTTTACAGTGCTCAAGCTCCTCCTGGTGTGCAATCCTCTGCTATCAACGCAAATCGTGGTGTAGATTCAACGTCTGGAACTTCAGCAGGGACAATACCTCCGCTGGAGCCGGTGTTCCTCCAGGCATGCCAGGTGCTATCCCCTACGCAAATCCAGCTTTGCACTACGGCGCACAACACGCTGCTGCCGCACAACATCAATTTTACGCCATGCAAGGACATCAGCAACAACAAGGAATGGGTACAATTACGGATACGCGGGACATGCACAACATTTGGAGGTGCGGTCCAAGGTGGATTCGGATACCCTCAACAAGTTATGGGACAGAATCAAGGATACGGGGCATCTCACTACGACGACCAAGGTCATCAACAGGGAAATCGCATCACTCAGGATCGGGTGGATACCAAAACAAGAATGGTGGTGGCGGCGGCGGCGGTGGTGGATACCGTGGACGTAACGCTCACAATAACAACAACAACAACAACAACCAATACCAAAATCATTACAATCCTCAACAACATGGTGGATACGGTGGACAACCCTACGGAATGGGTTATCAAGGACACGCGCAGGGAGGTATGACTGATCCATATGCTGCCATGCAACAACAACAGCAGCAGCAGCAGCATCAACAGCATGGAGGTGCCCATTCTGGCTTCCAAGACGATGACCACCAAAAAGGAAGAAAGGGTGGTCGTGGAGGCGGTGGAAATAACAATTCGTCTCTTCAACAACAATTCCAACCACAGCAGGGTGGTGCGCCTCCTCAATTGGGAGGTCAACCTTTTGGACTCCAAGGACAACAGCAACAAGCCGGAGGAAGCGATTCAGCTCCCGCAAGTGGTGGATGGCCGAACCAAGCTGGTGGTGGCTGGAGCGGAAGTGCAGCCCAATCCGGTGGCTGGCAAGGTTAAACAAAGAAATGATAATGAATAACTCATTTTCTTGAACACAAGCATAATATAAGGAAAATAATAATCAATTTCCTGTATGGCATTTTATTACTTTATAAAATAATAACAAAATTCCAAACCACTACAATCAACAAAAACTCATAATATACAAACTTTTTTTCTATCATCATATACTTAGTACGAAATCATAGCAATATTCTTTGTTATATTATTGTTAGTTAAATATATTATTTTCATATTATGTTACCGTAATGTTGTAGCCGAAGGGAAGTTGCATCGTCATTTTCTGCTTTACCGGAAAGTACCCTCACCTTTTACCTCATTGTCACCAAAAGCACGAAACAGTCGGATCCTACACGACATTCTAATTCCATCGAATATCGTTGAATATTCAGCGAGATGAATCATTATCTTGTTGTTTGTATGTGGTGGCAAAGGTTGCTAATGGTAACGGCAATAATTGGGGCTATTGTTTCTGAGATTGCAGATGCTGGTGACGATAGAAGTAAAGACAGTAGAAGGTAAATCCTTAAGTTCTTTTTATCCATCGTCATTACACTTCTTGTATCAGCAGCAGCAGCAGCAGTAGCATAATTACTATTCGACCGAATTACTTCTGTCGTAGGCTAGTCATATCTTTTTGTCTATTCCGTTTCTCCTTTATATCTGAAATTGAATCATTCTTGGTCGTCGATCCTTCTTTGGAAGGAATCCTACAGACTTCCCCTCGGGAAATCGTTTCTAAAACTTGCTTCCACTCTCCAACGTCCGTACACTGGAAAGTTAGGATTACCGGTGGTATTTTTTCGATTATGATTATGATTATGATTATGATGATTATGATTATGATTATGATTGTTGCGACCGTGACAAGTCTTATCGACACTTTGTTCATAATAATTATTGCCGTCGATACGTTTTGTATTTTAATCACGACATATTACATATCTTTTCGCCAAGACGAAGACAAAGTATTATTGTTACTACGTATAATGGTTGGTTCATCTTTCATCAACTAGGACTCGGCCTTGTCTTGGTTATATCTGAAAACTGGACCCTTGCAGAACTCGCCCTTCTTGTATCAATTCCAATACCTTTGCAATTACGGTTTGTAAACTCCGAAAATTATCCTGAGATTGTGATTGATTTTGTTGATTTGTATTGGACTTGACATATTCTTGTGGTGAATGCACCACTACCACTTGTAACGGTGACAGAGAGTATCTATCGATGACACAACATGTACAAAGAACATTACCAGGATGGGGTACAGTATACGAACTCCATCAACTCGTCAACTAACTACTAACTCTTACTACGCTTAAACGTTGCCTTTTTAAATTTGCAATTCATTTATGGTCCATAATTTTGTGTTCGAGACTAAGGTATTAGTAGGACCTACGCGTTATTGTGATGAATGACTCTGATATTATTTTTAAGAGTACGAATTCAGTCCCGCGTAGATGTAGAAGCTCATAACCTTTTTATCAGCCACTTACGATGGAACATTCCATTTAACTTTACCGTAGATGCGATCTGGATCAAATACCTCAACTATTATCGATACCGAAGTGAGATTACAAGTACAGAAGGTACCTGAAGAAGAAGAAAAAAGGAACGAAAACAATATCAGCAACAACAACAACAACAACAACAACAACAATATCAGCAACAACAACAACAACAACAACAAAACAACAACATCAGCAACAACAACAACAAGTATGTCCGATGCCGTAGAACTCCCAAAAGCCGAAAGGAACTACGTCTCGAAAAGAAAGCAGCCGCAGCCAAAAAAAAGGCTGACGACGCATCATCCGCAATAGAGTATCGTCGTCTTCCATAGAAACAAAAAATAAGAATGAGAATGAGAATGAAAAAGTACTTTTAGAGAAATCAGAATATAGAAGACTCAAAAAGATAAAGCAAAAAGAATTACAAAAAGAAAAAGAAAAATTAGAAAGAAAAGAAATTCGTGAAGAACAAAAAATACGTAAACGAAAGAAACTACATCGAGAAATTAATGCACCAGGAGGTGGTGGTACTGCTGCTACTACTGCTGCGTCTAAGAAACGAAAAAAAGCGGCAAAGAAACAACAACAACAGCGTAATAATAATAATGATAATGACGACACTACTACCATCAATGAGCACGAACGTGATGTTAGTATGGATGTATTCCAATCTGTATTTCAAGGAAGTAAGACGAATGATAAAGGAATAACAACAACACGACTAGGTGTACAATATGAAGATATTGTTATTGGTAAAGGTGAAGCATTGAAAGAGGGTATACCTATAATTTGCAAATATAAATTAACAGGTGGTAGATTTGGTGCTGAAATTGATAGTTCTAAAAGATTTCAATTCCGATTAGGGATGGGAGAGGTCATACAAGGTTGGGATATTGGGTTAGAGGGGATGAAAGTTGGTGGTCGAAGGAAATTAATTGTACCACCAAAAGCTGGATATGGTGGTAAAGATATTGGTGCTGGTCCCGGTGGGATATTATATTTTGATATTTCCATACTCGTTGTTTGATTTTCATACAAAAATAAATAAAGGTATGATGTATTAATTTTACTGAGAAGTAGCATCATAACAAAACTATTAGTACCGTATTTGTTAGTTTGATTTTTCTATTAAAATTAAATTAAGTACCTAACCAAAGCAGGTATCATCAGATTACTATTGTTAAGTACTGCAGTTCAAAAAATAAGTTTCATGATAAATGTTTTTATATTTCTTTCCTTGCTACCTTCTACTATTGTTTCCTCTGCGGGACGACCTTCCGTTTCTTGTAGATGGTGGCTCGGGACTTCTACTGTTACCACCCTGTCGTGACGAGTGATTGTATTCTTCCGTGCGAGGTCTTTTGATATTTGATCGTTCCGAATTGCGGTCATCAATGGGAGAAGAATCTCTGCTCCTCTTGAATTTCTTGGGGGAGGCCGTCACGTCGCCACTTATCGTCATCCCGACCTCCTCGTTGCATATTATCTCCGCCATCTCTACGTCTATCGTCGTCGGTGTCTCTTGCGGTACGACGGTCGCGATCCCTCCCATTGACCTCACCCGATTCCATTCTCGTAAAGTCGCTACCAGATCGATTGTTACTATTAACATCTCTAGCTCCTGGTGCTTGTCTCCCACTATCCGGTCGTCGGTCATTATGATGGTTATCCCTCGCCAGTCCACCTCGCGGACGATCGCGTCGGTCGTCAGTACCAATCTGAGCTGTAATTTTTTCGCTGTCTCGTTCTAGTTCTCGAAATGATTTCTCGATCCTTTTCTTTCTTTCCTCTGCAGCTTCTTTTTCTTTTTCCGCCCTCTTCTTCGCAGCATTCTCGTCTTCCTCGACCCATTTTCCATCGTCTCGTGCTTTTGCCAACATCATTCCGTAAGCGCTTGCCGAAGCTCTAATATCAGGACGCGAGCTACTTTCGTCTTGAAGGGGTTCGAGAACTTGCAGAAGTTTGTTTCCCAGCGATGGGCCAGTTGGGAATATGTCAACCAGCCTAGATAGAACTACAAGTCCAGTACGAGTATGTATGTATTCTGCCGATTTCAGGCATCCAATCAAGGCAGCTCCGAGCGAGTACTGCCATTTGTTGTATAGTTGGATAAAATCCTTATGGGAGACAGGACCAACAGTCGTTTCGCCATCTTCGTTGTTTTCCATAGAAGATCCGGGCTTACCAAGGACTTCTTTGTCATAAAGGCCGTCCTCGTGTCTCCATTGATTCACAACTTTCAAAGTTTGATAAAGCAGTATGGCTAAATTCGCAGCTTCGGCCTCAGTAACTCCAAACAATGCCCCAGAGACTATTGAGATCAATTCATCAAGGTAGTGCATGATGCTAAAGCCTGGGGTCCAAATCTTGTGAAGTCGGAAGGCAACAGCAGAAGAATACATAGCATCGTCAGGACTTTGCGTAGTCCTTGGATAGATGCAATAAATCAAGAACGCTTTGCCGCCTCCCGGGAGATTTCTTCGGAGGCAAAGAAGTTTACTTTTTCTTTATTCAAATCATTCAATGTAGATTCGACGCGCTTATTTTGGTACTTCATATCATTATCTAGCTGTTTCGAAACGCTGCAAGGCGTTCAAGTTCGTCGGATTCATTTTTGGCGGGGGATTTTAGTCCTTTGATACGCGTTACTTCCTTTCTCAGTCCGATTTATTTCAGATAATAATAGTCCCTCCGGACAATAAATGTCAGACATGTTATTCATGTAGAAAAACTCGAAAAGTTTGGGGGTGAGCAAAGACCATACAGATTCTGGTAAAGAGTCCGAATATGATTTCCGAACATCCTCTGTAAGCTCAAAACGCTTTAAACATGACGTTTCCAAACTCTCGGAATCCATCTGTAGCGCTGTTTTTACAGAGGGACGACATAAGAGCCAGACAGTAGCCATATCCAATCCATAAATGGATTGAAGATCTTTTATGGAAGGCAGGAACTTGGAATACATTGCTACGGGCGTACTTGAATGATTTCCATCGACTTGTTTACCATCGTCGTCCGTCAAGAATTCCAATAGAATGGACATGACTACCTGGCAAGTATCGTATAGGTTCCCAACAAGTTTCACTTCCTTGAAAGCTCCTTTTGTAGAATCGAATATTATCCTATCTCTAGCCTGAGCTATAAGAATCAGCATAGAAACCCCTAAGCCGTCTGTTTGTAGGACATCACGTATACGATTAGCAGCAACTGGATTGGTTTTTTCTACGATACCGAAGGACATTGTTTCCCGTTTCAATGTCACCGATCCGGATCTTCCATCCAATTGCACTTCGTTCAATGATGCAGCAGGAGAATAGTCGGCGAAGCTGTAACCACCCGCAACTTCCAGCAATGTTCGTAGCATACCTAACTCCATGACATTACCATCCTTCAGTCTTCGCATCAGATAAAATACCAAGCCACGAAATTCAACAAATGGTCTACCCTTGTAGAATTCCCCGGCAAATGCTTCCAGTGATTGTAACCATTGCGATACGTGTACGCCGTCCTCTATTTGTAATGAGGTGTATTGTATGTATACATTTATGGTCGGTCAGTAACGAAGTGTGAAGTATTGGAGTCAATTCCAACGAAGGCGCAGAGAGAGAAGTCAGGACATCGCAAATTTTCTATAATTCTTGTGGGAATATTAAAAAGCATCGAAGGATCGTACATAAATGGACCAAATCTCCTTGATAATGATAATGATAATGATAATAATAATGCAAAAGCGACATTCTTGTGGTAACAATATTTTGATAATTCATATTCGTGTTTCGTACCTTTCAAACGACTACGGTTGACTCCACCTGACGTTCCGCTTAGCCGTCCCAACATGCAGTAACTGAGTACGTCAAGCCCTAACGGATTTACGAATCTTTGTGCCTCAACCATCACTTCTACCATATTATCATAGCTTTC
Organism: Fragilariopsis cylindrus CCMP1102; assembly: GCA_900095095.1. Classification (NCBI taxonomy): domain Eukaryota; phylum Bacillariophyta; class Bacillariophyceae; order Bacillariales; family Bacillariaceae; genus Fragilariopsis; species Fragilariopsis cylindrus. The sequence continues at coordinate 64,421 of FMBT01000330.1, read as the reverse complement.
AATTTGGCTCAAAATAGTCGCGTACACTACCAACGGATGTGAATGGGTTGTTTTCGCGAGTTGTCTGCTCATATCTCTGATGTTGTCTTTTGAAAGCCGTTTCAACGCGTACCGAACAGCTTTCCCTGCAACCATTTCGGATTCTACATTCGGCAGGGGTTTAGTTCCTCCAGTCGCACCTCCAAATAGTCCAGCTTTTTCTAAGCCAGATCCTTCCCAACCTTCATAAAGCTTATAGCGGATCTCATACGATAATATCTTCAGCACAGAAAATAACTCGGTTGAGATAGCAGGATTCGATGGGAACAGAGACAGCGACGGAACCAAAAATGTGTCTAGAAATGAAAATACCTCTTTGGGCACGGAATCGATGGTGTTGATGGTGGTGGTGTTGCCGCTGGTATCGTTCTCTTCGTGAATGACATCTGTCAAAAGAGCCCGTAAATAACGACAGATATGACAGAACAAAACAGGCCGAGATGCTATAGAACCAGACTGAATGACACAGGAGAGAGGATCTGAAATGGATCTAACGGCGCGGACCAAACCCTGGATAGCGGATACAACGTCTGCATCGTTCTCATGAGAAAGAGAAGCGGTATTGTTTGTGATCCCTTTGTTCAGTTTCGGAGTACTACTCGTAGCATCTACCTTGATACGTTCTTCCGGTGACGTCGAGAAATACCGATCCAAAGGATTTGGCATTAAGCAACACAATTTACTCCATAACGATGATGATAAATTGGTTTGACTAACTCCCATTCCCCCCATCGAATTAGAATCAATAACAACGACAAGATCTGCCCGTTGCCTCCATCAGTAGTAGTAGTAGTAGTAGTAGTAGTATCGTTGTTACTGTCACCGTTATCTTTATCGATGTCGTTATTAAGTTTCAACGTACCCATCGCCAATTTCAATTTATTTGCGAGTTCTATTTGTTTCGGATCTTCTTTACTACCGTTGTTTCCAGACAAACTAACTCTTGACAAGGCAACAACCCGTCCACGTTCTTTTTTTCGATATATGTCATATGCAATATCTATATTTGGTCCCAACGACGGTTCGAAATAATCCTCCATGAATGTCCGAAGATCCATTATATTTTCACAAACCAAAAATGCTACAGTTTTCAACAACGACGATGAGGATGAGATGTTGAGGAATCATTAGTAGTAGCATTATTATTGTTAATGTTTTCAATCTTGAATCTCATCAATGCGGGAATTTATCCGACGAGCATTCAGATATGACGTCCAACAACCAACGGATCCCTTTAGTAATGTTCGGTAACGAATTTGCGACAACATCAATTTCGATAACTACTACTAAGTACCGTCCATCTTCTTCCCAAAAAGTTTTGATTCCAATACGTCCAAACATAAATCTATAACTCTACTAGGATCCAATTCGAAAGTTCCTACTAGTTGCCACAGGTATGTTAACTTTTGGTCATCATTATCATTATCATTGTCGTCGTCGTTGTTGCCACTACCAGAACTATGATGACATAAATATTGTAATATTTTTGAATATCCCTCAGATTCTTCTTGTAACAAATTATATTTCTGTTGTTTGTAATTCGTAATGGTGTTGTATTGTTTCAACCGTTTCATTAAATCATCAGCGTTACCTGCACCATTCGAACAACTTGCACTTCCTACGTCATTATTGACAAGACTAACAGCCTCTAGTAAAACTGGGAACCAATTTTCTTGAAGTTTCCGAGCGAGTTGTGTTTGTTCGGAGAATGATGTCGTAAAAGTATTCCATAACAACAACAAAGCACGTGCAATTTCGATCAAAGCTTGCACCGTTGGATGAAATTTTTGCTCAATAGTAGTAGAAGTAGCAGTAGCATTCCATGGTAAGGATATTGATTTTTGATCCGCATAACCAAACACAGTCTACCAAAACATCTTCTATCAACTCAAAAGCTGCTGATGATGACGACGATGATGATGATTCTACTACAACGGCGATGCTGCTCTCTAACCATTGGATGGTTTCTTTTGTTCTATTTGATAATAGTGATATATCATCACCAGTATCATTATTGGTTCCATAATCGAGCACGCGAAGTATCAATCGTTGACATTCTTCCTCGTTATCAGCTGCAGCGACTACTTCCAAAGCAGTTGGATCGGGAAGTTCTTCTTGTTGATGTTGTTGCGTTGTTGTCGTCGCCGCTGCCGCCGCCTCCGACTCCAACTCCATTATAAATGAGGTTTCTTGTGTGTGTGGTGTGTTTGCTTGTGTTTGCTTGTGTTTGTTGCTTTACTACGGTATCAACTCTTTTTTTTAAGAGTGGGTGTTGAACAACATTACTATTTATTTATTTTGTTGTTACTGTTATTGTTATTGTTGGTTACGTTGTGTTCATTGTGTACAGAGGACACCAAGTAGTTCGTTGCAATTCACGCACCAGCCACAATAACTTAAGTAGAAAAAAAAACAACTGTCCTGCGTCCGTTTTTCAGATCACAGGGGGTGCGAGAATTTTGTTCTCAGCATTCTGTTTTTTTTTGGCAGGAGGATCTTATTATTTCGATCTTTTTTTTATTGAATATTATCTTTTCATTTACAGTATTACTCACATCCTTTCAACTGTAATTGAATACACTACTTACTGCACAGTATCCAGTCATCGTCACACATCGCATCGTAAGATAAGATAAGATAAGATTGCCATGGTTCCTGCTCCTGAAAAAGCATCCGAAGAAGGTAATGCCACCCATCTTCACAATTCCAGTGCGCTTGGTACATCACTTCCACATCCTGATGGATATTTTGGGTCTGAAAAAGTTTATGGTGGCGCATATTTACCTCCTCCACTTGTTCCCATCATGGAAGCCGTTGGTAAGGCTTATTTGGAAATCAAGGACGATCCAATCTTTTTGAAAGAATTATCAAATCTTCGTCGTGACTTTATTGGACGTCCGTCACCTATTTTTTATTGTGAGAATCTATCAAATAAATTAGGTGGAGCACGTATTTATCTGAAAAGAGAAGATCTCAATCATACTGGGTCACATAAGATCAATCATTGTTTGGGTGAAGCTTTATTAGCAAAACGTATGAATAAAAAGAAAGTTATTGCTGAAACAGGTGCTGGACAACACGGTGTTGCATTAGCAACATGCGCATCCCTGATGGGATTAGATTGTGAAATACACATGGGTGAAAATGATATAAAGAAAGAATGGCCGAATGTACGACGGATGCAGGTTTTGGGTGCAACAATCGTCCCTGCAACTCATGGGGGTAAATCATTGAAGGAAGCAGTCGATTCTGCATTCGGTGCGTACATGCAAGATCCTGAAAATATGTTGTTCTGTATCGGAAGTGTAGTCGGTCCGCATCCATTTCCTATGATGGTTCGTGATTTTCAAGCAGTTGTGGGATACGAAGCCAAGAAACAATTTGCTGATCATCATAGTTGTGGTGGCGAAGATGCCGATTCAAGACCTGATTATTTGGTAGCCTGTATCGGTGGTGGTTGTAATTCGTTGGGGTTGTTTACAGCCTTCTTAGAAGACGACGACGTGAAACTAATCGGTGTCGAACCTGCTGGAAGAGGTCTCGAGCATGGTGAAGGTCATCATTCAGCCACATTGACACTGGGTAAGCCTGCTGTCATTCATGGTATGAAATGTTATACGTTACTAAATGAAGAAACAGGTGAACCAGCTGCTGTTCATTCTTGTGCCTCCGGATTAGATTACCCTGGTACGTTAATAATGACTCGTATTTTTCTATGGGATACAGCTCCTTCATTTCCACGACAAACTTTGCAATAACATCTGACAATTTTTTTCTTGACATCCAGGTGTTGGTCCTCAACATTCATTCTTTAAGGATTCGGGACGCGTGAAATACGAAGTCGCTACCGATAAGGAAGTCATCGATGCATTTTTTCAATTGAGTCGCTTAGAAGGTATCATTCCGGCCTTAGAATCAGCGCATGGCTTAGCTCACGCTATGAAATTGGCACCCACTTTGTCGAAAGATACTACGATTTTGACCAACATGAGCGGTCGTGGAGATAAGGATCTAGATTATGTTTGTGATAAATATGGAGACGAATATGGCATCGGAAAGGAAGGTATATTTGCTGGTCCACCAACCCACGACAAAGATTAGCCTAGTAGTAGAACTGTAGATAAGAACTGTTGGTAGGAGAGCGCGTAGTGTGCATTGTGTTTACTCTTAGATACCAGTTACAGTAGTATATTTCATTTTGATTATTTATGGACTAGTAAGTAAAGAAAGAAATTACACGGTGTGGAGACTGATTTGTTCTTGTTGGTGAATGCAGGCATGAAATCTCAGCATAATCTTGACTGTCGAATCAAACAATCAAATCGAAGGATAATTCTTTCATCATTTGTGTCTCCTTCGTATCAACAGCACCATACATCGTTTGTGGCTCAATATCTTCTTCATCTTCTGCCAATAGTGGTATCGTTTCATCGTATGTTGTCGATGTTGTGCTGATGGTGAGAGGAACTTTAGTAGAAACTTTCATTGAATAACTTAAGTTGAATGCTTTAGCTGATTTTTCTCTTACTGGTATCATTTCCCCTTCCAAGTGCTGCCCATTGATTCGTTTCACAATATTGACCGTAGGTTCATTGTTGGGGTCGTATGGCTCAGCAGATCCACCAGCCAGCGGAATCGATCTAAATCGTTCTTCTTTGAAAATAGGAACCCGCATTTTGTACTATTGAATGAGTTAAATCGGTAAGAAAAAGAAAAGGGCAGGAAAAACGAAGTAAACACCCTTTTCAAGTCCAACAAATAGAAACTTGATCTACATACCTGTCCAAACATATATTTCTCCATATCGTGCAATTTCATTGAATATTCCGTCAACAATCTCCTTACGCGAGATTCCCCCAGTATAAGTTCATATCGCTTCTTGTAGTCTGCTTCAGTCTTTGCTTTGCGTTCATAGGCTGTCATATCATCAGTGTTTCGACGAAGAAGATATCGACAAGCTTCATCCAAGGGCCAAGACATAACCAAACAAATATTCTGAAAGTCCAACGAAACAAAAACGCCCAAGGGATAAAAAACAAATGAAGGACAAAACCAATCCGGTAGTAGCCAACCAAAATGCAATGACACTGTCTCTCCAGGTTATAATGCTCGAAGCTACACGAAGGGTCACACATGTCTTGTACAGTAGCATCTGCACGGGCATTAGAATGTCTTTGAAGGGGGCAAGAATTATCTGATTGTAACCAACAGACATGTTGTTCTTGGAGTCGTGTTGTTGCTTTTTTAACTCCTTATTCTCCTTCTCTAATGTTTTTTGCGTCTGACTCGTTTCGAAGCCGCATGCATTCTATGGCTTCTTTCCTCATCTTCATTCTCTCTGCACGTCGCTCATCAAACTCCATAATTTCTTCGATGTTTGCATTCACATCAATTTTATGGTGATCAAACGATTTATTGAGTAATAATATACCCAACACCTCGATATATGTACGAGGTCTTTTCCATGGATTCGGATTGTCCCGTTGATACTCCAAAGTCGCAAAAAGAACCCAGGCAAAAAAGAAACAGATGAAACTAAATATTTTTTCAAAGTCGTTTGAAAGTATAATCCCCCACATAAATGCCAACATGGAGTGAAACGGAAGCTTGTACGTATATGTTTTCTTTAAGAAGCGAAACTTCAACGGAAAGTGACCTCTCCATAAAACAACGACTTTCAGTGCATCGACAATGTCATCTAAAATATCAGCGTATAATAAAATCTCATCCACGTATTTTTGTATGGTGTTAAGGCTCAGAGAATAGCGGTCAAACTATTTATAGGAAAGGGGAAAAGGCAAAGTCACATATATATGCATGAGATAATAAAATAAGACGACTCCAGAAACAAAGGAGATTGTTTGGCAAGATACACTTACATCATTCGTTAGCGCATATCGAGTTGTCGTGAAGTCGGACATTCGGTTTGTAGATACATTGTAGTGATTTCTGAATTGGAATGCAGATAAGAGAATTTGACGCTCATCTGTGCTTTCATAACTAAAACGAAGCATGATCTTTCCAACAATCTTTCGATCTGCCTCATCAGAGTCGAATAGACTGTACCTCATCGTATAACAAGTATTGGGTCGAGAATTCGTAAGGTTTATAACACAGCGTCCTAATTTGTCATGACTACGCCTTGGACTTCCTGGAATCACCTCGTCATAATCCATCACAGCTATGTGAAACTGGGAACTCGGATGACCGACATTGAAGACGAATGCTCTCTGTGTCCAAGGCATCCATCTGGGTGAAAGACAATCATTGATAACGTCAGTGTTAACGATGCAGTCTCCAAAGGCAATGCACACGAAAGGATCACTCTTGTCTCGACCTGTGACGTTTATATCTGCATTCGGAAGTCCATCACATCCTATAATTTCAACAAAGAACTTTCCTACGGAACCAGAACCCGCTTCGATCCATTGTCTAGATGGCTTTATAGCCTCCCTTTCTATTTCTTTTTCTGTCAACCATTTCGTTTCTTGCTCCATAAGAGAGGGGTCCGGAAAAGGTTTTACTCGATACTGAATAGCAAGACCATCCTCTGCCTTGCGTTGGTACTTTTTCATGATCGGACTACGTTGAAATCGTGGTGGAAGGTATGAATCTTCTGTAAAAACACCAGTTAAACGAGAGGATAGACCCAAAGTCCTTAGCATACCACGACTTTTCTTAGCTTCGAACTTGTGCATAAACTCAATCTCATCCTTTGTGGCAGTTTTAAACCGTAGCGCAAGATATGACTGATATTTGATATATCAGGAAGGAAAGACAAGTAAAGTAAAATGAAATAGAACAAAACGTTTAATGACGATATTGATATTCGAATTTCTCCTGGTTGTCATCTGATAATATTTAATGCAACGAAGCATGTATACAACGAACGTACCTTTCTGTTCCCGACGAATACCCGGCTTTTTCCTTTGTACTGAGTTGTTTTTATTTTATAATCGATACGTTCACCTTCTCCTTCAAGTAATTCATTTTTGTTTACCAGAACGGAACCTAGGATATCGTTTTCACCTACGGTATCATGATCCTTAACAATAAATTCAATACGATTCGTGCTCTCAAAGAAATCATTCAGCGTTGTTTGGATCAAAAACAATGAACCCGTTGATAACGTCCAAACAGGATTTAATGATTTTGATATAACACCTGTTCTGTGCCATTCCTTTCGTCCATCTTCAACGCATACATACGGGTCACTGGAATTCAAATCTGCGATTGGTAAATTTGTAGCTGATACGATTTCGATAAGAAGGTTCACAGAATTCGGAAGAGGCTTATTTTCTTTTGTACTACTGAAGAAACTAACAAAGGAACCTGTTTGGTGATTGACAATTGTTGGTGCTCTCTGATTTTGCTGACCACTACCACCATCATCTTCGATCGGTTCATTTTCTGGTGTTGTTTCCAATACCCCTCCACGACTTTTATAATGATTAGTCATATTGATATTATTATTACATCCATTTTGTGATGAGTGTTGATGATTCATCGCTAAACGCGTCCCACGTTCGTGTTGTAATTCAGACATTTTTTCAAATACCTTAATAAATGTTTCAACCTCGTGTGGGTTATCGAAAAAAAAATCACGTAATATAACATCATCTCCAACACCTAATTGTAATTCTATCATGCGTGTTTGAACATTTTGAATTTCCATACATGACAATCTTGTTCTATATCGTTCCTTCCATCGAAATGTAAATTCAGCCTCATCATACCCATCACCGTAATCTGTAATGTTATAGGTAGTTAATGAATGTGCATCAAGAGATCCATTTGGTAAATGATGTGACGCTGTTGATTGAGAATCATCATCGTCATCATTAAAATCAAACATCGACGTTGCATCACCTTTTTGCTTCACTTGTTTCAAAATCCGAAAAATAACATAGTCTTCATCATCTAATGGAGGTAGATCTTCATCTTCCATCGTCGACATCACGTTTGATATACTTGCTTTTGAATATAATCTAGAAAATATTCTTCGTTCTCGTTCTTCACCATTCTCATTTATAGTAGCTTGTTGTTCCGATGATAATGCTGTTGCCTTTTTATACAATTCAATAGTTATCCGTCGTTTCTTATTTAATACTTTACCTAAAGTAACCTTATTTATTGTATTTTTAACGCCTGGGATCATCCTCGCACCCATTTTGTATTTTTTAACTGGTGGCATTGTAACATCCCAACTTCTTATTTGACTCAATACAAAATTATCATCTGCATCATCCCTCGATGCACTACCACCGCCACCGCCATGCTCTCCATTTTTGTTGTTATTATTACTATTTGAGCCCCCACCACCACCATTACCACCACCACCTGTATTATTGTTCCTCCCTGGCGATGGAGATCGTGATGGTTCCTCAAGTATTTTTATTGCCTTATTCCTTATTCTCTTCTGACTACGATCAACGAATTTGCTTACAGGAGTTGTAACATGTTTTTGGATATCATTCACTATACTCGACATAATTGTGTACTAGTAATATAGGACTGTATTTATATATTCGTTACCGGTATGCTCGAATAAGTAACGTCGAAAGATAAATCAGTCTACTTGTATGACGAGCGATTGTGATGACCACCCGTCAACTCGTCGTACAATGTAGCTTTATTGTATCAAACGAGATAAGTTTATTATTAGGTACCGATAGTGAAGAAAGAAGAAAGCAATTAAGAGAAAAGTAAGTTTCGCCGCCATATAACAATCATGCGTTGTGGCGCGTGCAATGCAATCAAAGAAGAATCAATCAATCGCACATCACCAGTTTCAAAGTTAAGTATATCTGCAGGAAGATCTTTCACATTCAGTGATAAGCACATACACAGTACGTGATTCAATACTCACGACCCGCGCATGCAGTGTGAATAGTTCGTGTAATAGGTATGACCCTGCAAGTCTAATTTATAACACCTAAACAGCGGCCAGAGTTTGACGTTCAGTAGACAGTAGTTTATCAGTTATTCACTTATAGTCGCTTCATTTAATTGCTAGGCTGAGTTTGCTCAAGTCGGGGATGGAGATATAGTATCATACTACTATAGGAATGAATATGAATATGAGGATATTGGTGCATTCTTAAAAGACTTTTATTGATAATAATATGTTGAATATAATCTTTAGTGTAGTCACCGTAATATATAATTTCATTTTTCCAACTTTCTTTCGTAAACGCAGCCATCATTTAATACTACTGTAGTAGTTATATATCTCTGTTTCTCATGCTACCAGCGCAAGCATCGCGTATCCCATCACACGTTGCTTGGAGAATACCGCACATGACATAATGGGCACACAAAAAGAAAATACAGTACATCTACTTCTTCTACTTGTTAAACCTTTCAAGGTGGACCAAAGATTGCACCAACCAATTGTTCGGCAGGACTTAGGGGAGGAAGTTCCATTATGACGGGATTATAATAATCTGCGTCTAGTCCTAATGCTGAAACGCCATTAGGAGTTGTATTATCTAATATTCCCTTTAATGCCATAAACATATCAATATCAAATCCATCTATTGGATTCGATGTTGATCGAAGTATAGCTAATAGTGGCCAGAATGAAGTAAACAGTATTGTTGCGATAATGACAAGGCCTGTTGACATCGACGACGACGATGATGACGATGATGGAGATTGCGGACGAGAATTCTCCTTATCATCGTCGTTCTTGAGAAATAATTCTGGATCATTCTTTAATTCCTCTTTTCTTGTTCTTATTTGCTTTTCGTCATTCTTGCCGCCGTCATTATCATTATTGTCGTTGTTGTTGTTGTTGTTGTTGTTGTTGTTGTTGTTGTTGTTGTTGTTGTTGTTGTTGACAGTCCGACTTTCGTCTTCGTTATTATTGGCATCAGCATCATCCATAAATGGGTCTCGTTTCGAATAATGATACCATTGCTGCCATTGCTGCTGCTGCGGCCAGCTGTGATTGATAATTGTAGTGGACGAATAATGACGACTTCGTCGTTCATGTTGCAATTTTTTTCCATGCGTCGATACTTTTTTTGAAACAAAAAGTAGACTCTCTGTCACTATTATCAATAATGATAGAATGATCATGAATGACAGTAACGTAACCATAATATTATCTCCGTTCTTTCACTTCCGCGTCCAGCAACCAAGAATCCGTTGGCAGTAGCTCAAATCTAGCTACTGGTTGATGTTGGTTGCGAGAGATATCAGCGAATCCTTCGTTGAATTGCTACGATTAATGTTTTTTTGTGGTATCATTGTAACGTAATTCAAAAAGTAATGTATGATTGGCTGAGTCGATGAGTAAGTTACAGTAAGTCGATGTGCTGTCGATGTTTTTTTCTTTCGTCATTCTTATGGGGATTGTCGTTCAGATTTGGGGGAAGCGATTTTTTAAATATTCATATAAATTTTTATCTTGCTTGAAAACGCGAATGAATCGAAGAATCTGATCGAAAGCTTAAGATTTCTCATTTCTCTTCGAAATTCTATTTTCCATTTTTTTTTTTTTCGTCTCAAGAACCGAAACACACAGTTACAATCGATACGAGGAAGTCATTGTTTGCTCAATATAAGGAGGTATAAGCAGGTCTACTATACATAACGCTAGTTCTGTAGAATAAGGTGTAGTTAGTCTAGAATTGCCGTGGTTGCAGAGTAGAGTAGAGAGAGAGAGAGAGAGAGATCCATCCGAATAGAAAAAAACTTCAATAAAAAACGATTTTGTATTCTGAGTAAGTGAGAACATTGACTGTATTAAGAAGCGGTACGGAGTACGTCTTCTGAGATATAGTCTGGCATTGGTCTATTAGCACCTACCTGAACACTTACATGCAGTCGTTGTTTTTATCTTCATTTGCATTTACTGTAAAAACACTCCAAAAGAAGAAAATTATAATATCGCAAATCGTAACAATGACAGATAATAATCCACCTCAACTACCACAAATTCCACTACTACTATTTCCAGATGGTGGAACGACACAGAAGTACCCGAATGGGACTTTGATCACAAAGAAGTTTTTATGATGGCGAAGATGGGTATGACGAGTACGACGAGTACGACGAAGATAATGCTAAAAAGGATGGTGAAATTATTGGATACGGTTGTTTCAATTCAAATGATAATTACAAGAAAGATGATGATTGGGGTTATCGTGAACCTGAAATTCAACGAGAATGGAAGTATATGGTTCAATTTAAACCTAATCCTACAATTAGACGTCAACGAAGTGCCATACCAGACATTTTAGGAAATGGTAGAAACAACAGAGACAAAATCTATGACGAGAACAATAAACCATTTATCGAACTCATTCCGGAAGACTCAATTGATGCTTTCCTATCCGAAAATAATGGATCATATCTGATTAAGAAGCACTACGGAAATTTAATTAAAAATAAATTTACAAATGCAAAAGGATATGACGTTGATTGGGACGTATTCCGTGCTGATCTTCAACGAGTTCCTGGTATTGCCGACGTCAATATTTGTAATGATCGACATTATTTTGGTTTCGATTTTAATGATAATGACGTTGCCTTTGCCTATGAAGACGAAGAATCCGAAGCATTCCCATGTTTAAATGTCCTTTTCCTTGTGATGATTACAGGATGTCATGATAAGATGATGATTGAAAAGCTATTGGAGCTAAATTCGAATTCAATTAATTATCATAGCTATCCTGCAAATGTGAATATGTTTGGGTACCATAGGTGGTTAGATAGCAGTAATTTTTATCAAGATTACTGTGAATGTCTAGCTCCGACTTTCCTCGATGCAATTGATCCTGTAATTTTGCGGCTATTGCTTCAAAAAACTCGGAACAGCGCTTTGATTTGTTTCGGAAGTAATAATGACCGCGTAGTTGTACAGTACGGCCTGCATCCTATCATCAAGCTACTACAAGGAAAAGAAACATCGACTGAATCTGAATCATCTACGGATCTCAATTTAGTATCAAACGATGAAAATAATAGTATTTTGATCCCTACCAATGTGAAGGTAATCTTAGAAGAAAGCAATTACGCATTATCTAAATTGTTGGGAGAGTATTATAAATACGGACGTAACGTTCTAGTTTCTCGTGGCGTCAACTCGGCACTAGCAAAAAAAGTCATTAGTTTTGCTACGTTACATCTTGAGTCAAAGAAGACGAACAAGTGGTTCACTTCAACGTTTAAAATCAATACACTGCCTGGGACAAACATCGATCCTGAAAATACGAATCTTATGGCATTGATGTTCAATAGTCTCAAAAATGATAACCAAAAGATTTGCCTCCAATACACGAAAATGTATATGAAGAACATTGAATCGACGCACGATGATTATTCCTTCCGTTCTTTAGTAAATTGTATTCTCGACAAAGTCTTGCTTAAGAAAAACAAATTACAATACTGGAATTCGTTTTGGAAATTGTTTAAAGACAACGATTGGAGTGACGAAATTATTGCAACAGATGTCGACCAAAATCATCATGAACAACAACATCCATTATTGACTGCCATCAATCACGAGTATCGGTATGAAATTATTGTTGATATTGTCAGTAAAGATCCAACAATTTTGGAATTGTCAGGACAAGGAAATCCTGAATCTCTTCCTCCTTTTGCTCTTGTTGCTGCAACTCGATCGCAAAAATATTCTGTCCATCCAGAAAAAAATTGCGACTGCAAGCTTTTTAGGCATGTTCATAGTAAGAAGATGCTTATGGAACAGGCTCTTATTTGTTGCAAATGCACTAATAGTTTTTCTAGTGGAAAAAAGGATCCCATCGACATTCAGGACTACAACAATGATCTTGACGCGACGTATGAATTATTGAGAATGAATCCTTCTGAAATTGGTTGTGTCATGATGAATGGTGAGATGTATGCAAACAATTCTCCAAAAACGATTGAGTAAGACTACAACAGAGGATGGAACGATGGTGAGGAATTGTTAGCATCCCGTCCACAAAAGCGTGCTAAGAACGAAGCTGCCTAAATCTTTTATATTGTTCTTTACATTCAATATTTATGATTATAGCTGTTCCTTTTTTTCTTTAATACTACTTGCTTGATTTGCACGTTGATTTTAAAAAAGCTTTCTTTAATTGGTATAATTTCCATCAACTAATCTACCATTAAAATCTTTACCATTAGCATATACATTTTTTAATTACGAATCACTATGTTTAATATATAGCTACTCACTGTAGCCTTGGTAATGTGATCCTAAAAATAACAATTCAATCTTTTGTTTTGAAACTATAATGGAGCGTGGAATAACAATCGTCAACACCCATAAGAAATAATCACATGACCATCATTATTATTGTTGTTATCATCCTCATCCTCATCCTCATCCTCGTACTTATCACTATCATACTCGTCACTATCAGTATCAGTATCAGTATCAGCAATCTTGCTATCTTGCTATCGTTCCCTAAATATTCGGCAATACCAGTTGCAAATGTAATTTTTGGATAATTATATACAATATTGTTGTCATTAATGAACTGTTTTTTATCACTAATACTTTCATCATCGCTATTACTGTGAGTGTTATCCAATGCTTATCATATCGTCCAATATCCTTATATCTTTTTGTATTCCTGATAGACAAAATAATCCCACTGTATGCAATTATTGGGAAAACCATTATGTTCATCATTTGGATCAAATGCATATAATTGATTTAAATAATCACGTTTTCTTCTTTCTACAGAATGTGAAATACCAACCTTAACATGTATTCTTCTTACTTTATATTACTGTTACTATTACTATTTGTTGCTGTTGTTTTCTGATTTAGGAAGTAGTAGTATTAGGTCTAGAAGTATGCATAGTATAATTGTTTTTATTTGTTGTTGTTGTTTGTTGTTGTTGTTGTTTGTTGCTGTCACTGGCACTGGCACTGGCACTGGCACTGGCACTGGCACTGGTAATATCATATCAATACAACATGCTGTACCACGAGTAGGTGGATGTTTAAGTACCCCTCTATAGGATGTATCATATGATTCTAATTGTGAGGTTGGTATTAATTTTGATGGTAATTTCGATGTAACAATGGATTATTTTTTGTATTACTACTACTTGAAGTTGTTTCATTATATGAATTGGACTTGAACTTGTTATTGTCTCATTGTTATTTTTAGTATTATTAGATTTTAAAAACAAATTTTTGATTTCATGATAATTCAAATTATGAAATTTTGAAAAATCATTTGAAATAAAATTAATCCTTTGTATAGTTCGTTTTGGATTATTCATTGGCCAATATTCAGCCTGATTGAGGTAGCTACTTCGATCTGTTTTACATTGTTCTCTTTCTATCGAACTGTGTTTTTTCTTACAGTTACAAATTAGTAAACTGTAAATAATCATCAATATTCATACTGTAATACAGTACCGGCTGTGGTAAAGCATATATTCGTATTGTTTGCGCTACTTCGAGAGGAGAACACATTTACTGGATGGATCCTGCTTTTAAAAAGCTATTCTTCGCTTCACACGCCAATCTTATAAATCGACGAATCAACGATCAGGACGATTATACGTGATCTAGTATATGAAGGCACGACTAACGAGGTACTTCTACCTAGAAAATGACACATCAATGGCCTAAGTAATAAATAATAAGTTTGTTCTTTTTTTGTGTGTCACAAATAATTCATTTAACGCGATTTTCGGCGCCACCTTAATTAATCAAAACACACACGAAAACTTTTTTCACCATTCGGGCCAACTACTTGAAGTACTCTGTGTATTAAAAAAGGGTGTGATTTAGTTTTTATATTGTTCAGATCTAAATAGCAGCAAAGAATCCAACCACCACACACAGTCGGAGACAATTCTTCCTACACTTTGCTCATATTTTCCTTCCTTTAATGCAATCATGGTCCGTTTAAAAAAACGAATTGAACGAGTCAATAAGAAGAACAGATGGATGACGAAGGCTGTCTTTGCCTTTATATTCCTAGTGGTGCTTTATGGATTTCTCTCTAACGTCCGTCACCTGACCAGCTCGACCTCCATAAAAAATGTGATCTCTTATGTAAGGGAAGATAAAGAAGAGACAGTCATAATCAAAGCTGAGCAAGGAGACAACACAATGAAAGTCGTGCAAGCGGATTCGCTATTATCGTGGCAATCTCCGCATTTGAGGGACTGTAATGAGGTAGCAACAATAATGACATCGGATAGTAACTCGAAGACTCTGGAAACGGAGGCTCGTTTTGTCCAAACCAATACAACGTTACATGCTCCCTCCTTCCTCATGAGCATCCACAACCCCGCCAAAGATGGGGTTTCTCAATCCATTTATCAGAACGGATGCTGGGAATGTGATCACTTACGGGATATGCTCAGTGCCCTCCGCGCGCACCCCAACTCATACTTTTTGGACGTGGGAGGAAACATCGGAATGTGGACGTTGGCAGCTGCTGCCGCCAACCACCAGACATTTACACTGGAACCCTCCCGCGAAAATTACGAACGGATCTGCGAGACGGTGAATCGTAACCAATTTCATGATCGGATACATCTCATGACCATTGCTGCCACGAGTGTACCGGCTACCTTCACCTTGAATGTTCCACGTGGCAACAAAGGCGGAACATCGGTTGTTGCCGTGGAAAAAAGTACTACTGGTACCGACACCGATTCCAATGGTGGAATTACCACCATCCAAGGATTTCCCATTGATTCACTTCATCTGCCATTGGACCGTCCTGTTGTCATGAAGGTGGACGTCGAGGGGCATGAATTAGAGGCACTCATGGGTGCGCTAGAATTCTTGAAAAGTGCCAACATGGTACATGTGGCCATGGAACTGAGGCCGATGACAGCTTGCAGCAGCGAGGATCAGCAAAAATGGAAGAGAGTGTTTGATGTCCTGACTTCGAATCATGGATTGGCTCCATATAGGGTAGACGGCAATTATGACCTATTCCCTCTGGATCCAAATGATCTTTCGCAATGGAGACACAAGAAGCATCCAAAGGTACGATACTATGATGTTGTTTGGAAAATAACTCAAGGCGATAGTAAGAGCAGCAAGGACAAGGTTGGTGCTGGTGAATAGCAAGACTATCAAGTAGTATGGTGTGAGCTATCTACAGTAGTGCATTTGAGACATGATTAGTATATAGTAGATGAAGTTTATTTTAGTGGCTATTGCTATCGTGTTAAAATATATACCAACATCAAAATTGTGATTCAACCCACCACTCACGTCCAAATAAGTGAACGCAAGGGGTGAGTTGGGTTGATCCTGGCTGATCTAGATACATATCATTAAGTACCTTTTGTCAATACCTCGGGCGTGAAGGCTCCAAATTAGTCAGGTTTAGTTATGTGTTGTTGACCACAAGGTTCGACTCTTAGGGAATTTATGATGTATTCCTTTTTGTAAATAGGCACTGTCGAGGTGCATTAGTAAGACGTTTACGAATAGATTTTTGAGGTCTAGTCATTGAACCAAATAACTTATATATGGGTATGGTTACGGTGGTTGCTTCCTCATGGGCTCTTTTTGTGCTGCTGAAATGAGCATGCGCCAATAGTGAATCCACCCTTGAAGAACTCTTGTACCTTGGATTACCATGTGCTCAACACACATACAGCAGTACCTATTAATATAAATATAGCAAATATGATTCAATCGTAAATAGTTTTTGGATTTATCTTGTTGAATTGAGTATCGTTCCATCCTTATCTTTGTTTTTGATGTCTCTATTGGGGGTTTAAAAGGGTGACTTTAACCCTCTATTTTGTGAGTAGATTGTTGCTGGCGCGAGTGGGCGTCTAAGTTCATTGCGTGAAAAAGTACTTAGTAGAGAGAGAGAGAGGAAGTAGAGAGAGAGAAAAGTAGAGAGAGAGGAGAATGAGAGAGAGAGAGAGAGAGTTTCTTATGCTAAAAATAAATATTTGAAAATAGTGTAGAGTACCGTAACTATATATTTTTAGCACAGGATTTCGGCCAGGTTTCTACACGTTCTACTGGTGTTTTTAGCAGTTTCTGGGTTTATTTTGATTTTCTCACCCACAAGTGAAATAGTGAAACACCATAACCGACTCGTTTTGACTACTTGGATTAAGAAAAATTATGAGGGGAACTTAGTCGAATCTTAATATTTTAAGGTTTTAGCGCGTGTTAATTTTCAAACAATAGCGCGTGTGCAGTTAGCGCTCGCTGAGGATGATTCCTTGTTCTTCATGCATCCTCGTCGCGCACTCTGTGTACTTCCTCCAGCTAACGTTTAATTCGTACGCGCCATCTCAAGGAATTATTACAGAAACCCTTATAATCTTCGTAAAACTTCGTTTATTTTAATTTTTTTCCTACATTTCACATTTTGTGGATAGATTTTAAGGGTATAAAGCGCTTTATCTTAGAATAATTTCTTATTATAGCTCGTACGAATTTAACGGTTCACGGAGGAAGTACTTCGTAGAACTGTGAAAGTGACTGAGACATATCATTATTGCGTCATGAATACGTACGCGCGACATGATTTTGTATGACAAGTCAGTTCAGAAGTGGCATCGTCGTACGGTACAGTAAGCACTGTGCGATTTAATTACTACAGGTGACTCAATCACAACTCGTTCAATGCTTGGCTTGGGATCTTAGATTCTTGGGTCTTCTCATATCTTTCCAAAGTTGGCAACGACAACACAAATTTAATTACAAAATACTCTACGAAATACTGCTATTAAAAACCTTGTAAATCTCAATATGGTATGTTTTATGTTTGATGCACTGGTTAGGATACAGTAGGTTAGGATTATGCAAAGGGTCCTTACTCACTTTATATTCTTGCTTGCTTTCTTTCTTTGAATAAATTGGTGTGACAGAACAAGTTTATTACACTCGCAGCCCTTATTGGCGTTGCTTCTTCGGTTTCGGCGTTTGCCCCTCATGCTGCTGCCCCCGCCGCTTCCCGCCGCGGAACCGCAATCCTGACGGCTGCCACTACTGACTATCCATCCACTCTGACGTCCGATCCCACCTTGGCTTTGGTAGCACCAGGAAAATGCCAATTTACGGACGAGTTTGCTTCTGCTAAACTGTTAAAACGATGGAAAATCTCGGAAACGTCCTCGGTGTTACGATTTGCTCTCCCGGACGAGTCGAGTCCTCTCAATTTGGCCACTTGCGCCTGTATCTTGGCCAAGGCTGATTTGCCAGACCGCGATGGTACCATCGAAGCTGTCATTCGCCCGTATACTCCAATCTCAACGAATGCTCAAATTGGATCCTTCGATATGCTCATTAAGGATTACGGTGAAAATGGTCGTCTTTCGACGCATCTCTGCAGTTTGGAAGAAGGTGACGAAATTTCCTTCAAGCACATTGACGCTAATGTTAAGATTCAAGCTCCTTTCGATTTCAAAAAGGTTTGCATGCTGGTAGGAGGTACCGGAATTACTCCCATGACTCAAGTATTGCACGCTGTCTTGGGTGACCCTACTAGTACCGCTGAGGCTGTTGTACTTTACGGTTCCAGAACATCTGATGACATTCTTGGCAAAGATCTATTGGACTCCTGGGACAGCTCGGACCGACTCTCTGTCACTCATGTTTTGTCTAACGAGCCAGAGGAATCGGATTGGAAGGGTGCTAGAGGTTTTGTCAACAAAGACTTGATCCAGAAAAACTTTCCTCCGCCATCCGACAAAGAAAGTATTATTTTTGTCTGCGGCCCCCCTCCCATGTATGAAGCGCTGTGTGGACCACGACTCGACAAGGAGGTGTCCGGATTGCTCGGAGAGATGGGCTACTCGGACGACCAAGTGTTCAAGTTCTAGAGACTGCCTGACTAATAACTAATAATAGCACAACATTGATTAAAGAAATAAACGGGCTATTACAGTAGTGCTACTATAGGATCATCGTTATAGATTTGATGTGTACTATTGTGTGCAGTACTAAATGGTGCAAGTGTACCGGAATATCCGGTTTCAGATAGGTCAGAACACTGTTAGAAATGGTGTGCGCACCAATCTTTCGTTCGGTTTCTTATTCGTGCCCAGTGCCGCTCATCGTATGCAGCGCCGCGATCATCATCAGAAATACAACCATGTGTAGAAGAAGTACAAGTCCGATAATGTTTCTCATAAAATCAAAGAAGTATATTTATATAGTAGCGCCTGCTGACATCGAACAGCCACATGACACTGCCATTCTAGAGTCTGATGGTTTCGGTAGTCAATTCTAACTAACTCCGTCTTCATCCCACTTCGCTAGAGAACAACTGATGCACACGTAGTATTGTATAATTTAATCGGTTACATTGACAGTGCTATTGAATAGTGTTAACGACGAGAAAGACTTATTAAACTAGAATACTTCATTCTTTAATGTACAAAAGTTGTTAATGGTTCCTTAAAATAGGTGGTCCAATTTTTTGATATTCTCCTGAAGTTTGATAAAAAATCAACGAGTAACGATCTTTCCGAATGTGGTCGTATGGAGCCACCCAATGTGGAAATCTTCCATCGACCTTGCCTAACCGGTTCTTCGTGTTAACATGTGCAACAATTCGTGCCGAACATTCTACCATAACCCCACCAGTATTATCATCAAAGTCACCTAAAGATAAACCATAAAATGGACCAACATTTTGACGATCAATATGTGGGGAACCAATAAAGTTATGTGTTACCGCTAATGCTGTATAACGATTAGAAAAATCTTCATCAACTGTTGACATAACAGATTTTGCAAGATCCCATAATATTTTATGTGCATTTAACTTTTTTTCAGCCTTATAACGTTTCTTTCGTCCCAATCCCACACTTTCCCATGATGCTGGTGATGTTAATATCATATAATTTTCAGCATTAATTGATGTACGTTCATTATTCTTATCTGTCCATTTACCTTTCCATCCCTTTAATGCTAATAAAAGATCATTACGTAAAGATTCATCTTTAATCAATATCCCATCAGTATGAATAATTTTCCTTTGTGCACGTTGATATTGGACCGTCGTAGTAGTAGTACCCCCTGATTATTATTACCATTCGTATCTTCAATATCGTGATCATACTCATTCTTTTCTTCTTCTGCATACAAAGATAATAATTGATCCATTACATCACTTCTTGTGCACTGTATTGGACAAGATGGTTCTTGTCCAAAATCAGCAACAAGCCGTCGTCGAAGTGCAGTTGTGGACCAACATTCTAATTGTGAACGTAATAAATTCGGATTACGTACCGCTGCTGATGCACCAACAAAATCAGCACGTATACGTGATGTAGTGGTAGTAGCATCACCACCACCAGTATTATCGCCATCACCATCACCATCATTCTCAGTAATACTACTACTACTGGTAGGAGATGGACGACTGGGTGGAGGAAAATTAATTGTCATTTTAAGATCACAGGAATTATTGTACAGTTCTTTCTCAATTTTATCTTTAAGTTTTTGATGACCACATTTTTGGTTAAATGTCAAGTCTAATTCTATAAGACATTCCAATGATTGAAGGATGGTTATAATACTATTCACATCAGCGTCGTTATTATCGTTCTTGTCCATCGTATTGGTATTGGTATTGGTATTGGTATTGGTATTGGTATTGTTGATTTCGTTAACAGCAATGCCCCTATCATTATTGTTACTACTTCTGCCATATTTATTGCCATCATCATTAGTAGTAATTGTATCATTATCGGTCATCATTGTTACTGTTGTTGAAAGAAGAGCAGATGGTGGTAGTAACAACAAGGCTGCTTTTGAGGAACGTAACATATTATGTGATACATTCAAATATTGTAATTTATGTAATTTACCAATAGATATTGGTAATTCTGAAAACCAATTCCTGGATAGATTAAGTCTTTGAAGATTTGGTATTGTTTCCATTGCGTCATAGGATGGTAAATCCCATATTTCATTCCGACTCAGATCTAAATCCGTTAACATCGATAATGAAAAATTAGTAGTAGTAGTAATAGTAGGAAACAATTTGAGATCTAAGGTAAATTCTCCTCTCAGATTGTGTTCACTTAAATCACAGCTATGATCTGAACTTATTCTGGTGCTTTTTCTGTGATCACTACTAGTTACATCTTTTGATGTGTTGGTACTGGTAGTGGAAATGGTAGTATTGTTAGGAGGTATTATTGTTGTTGTTGTTGTTGTTGTTGTTGTTGTAGGAACCACCATCGACCCGTGATTATCCATTGGTACATCTTTTCTATTAATTAAATGAGGATGGTATTTCACCCGTTCGAATTGTTCAAATTGTTCTAACTTAATCTGTATAGAAATAATATCGTTGTCAACGGATGATGACAATAATGCTGTCAAATCGTCATCGTCGCTTTCATTTTTTTCGACGATGTTGATGTTGATGTTGATTGGAGCACCACCACAAGGACGATGCTTGGTTAAATCAGTTTTTACATCGATGCCTTGTCTTGCTAATCTTGCTCTTGCTGCCTTTCCGGTCATTATCTATATGCTTCTATCTTTGACATAGCTTGCTTGTTCGAAGTATGATGATAAAAAGAAAATTGTCTATTATGACAAAAGTAAAAACTTGAAAATCCTAATCAATTAAGGGTTTTGTTTCAGGGGTCGTTGGGGGGAGGGGGTATCGGAAGTTAATAATGTTGATAATAAAAAGGAGGAGAAAAAAGCCCGGCCCGCTGGTCGACGCCAACTCTCGTCGGAGAGATTTCAAATTAATCAACGAAAATCACGTAATATTACACGCTATATTAGGGGAATGAAAGAAGTAAAAAGTATTTTATTCTTTATTACCGGTACAGTACAGTACACTTCGTATCCTTCGCATTGATTGAAAGCAGAAGAAGAAGGATAACAGATACAGATAGAATGATGATGAAATCTACGATGAGTACGAATTTAGGTTTATTTGTACTAATTTTGACATGTTGGGGTTGTTTAATAATATTATTCGATGCTGCCCCTACCGTTTTAGCGCAGAATGGCCAAACTAACAATGACAACGAAAAGTTAGGGTGGGTTACTAACAAAGATAATAATAGTTTTAATGTTAATGATAACGAAAATGATAACGATAACGATAACGATAACAACGACGGCAATGACAGTAATAACGACAGCGATAATGCTGCTACTGCTCCCGTTCCTGCTCCTGTTGTTCCATTTACTGCTGCCGCTCCAACAACTGCCGTTACAGATCCACCAACGGCTGGAACAACTGCTGCCGAATCATGTCCATTAAAGTGTAATAATAATGGTGTCTGCAAACAGGGTAATTCAGATTTTAATGAACATCCAAAAGAAATTGGTGAGACACCATTTACATTCTTACAAACAACAAATCGTGAGGGATGGTATTGTGATTGTCCAGATGGATATACTGGATTACGTTGTAATCGACAATATAAAAAATGTCCAATTATTGCTACTGAAACTGAGAATATACATACTTGTTATCATGGTGGACAATGTATTGATGGATTAACAGATGGCTCACATGACAATATTGATATCGATAAACGATTTTGTGACTGTTCCTCCGCACAACATAATGATGTACCCTATTTTGGTAAATATTGTGAAATTGAAGGTGCGGTACGATGTGATCCAACCTCACAAGTTTTTTGTACAGCACAAGGTACCTGCAAAGATGGATATGAAAAAAAAGCACATCCATGTGATTGTTTAGAAGGTCATCGTGGTGCACATTGTGAATTCATACGTAACTCGGTAAGTTTATATCTCCTTCGTTCAGAAAAATATATATATAGATCAAGAATGATATTTGTTGACGTTATCGTTATTGTTGGAAGAAATGAATACTAACAATTTGATTTATTTTCATATATACTATCTAGGTACCAGCATGTATTTTACCATGTGGTGGAGTAACTGGTAGGGAAGATGGTACTATCGATCAACCAACAATAGGTGGAGTTGGACAATGTACATTAGGTGTAAAAGATTTTGAAACAGCACGGTATCAAGATTTTTGGCTTTCACATGATGGAAATTATCAATATTGTGTAAGTAAAATGTATACTTGATTTATTGATTCAATTAGAAAAAAACAGCTACGTTCAATCATTCATTCATTTTGTATTGTTTGACTAGTCATTTACTCATCATCCGTTTTTCTTTTTTTCAAATTCATGTACCCGTACTATAATAGAAATGTCCCGATGATTGGTTTGGAGATAATTGCGACGTACCCGGTGAAGTTTGTGGCGGTGCACATTGTTTCAATGGTGGTGAATGTTTACAAACACTAAACTCAAACGATGAAACAACGTTTGCATGTGATTGCCGAGTTGCTGGTCATAACGGGTTTAGTTACGCAGGTCAATATTGTGAAAATGTTGAATCGGATAACTGTAATAAAGATGATGATAATGATGGACATCAACAACATGCGAATGGACAAATGTTTTGTACGAATGGTGGTACATGCAAAGATCCAAATAATCCACATCTTGGATGTGATTGTCCTGGTGCACACTTGTACGTTTATCTGGTTTGTTATTCGGGCTTCAGGTATATAGAATGAAACAGATCTCGCTCACCTATTTGTTTCTACTTAATTAATTGTTTGGTGGTTTGATTTTCTCTTTCGTACGTATTGAATAATAAATAGCGGACCTATCTGCGAATATCATAAGAAGGAAGACGGTGAATGTAGTTTGACGTGCCAAAACGAAGGACAATGCCGGACAGGATTGAAAGATAATTCACTTATCGAAAAACTTGGAAAGGAGATGAGCGCATATAACGCAACACAGCACTCGGAACTGTTCGAGCATTGTGTGTGTGCATCTGGATTTTTTGGGATCCAATGTGAACACAAACTTGAAATCTGTCCTGGTGGAGATCATGTTTGTTTACACGGATCACAATGTGTCGCTCAAAATGAAGGAGGAAGTAATGGAGACGATGAAGTACACCACACCTGCGATTGTGACCATGCATTCGACGCAGTAGAACGATATGCTGGAAAGTTCTGCCAATACACCTCAACTGATATCTGTACAATAAATGGACAACCTGGTATGGGTAAAGCAAATTTTGCATTCTGTGTTAACAATGGTATCTGTAAAGGCAAGGTAAATGATGGAGAAGATTCTCCAGGTTGTACCTGCCCTCAAGGATATAGCGGTGATCATTGTGAATACTTACTGTCTGATGACGATGTTGATTTTTGGAATGGCAAAAATAGTGATGTCCCTAAAGTAGACAAGGATCCATCATCTATCACAGAATCTGGAGTTTCATCTGATAGTAGTGAAGGACCATACCAAAAGAATGGATTAGTGATCGGACTATCATCTGTCGTTATTGTTATAGTGGTACTAATTGCGTTAATCATCCTCCGAGCACTATTTTGTGGAGGGTCGACAGGTGGCAAGACGATTGCTGACGTGCAAGGCGCTTTAGACGAAGAGGATGGTGCATCTGGTTCTGTCACAACAACAAGTCAATCCAATAAAAACGACAACAATTCATTAGAAGATGTCGAAGATTACGTTAACAACCAATCAGGTATCTTGACCGAAAATGAGATGGAAAATGTCCAAATCGTTTAAGATCAGAGAGAGGATAGGAAGAACGACAACAACAATTAGTATTCTAACGATACGATAAGAATTTAATATAATACAATTTAATTTAATCAGCCGAAAAGTGACGCAATACTCGTCTCATGTCCCGCGTTGAAGTTGAAAAACCAGAGGGTAGTACAAGTACATGAGGCTCATGTATTATGAGTCGATATTTCCATTCATTTGCAATGCTTTCAAGTTAAAGACTAAACAATATTTTATAGTCACCTTCTTATAGAAAACTTGATACTACACCATAGGTATTCTATCTGTTGTCGATGTTGAAATTCCACAACAGTGCTTCTTCCTGGTAATGTCACCAGGTTCGTAATTTCGTGGGGGTGTGGCGATTTTCATATTTCTTTATTCGTATTACAACTACAGTATAATTTTCTTGCGTAAAAGAGTTAATTACTATCACGATGACATTGTACAGTAGCAAGGTCTAATCTGTGTAATCAAGATTGT
Organism: Fragilariopsis cylindrus CCMP1102; assembly: GCA_900095095.1. NCBI lineage: Eukaryota > Bacillariophyta > Bacillariophyceae > Bacillariales > Bacillariaceae > Fragilariopsis > Fragilariopsis cylindrus. Next base: position 39,344 of record FMBT01000330.1, on the reverse strand, counting down.
AGGGGAGAACCAGGTTCGTAACTTTGTGGGGGTCGTGGGGGTGTGGCGTTTTTGATCTTTTTTTTCATTCACATACTACTACCTGTATTAGTCCTACAATTAGCTAAAAGTAGATCTTCTGTGAATGGATCTTACTTCTATTAGAAAGGTGGGTTGTTTAACAAGATAATCCTAAAGTTTACTATTTAATTCTTATTGCATAGATCCGAACGATCCTTCTAGATCCCGCGCCCAAAACAAAAACTCTCCAGGATCTTCTTCTTCTTCTGCTAGATCACCTGCTCTAGCAACGGCGGAATTGTCAATATTCGATGATTCGCTGTGATTGTCCAAATCTACGACTAACACTTTGCGAACCCTTCTATGATTGGTTTTAGGTTTAGTATCAGCGGCGACAGCAGACGGGTACCACACAACACAGAACGAGATACTGACGAGGACAATAGCAGCGACTTTCATGGTTTCTCTTTTCGTAATCACAACTACAGTATGGTTTTGGTTGTAAAATTTGTACATTTAAGGTTCTACTCTTCTACTCAGTGTAATCAAGACTGTAGGGCGAGGGATATGGTCGTACACATATTAGCTAGCTAGCTAGCACAGTAGATCTTCTCCTTCTTCGCAATCCGGGACTTCGGTCATTTTTATTCCGTTGATAAGATACGGTATGACATACATACGAATTAGTAACAACAGAGAATTTCCGAATAAAAAAGTTTCACGACCTCTGAACTAGTGACTCACAATACTTGATTCAAAATTGAAAAATTTCTCGATGGCTCAGGAAGCCAACAAAAAAAATGAACATCTTGCACATGCAATAGTAGTAACAACATTTACTATTATTATATCTGTTTCTATTACCTTTCTCAAACTTCCTCCATCACTATTTGAGTTATCTTCTCCCTCAGGTAAAGAAGTTCGAAAAGAACACACTAAATACGATCAGCATCTGACAGCTTGAACTCCACACATCACATACATTGAACATCGGATTGAATCGAAATTACTAAAGGAAGAATCAATCAATTATCAGTAACAGTAGAAATAGTACGACGACATCGACAACAACGACGACGACGACAACGACGATGGAACAAAGAGATCAATATAGACGACGACAGCGGCAAACCCAATACGAAAATAAGGGTTTTTCCGTGTTACCTGTAGTGTCAATAGAGCAACAAGTAGTCTCCTCATCTACATCATCATTAATGATGGCTACATCGGCATCATCGTCATCAAGTAGTAGTAGTAGTAGTAGTAGTTTTAAATCATCATTGAAAAGTTTTTTAGCTGGTGGAGTTGGTGGTGTTGCAGCTGTATTCGTTGGTCATCCTTTTGATCTAATAAAAGTACGGATGCAAACAAGTACGAGTGGTGGAGCAAATGTTGGTGTATTTGCTGCATTAAGTAAGACGCTACGAACAGAAGGTATACGTGGAGTGTATCGTGGAGTGTCGGCGCCGCTAGTAGCCTCAACACCAATTTACGCAATAAGTTTTTGGGGATATGATATGGGACAAATAATTGTACGGAAAATCAATAAATATGATAATGATAATGATAATACTATAACAAAAAGACCATTAACGATACCAGAGATTATGATTGCTGGTGGATTATCAGCATTACCTATGATCGCAGTCATGACACCATCAGAACGGATTAAATGTTTACTGCAAGTCCAAACAGCAACAATAGCAACGAAAACAAAGACGAATACGAATATGAATACGAATACAACGTCTGCGTTAAAGTCACAGACACAGACACAACAACCGCGATATACTGGAATGATTGATTGTGCTAGTAAAGTATATAAATCTGGTGGTATCTCATCCTTGTATAAAGGAACGATGTTAACATTAATGAGAGACGTACCAGGGTCGATCGCATGGTTCGGAACGTATGAGGTAATCAAACGTAGCTTAGTTCAATGGCAAGGTATTGATGATCCATCTCATTTATCACCATTTGCTATCATGACAGCAGGTGGATTTGCTGGTATGGCATGCTGGATGACAATGATAATTCCTGATACATTAAAGTCTAGATATCAAACAGCACCAGATGGTAAATATCCTAATGGTATGAGAGATGTATATCGTACATTAGTTAAAGAAGAAGGATATGGTGCATTATTAAGTGGATTCCGTCCTGCTATGATACGTAAGTTTGGTTTTGTTTTTGTATAGCGTGTGTGTGTGTTGGTTAGGCCGTTTTTTGTGTCCTCACTACAACTTTTTTCTAACTCCATCCCATCTACGACCACAGGTGCATTCCCCGCAAACGCGTCTTGCTTTTTGGGGATGGAAATAGCTAAAAAACTTCTTGCTTTCTTAGATTAGCAGAACATACTTGGTATCATTATTTTTGTGAGTGATAGTTCATCAGAGATGAATAATACTGTCGTCGAATTGTAAACATAAAAGAAATATACAATGATATAGATAGTAAATCTTCTAGATAGCTACACAAACTTACTACACGTTCCTACGTACAAGTCAACAGAATATATTGTAAATTGTGGATGATACATAAGTAGTTTACTTTTTTGTTAAGATTATATATTTACTTCTCAAGTTATATATAGAATGTATAATGTATATGCAGTAATATAGTACTGTAGTAGTATGTATATTCGTTTGCGTAGATGTACAGAGGATCCTTATGTTAGTTAGTTAATCGATTGATTCTCCCAGAATCAATCGAAATTAGAAACAAACCAGATAGATAGATCCAAAATGATGGATGTGTTTGTGTGTGAAGTGGTTGTATGTATGTAGAAGTTAAGCAGTAACCCCAGGCAGGCAGGCAATAGAGCAGTGTTTGTTTTGTTTTGTTTTTCACCAAATCAATCAATAATCTAAAATCCACGTACTTTACGAAAACAAGCTTTTACTTGTCTAAATTCTTTGGAACATGAATGTTGTGATACAGATTGTCCAGATCGTTCTGTTTCAAGTACACATGATGCATATATTGATATAGAATTTGGACATACTTCTTTCATTTCTTGGAAAGCTTGTGTAAATCTATTCGGTATCTGTTGTGCACTTGATTGTGTTGTACTTGTTGTAGAATGATACGCGGCGCGCGATGTAATTGCTTGATTAGTACTCGCTTGCTTTGTTAAGGTTGCCGTTGCCGTTGAGGATGCCATACGTGTTGCCATTTTAATGTTTTGTTGTAGTGATTATGTGCTTGTGATAGAGAGAGAGTAAATCAATAGGATGATATCGACCTTGGTTCGGGTAAAGATATAGTGTGTGTTGGCAAGTTCTTGAAGAAAAATGAAAGCAATCAATGAATAGTTGTAGATGAAGTAGTGGTATCTTTTAGATGCAATGAATATGTTATGTGTTCGTTCCTGATAGGTTCAAGTATGGCAGTGTATTATATTATATGTTTGTTTCTGTTAGTATAGTTCAAGTATTACAATGTATTATGTCATCTATTTTGAATATTGTGATTGGGAGTAAGTTAATGTTAGTTCTCTCTGCAATGCGTTGTTGTGTTCTTCTTCAGTAGTGAGACAGTCTGAATTTTTACGTGCGGTACCGCGTAGGTTCCTCGTGGCTGAGTGATTGATGAGGTGAGGTGAGGGAGGTGAGACTGTGCTGAGTGCAGTTATAGAAAAAAAAGATTTGTTCTTTATTCGAATAAAATCTTGTTTTACGTGAAGAATACGTAGAATTTTTTTACTTCACGCTTTTTTTACTTCGAGAAGTGTATGGATGCCTTGTTCTGATTGGTGTAATCACGAAAAAATGGCGTCAATAGTCGCCAACAATGACATTTGTTAAATAAATAAATAGCACATCAGAAAATCAATAAACTTGATTGGTCAATCGTGAAAATCATATCCGTGAAGCGCGTGGGTGCCTGCCGTTGAACCAGCCACGTTTGTTCTCAGATGTCAAGGAAACATATTATTATTATTCTTTGATTTCCCCCATCATGAACTTCCCTACTTTTGATCACTTATTTCACGCTTCCGCGACTATTAGCCTTCTTGAAAAATGCTGTTGTAATACTGTAGTTTGTGTGATGGACCGTGCGTTACAGGCGATTGATTGATTGATTGATTGATTGATTGATTGATAGATATAATATTTGAAAATGCAATAGGCAATGTGATCTAATAAGTTTTAGATATTAATGTGAGGAAAGGAAGCATCGTACTTTATGTGACTGATTAGCATTATAAATGAAGAGGCCATGTTATTACTGATGATGTCTGCTAGCCTGCATTCCTCCCAAGAGAAATTGATAGTTTTGCTAGCTAAGGCAATACCAACTGCCATACAATAATTATAAGGAGCTTCTATTGCGGCATTCTAGGTTTATAGGATTGATTATCAAGCGAATTACTTACCTGTCATCAGATACAACTAGTATGCTACTAGTAGACCCCCAAAGGGGATGGATAAGCAGCTGAGTACTGTATTAAGCTAGAAAAGGAAGACTATGTTAGTATATCATATGTCTCCAATGTATGTAGGTATACATAGTATGTATACCTCGTATACCAGCTAGTAGAAGAATAGATCACTGACCGAACAAACAGAGACAAAAGGATGAAAGGTCTTTCTTTTAGGTTATCATACTTTAATTTTAAAGACCTACTGTAGTAACATATAAACCAAGATAGAAATACTCATTTGTGATTTCTCATAGTTGTTTTTATCACACACTGCAATAAGATGATAGCTAGGTGGATGTAAAAAAACAGATATACAATATCCTCTCAGTCAAAAGTTAGTCATTTTGGCTTTAAAATGACATTGCTTTCATCTTGTCAAAGGTTTCGATACTATACTATTATTTTGCTAACCCATTAAATAACAGAGTTTATTACTGTACAGTATATATTTTTTGATCGATATATTTACTTCAATTGTTTTAAGTTACTTCTAATATTATATATTTACTTCAATTGATTTATTTATATTATTTAAGATTTATATTTATATTTTATTTAAACGGGTGGTGGTAATGCTAATACATGTCCATTAAAATGAAAGAATCCAACAGCACCAAAGAAGATCCAAAAATCTTTTGTAACAACACCCCAAAATGCAGTTTTCATTACGATCGATTCAGGACCTGTTACAAACCGTCCATACCAATTTTTAACTTTTGATACGAATCCTTTATTATTATCATTTTCCTCATCATTGATAGTACTCTTTTTATTAGCTCCTCCCTTATTTAAAAATCCAGACTTTACACCAGAAGGTTTAGTTACTGCGGTACTACTACTAGATGCTGCTGCTGCTGCTGCTGCTTTCGTAGTAGAAAGTTTACGTAATTCTGATAGGGCTGTTGCCTTTCGTTGACTTGTTTTATTTAATAAATCATACAATTCTTCGCGTTGATCTTTTGCAGATGGTTTGTATGTCACTTTTAAAGTTACTGTACAAATAACAGGTTCAGTATTTGTTACTACTACTTCATCATTGTTCTCAGTGGTTGCCGTCGCACTTTCGTCGGTTTTATCAGTTTCAGTTTCAGTTTCAGCAGAAGCAGGCGCAGCAGAAGCAGAAGCAGCAACGATAACAATCGGTACATCCGTTATGTATTCATCTTTTGGATTTTTAGGATCATCTAATACACATAATGGTGCAATTTCAATTGATTCATCTCCTGATGGTACTGTACCTAATGGAATATCAGCATCATTCACAGAATCAATTGTTAATATAGCCATAGACGTATCAACGCCACCAAATGAAATCATTTCACCTACTGCTAATTTACCATCATCACCGTTAGTGGATGCTGATAATTGTAAGGAAATTATTGGTTTTGCTGTTTCTGGTAATCCTTCAACCTTTTGTATATATATATGCAAATTTAAATAGATAAATATTACCGTACCAGAAGAATAAAATCACAACAGAAAAGTTGTAAGATAAATGAATTGAATTGAATCGAGGAATCAATATAGATACAAATACAAATAGGAAATATAATAGAATGAAAATGAAAATGAAAACGACGACGACGACGATGACGTACCTTAGAAAATTCAATTTTTAATTCATTTGTTTCCGATGAATTTACATTCCCAATCCCTCGTAATGCCGCTTTAATCGATTGTATTTCTTGATCACATTTACTAACTTCCTCACGGGCTTCGGTAATCGTCATCATTCTTGCTGTTGTTGTTGGTGGTGTTGTTGTTGTTGTTGCTGCTGCTGCTGCTGAATGGCAAATAATATCTCTGTCTTACTAGTATGTTTCGATGTTAGTCAAACTACAAATAAATATTTATGTCGTCGTCATTCATCATGGTCAAGGAATAAAAAAATTGAAAATGAATGTTGCTGTGTTGTTCGTTCCCGAGGTGAGAGGTCCGTCCGTCCTTATACCGTTCTCGTGAGCGAAACTGCGCGCCACATTTACATGCCCTCACATTTTGTATCGCCCCGCGCAACCGTTAATAACGATCAGCGATTAGAGAGATTGATCACACAACACCTTTTTACATAAAGAATGTTTGTAACAACAGACAACAGCGAAAACGCAAGCAATGTCGTTGCATCGTAGAAGCAAGAATACAAGAATACACTCATTTCTTATTGAGTCTAGACAACACTATTAATATCTCTAACTAGCAGCGGCTTCAATCATCATCCTGCTGCTGCAATCCCAGACCTACTGGTGAAAAACTTGATATTACAATCTAGTGTGGTTATTCTTATACTTCCATACTGTTGATGCTTTAAAATATTATTTTTCTAAACTTCGCCTTCCCTTTAAGCTTCGATTGCTTCGCGCTTCGACCGAATTGAATTGAATTGAATTGAATTGAATTGAATTGAATTGAACCCGGATAGCAACTTGTAATACTGTATAGATATTTTTCTCTTCCCTTCTAATAAATCAAAACACGATTTACTGTATCATCGCGACGAAAAGAAAAGATGGTCAACACTAGTTTCCGGGGACTGGATCGTGATGATAAAAAAAACAGCAACAGCATAAAAATCGATCGTTGGAAAGATACGGGTGCAGTACCAAGTAATAGCATCATTCAGCAGCAACAACAACGACGGCAGCGGCTGGTCATAGATGAAAAAGATGCCAACGAAAATTTTATCAATGTGAAAGATCGTCTACGAGATTTCAAATCAACAGCAATCGAATCACGACAAGATGATGATGACGATGAAGAAGACGACAACGATGACGATGACGATGACGAAAGGACCTATACAGGCATTAAGGACCGCGTCAGAGAAATCCAATCGACAAAAGCTATGAGAGATATTAGTAGTATCGCTTCAATTAGTAGCAAATGTAGTAGTCCTCTCTTTTCTAGCTATGTATCGTCGCATGTGGTTACTAATAATGAGATCTTTCGAAATAAATGGCAGCAACAGCAACGACTGAAAAACATGGACGGACTATCGAGGTCAAAGAATGCAGGAACAGTAATTACTCCTCCCTTAAACAACAACAACAACAACAACAACGGCATCCAAATTCCTCCCTTCGTGGTGTCAATTATAGATGAACCGGATGGTGCTTTCTTCTCGCCTACTAGTACCACGGATGGTGGTGGAATACCAAGAATGAACGTCCAGGAGAACAAAAAAGACGATAGAATAGATGATATGTCGTCTCCAAAAAATGGCTACCGATACGGGGATGTATCACTGAAAAGGGTCGAAAACCCCATCGAGGATAGATGGAAGAAACCAAATAAGAGTATAAAACCTCCAATACGGTCGATTTCTGACTGTGGTGCTGCATCTTATAGCAGATTGTCTCTATCTTCAATTATTACCAACAGCAATAGAAATGATGATGAAATAACAACGACAACAATGAATGATTCAAAGCCAGTAGGAGCAGCTTCTGACATTGGTGTATCGTCTGCATTATCTCTTTCCTCTATTATTACTAACAGTAATAAAACTAATAATGATAATGATAACGAAACAAACATATGGTCGAATCAGAGAAGAATATCCTTACCAGCATCGAATCTTGGACTGGTCAAACAGAAGAGCGAGAAAAACAATATTCCAATCTCCAAACCACGACCACTGACTCATCGTAGCTTCTCGACACCCGAATTCGCCGGAACTACTTCAAAACAAGTTGAGCAAGTCAAGGAGGGTGGTACCCGAACAGACGCGGTGGGTGCTACTTGGTTGTCATCATCTTCATATAAATCAAAGCAGACAGCATCACTCCTACCACCATCGTCTCCTACCGTTCGTAGTAATAAACAGTCGGATGACGAAAGCAAATACCAAAACGATTTCGCTGCGGCCCTGAATAAGGTTGGACCACCGATTGAAGAAAAATGGAAATTAGTGAAAAGTTGCGACGAGAAGATGATTCCGAATTTTGAAACCGGACCGATATTTGCTAATAAGAAATCAAAAAATACCCTGAAAGTTGTGACTTCAGTACGCGACCTCGCTAAGTCCTTCTCCACTAATGCCCTGTTATCGCCTAAGAACGAGCCTAATCAAGGAGACAATAATTCCACAGAACGACCATCAACTGAAACTAGTGAGATCGGAAAAATACGCAATTCCTTGAGGTCAGCTGCAAAAGAGCTTGAGTGGATACGCAATTCCTTAAATTCACCCGTGTCGAAAATGATAGAGGAGAGAAACAATGGCCAAACGGGTCACTCCGAGGAGATGACTTTTGAAAAGAAAAACAGATCGTCGGAGAAAGAATTGGAAATGATTAGATCACTTGGTTTAGCTAGAGCCATTTCATTGAGCCATGTAGAACGATCAGTGGCTGTTGATGGTTACTCTTCTGTAAACAACCCTTTATCACCATATACGCAGGGTCAATTTTGTGATCCAGTGACAAAGAAAAACAAGCAAGCCTTCGAATCTGATCGCTCCGATGATATTCCGAATCAGCTAGCAAGATTGCGATGCTGGGGAAATTCTAAAACGAAAAACTTTCAAGAACAAAGCCAAGACAATAGTGTAGCTTCGTCTTCATATCGTCACTCGGGTAGGAGGTATATGCATCACGATCATTTATCTTTCTCTGAACAAGAGGTAGCAATATCATCTTCTCAGTCGAGCAATTATAAAAGTGACATGCCATCATACGTCGAAGGGCGGAGTACCTCTAGCCTCTCATCTAAGTATACCGCCGACGACACGTCCGAATTAATCCATGACGAGTTATTTTCAGCAAGTTCGATGCTCTCTGATTACACTACCGATACTGAGGGAGACTTTGCTATTTATGGCGATAATAGATACATTCAAATCACTCTGAGTTCAGGGGGGATAGCCGAAAAGTCCGAGCCGAATATTGCCATGTCACCAACCTTAGAATCCTCGGATTCGGAGGGCATGTCGATGATATCTTCGGTAGATTCGTTATCAGACGAAAGGCAATATGACTCAAGAAATGATAAAAGAAAAAGTCGTAAGGCATTGAAGGGAGCGAAGAATTTCTTCTTTGGCCAAATCAAGAAAAAGAGTATGGCTGTAATATGATTCAAGAATGGATAATATAGTAGTGACTCACGAACCATTGAACGGAGCGGCTAGACAAAAACTGCATGTAATCAGAAATCTATGCACAGTGCGGTTAAAACCGAGTCTGGTAGGTTACTTACGACAGGTCTGACCGTGTTACCTTCACAAAATGAAGACATACACAGTACAAAATAATCAGATAATGAATATCTCTGATACACATATAAGTGACACGCAAAAGTTTCACTATAATTTAGATCTATTTTTCCCTAAAATGTATCAAACAAAGAATTTGCTCGCTATGAGGATCCACCTCTAGCCGCAATAGCTGCCATTAGACTTCCTCGTCCTCCAGCTGGGTTGCCACGGCCACAGCCTCGACCTTGTAGAGCTGCCAACAAATCCCCTCGATTCCCTCCTCTCCCTCGTCCTCCTCTGGCTGGGTTACCACGGCCTCGACCTTGCAGAGCTGACAGCAAATCCCCTCTCCCTCCTCGGCCTTGCAGCGATGACATTAGGTCTTCCTGCGGTCTATTATTATTACCAGTTGAAGGTCTTGGTGGAGGAGGATCTTTGTTCTTCTTTCTCTCCGGTCGGTCTCGTAGTTCCTTTTGAACTTCGGTGGCTATTGAATGCCTGGTCCGAAATGATCGTGATCTGATGACAGGTGGCCTTACATCATTATTTTCTACCACGAGCCTATCCATAGTTTGTGTGTTTAAATCTTGTAGATCCCCCAAGAGAACTTTCAATTGCTCGATGGTAAATTTCAATCGACCATCTTCAATGTGAATTTTAACCATTCGCTCTTCAATACCCTCAAAAAGATCTCCTGTTACTTCGATGATTTCCTCACAAAGGGAAATCTCGACCATGCTACGAAGGTCATCCAGTAGTAGTGGAGATTGAAAGCATGACGACTCGGATGGACGTTGTTTTATCCCAGTCAACTTCATACCGGATCGTTCAGCAAATGAATACAAAGAAGCCTTTGTTTCGGTCAACACTTCATTGAAACCCATTGCTTCCTTGTGCGCATCTTCCTCAGCCACCAATGATGTTGATGATGATAACGATGTCGATGATAGAAGTCGAGAACGGATCCACTTTTCTTGTAACGATTCGATATTATCCATCAATTCGTCCATAGCCTCACAAGAACCACTAGCTAATGATGCCTGTAGTACGTCTTTGTAGTGTATCTTGATGGCATAGTTTCGTTCTCGTTCTTTCTTTTCTCGTTGATACAACGATGAGATTCCATTTCTGTCGTGGTTGTTGGTATAGTCTTTCTCTTTGGTGGAATCTCTGCTACTGGCACTACCATCATCGCTGTCTCCTGCTTGTTTTTGCTTTTGTTGGAAGTAAACTGATTCCTCTGGATACCCATAATCTCCTGAATAATCGACGAGTTTATCCGCCTTTATTGGGCATTGCTTTCCTAACAATGGACAACCACCACCTTCTCCTCGTCCTCCTTCTCCACCAGCATGTAGACCATACCTATCAACATGTCGTTGATAGGCATTCAAGCGTTCTTTGAAATTCGATTTCGTAGTTTCGAACCATACACGTTTCCGTTCCATCATTTTATCTCCCCCACCACCCTTAGATGCGTTAGCATTCCAACGTATTCCAATTGGTTTCAAATGATGATACAATGCTCTACGTTCTGTTAGTGTCAATCCTGTGACACGCATATTTTCTAATGTTGATGGATGCCAGACTGATATTTCATCTGGACTACTTCGTAACATCTGAAGAACGTTTGTTCGCTTGAATTTCTTTGCTGTTGCTTTTGGAAGATACTTGCCATTAGGAGACTGATCATTTGTAAGCTGGGCTTCGCTCATATTTCGAACTACTACAGGCATATGTCGTAGTATATTTCTATATGCAACTTCATTATCATCTTGTATGGATTCTTCCCATTTCCGTTCTTCTTCTGCCTGTTCTTCAATCCATTCTTCTGTTAATTCTAATGCTGCTACATACTTTTCCATTTCTTGTTCTAATTGAAAGTATTCCATTTCAACATTGGCAGTTGTTGCATTGTCGTGCAGTTCTGACATACGTTTTGCAATTTCATGAACTTTTTGTTTCGCAAGATCGTATGGTATATCTTCAGCAATAACAACACCAGCTTTTTGTAACTGTTGTTCCAGTCGACGTTGATACTTTTCTGCTTCTTCTAATTCCTCTAGTAACTTCCGTACATCATCGTGACTGTTATTGTTATTGTTATTCTTCTTCTCCTTCTTATCTTCAATAGGATTAATAAAATTCTTCGTGTTCGTGGTGGTGGTGTTCGTGGTGGTAGTGGGGGGCGTTGCAAAAGTCGTACCTGTTGTTATTTCTGTTTCGCGACGAATACGAGCAATAGACATCGCTCGAAGAGATTGAAGTCTTCGTGGTGGAGGTGGTGGTCGAGTCAGCGCTTTCGTTGCTGCTGCTGCTGGTGCTGCTGATGATGATGATGATGATTCTTTTACTGCTTCGTTGGAAGAATTAATGTCCGGATCATCGTACAGTTTTCGTGCCCGAGCAATTGACATAGCACGAATCGATTGAAGTCTTTGCGGTGGTGATCGGATGGTACTACCATCGTTAGCCAATAGTCGTTGTTGTTGTTGTTGTTGTTGTTGTTGTTGTTGTTGCGCATTGATGGTGGTACTTGTACCGGCAAGTCGAGTACACATAATACTAGCACAAACAGCTAGTCGTATCCCTTCTCGGAATGCAGCAATTTCACGATCTGATACTGATACTGATCCTCCTTGGGATGGTAATATAATCATTCTAGAAAGAATATCATCATTGTCGCCGTCATCGTCGTCGTCGTCATCGTCGTCGTCTTGATATTTATTATTTTCGCCGTGGTGATCGTCCATCGCACTCGTTAATTTGTTTACCAACGCACTATCATCGTCGTCATCATTACTCGTATTTGACGTCTTTGGCTTCGGCATTTTCATTTTTGTTACAACGTAACGAGAAATAGTATCACGATAAGGTCGAAACACATCAGCGATAGTCGTTCTTGTCGTCTTCTTTTTCTTCTTCATCCCGCCTACATCGTAGTTCACGATAGTCGTCCCTCCATTAACATCAGTATTAGTTGCTACCGTTTTTCCACCCTTCCTAAGAATATCAATATTATTATCCTGTGGTTTATCTTCGCCGCAATGATCTTCGTAGCCATCGTCATCATCGTCGTCATCGCCATCGCCATCGCTATCGCATTCTTTTTCTTCTTTGATGACGGATGTAGTGGGAGGAGGCTTCCAAGCGATTGATGATGGTAATCGAGTATCGTGATGATGATGATTATATACATTTCTGTTCATTCTTCGATTACTATCACTATTTTTATTACTATTGTTGTTATCGTTCCACGTTTTTGGAGTCCTCGTTGTTATCGTCGTCATCGACGGCGTCTCTAACTGTGAAGGAGGTTTCCAAGTCATACTTGTTGCTCACACTTGTTGTTCTTTTTTCTTCTACTACTACTACTTCTTCTTCTTCTTTTCGGACTTGATGTAGTCACAGATATTCTTCTACTTCTGTTATGTTTATAATGATTTGACTTTATGATATGGTATTCTATTCTTGTAGTACGTAATAGGTTTTCAAAAAATGCAATTGAGAAGCAAAACAAGAAAAACGTCCACTGAAGAGCGTTATTGTCGAATTGTGACTGACATCGCCACGACTAAAAAGTATCATCTGGTTTAGATTTATTATTTATTGCTAGAGTGGTACTGTAGATGGTGATTTTTTTCTACTGTAGTGTTCTTTGAATAGTTTTGTTGGTAACTAACAGTCAGTGGGTTGGGGGTGATAAAGAAGCAATAGAAGAGATTAATTGAGTTATTTGCATACAATTATTACAATTACTACTATTTCAATTATTATTATTATCATTCTTACTACAGCATGGCAGAGAGAGAGAGAGAGACGCAGGAAGAGAGAGAGAGAGAAAGAGAGAGAATTGATGGGAAGAAACATAAAGTATAAAAAGTGTATAGTTACTAGCTAGCATGTGATGTAGCAGTGATGGTAGGAGGTTATGAATATGTATGTACAAGTTTTAATTCCACTCAGTGAGTAGTTTCTGCTCTTGTCATTCTTTGTGGTAGCCAAAATCTGACCACTACCATTACATTAGAGATAAGTCAACTTTACATTTTTGGAATAATTAATGACAAGTTAGATAATAACAAAACACACATGATGCAATGGATGTATCACCGAATGAAGTTGTAGCAAAAAAGAATGAATTGAATCAAAGCATCCTTATTTTTACTACAAGTAATAGTACAGTAACTTACTTCCCCATGATTTTGCTACAATCATGCACTTTCTTTTTTACAACAAAAAAAGGAATAAAAAACTAATTCTGTCATGCTATAAAATCTTCTACTGTACCGTAGCTCAGAATTCGACATCAAGTACACAATCCTATTGAAGAGGGCATCAAAAGCATCCATTCAACTCGTAACATTGCGACAAAAATCTTGGTAGTAGAAAGAGAATCAAGACAAGACGATAGTGCGGATAGGACTAGTAATTCTTTAGCTATACTCTTTTTTATCCAAAGGAGAGGAAAATTAGATTCAAAATTCAAGTTTTCCCTAACGTAACCGCACAAAAAGATTTAAAAACGTTGAATTTCAAATATCTCTTTGAAAGAATAAAAAGAGAAAAAGTACATACAAACGAACAAAATCTTTTGAAAAGTATCATCATGGGAGGGGCAAGCAGTCAACCGTTGCCTTCGAATGGTGAAGCGGGAGCACAGTCGCAGCAGCAGTATCAAGAAGGAGAAGGAGACGAAGGATTTTTTACGTTATCGGAATCACTTCAACAACAGATGGCATTACAATTCCAAAATGAACAGGTTGTGAAATTATTTGGTAAACAAATGGAAAAAATTGGTGATCGTAAGGCTGGTGCATATAAGGAAGCGATGGAACAGAAGGTAAATTTGCAAAAAAAGATGGAAGAATTTCGGAAACAAAATGAAAAGATACAGAATACGTTGAATGCGACCATTGAAGGATATGAAGATAAATTTACTGATGTATCTAAGATTGTTGAATATGATATATCAAGATTAGAGAAAAAATATTTGAATAATAATTCATCGTCATCGGCGAATGATAGCATTCCATGTTTTGTTGAACAAACTGAAATTGCAACTTGTTTGAAGAATGATAAGAAATTTAAAGATGATCCATTCGTTTGTGATATGTTTATTCGGGCACTTAACGATTGTACACAAAAAACTATCACAAAGAAAGTATAATAACCAATCAATTAAACAAATGAATTAAAATTAAAATCTAGTCCTACATACAATTGTACCGCTTTTTTAATAAAGCAGAAAGAATTATCTCAAAGATAAAAACATTTTTACAACAGACAAGACAACAAACAATTGTACCTTTTAATGTTCTTTATTATTTATTATTCACTTTAATCAATTATTATCGAATTCGTTCGTTCGTATCATATCATTGGTCCTTTTGTTTTTCTGTGTCTTATTTCTTCTACGTAGGTAAGATCCTATTAAACATTAGCGTCTACCTCCTCGGTCTCGTCGATTTCCACCACCACCGCCGCCACCACCGCCACCTCTATTGTCACGACTGCCATGACCAGGAGGTCCATAAGATCCGACAGGACCTCTACCACCACCGCCGCCGACAGGACCTCTATTACCACCACCACCACCACCACCACGATGAGGGCCTCCTCTATCACCAGAACCGGGACCGTATGGATTAAAATCTCCTCTTCGTCCTCCAGGACCAGAAGGTGGTTCGTCACGATGTCGGGGACCGTTTGGACCACCAAAGTCACCCCCTCTATGCATCATATGTGGAGGTGGAGGACCACCACCGCGAGGACCGCCCATACCCATACCCATGCCGGGGTGATCATTCGGTCCCATCCAATCATCATGATGAGGATAATGATTGGGATGTTGTTCGTATCGGTTGTTTCTATCCCTATCCCTATTATCTCTACGATGATCATCATCATTGTCGTTATAATGGGGATTATAACGTGGTCGTTCTCGTTCTCGTTCTATTTCATGTCGCGAAAGATGTTCTCTATCCCTTCGTTCAGGAGAACGAGAACGAGACCTGTGACTCTTCCTTTTCTTGCTATTCCGTTTCGATGAGGAACGATCCTTACCACGGTCACGGTCATCGTCATCTCTGGTAGAAGAGGAACGTTTCCGATGATGATGATCTCGAGATCGATCTTTATCCCTACTAGAACGATCGCTCCGTTTTTTATCCCTGCCGCGCGATGATGAATTGTCAGACTTCTTAATCTTATCTTCTTTTATCATTTCTTCTTCGACTTTAGTTTTATCAACAATGGACTTGTTCTTATTTTCGGCACCACCGCCGGTGGTATCCCCGTCCACTTTGTTGTTATCGCCGTCACCTTTCAACGAAGTTTCCTTCTTTTCGTCAATCTTATCTTTGACCTTGACTTTTTCGTTATCAACGCTATTATTAGATTGTTGGTCCTTATTAGACGTTGCTGTTGATTTTAAAAGTGCCGTTTCGGTTGTGTCTTGCTGCATCTCAACATCAACGCCATCGTTACCCCGACCTTTTGTTGCCAATTCTTTTTCGGGTATATTTGCACTGTTAGTGACCAAGTCTTCGTTGGAAACTTTGTCTTCTCTGATTGCTTCGTTGACACTACTACTCTCTTTGGATGGAATCTCATCTTTGATGATCCTGTCGTCGTTGCCGTTGCCGCCTCCACCACCACCATCATCACCGTCACTCATTTTATCTTCTTTCACTGAAGATTTTCGATGATGATGATCACGATCACGATGGTGGCGTTCTTTGTCTTTATCTCGATGATGATCCTTATCACTGGAAAAAGAATCTTTGCGTCTCTTTTTTCTTTTTTCATCCGACTCAGATCCTCGACGAGAACGAGAGCGTTCCTTTGTACTACTACTACGATCGTGGTGATCTCTTTCTCGTCGACTACTACGACTTGTACCGGTTGCGACTGTATCATTATCTGCGGTATCTGCTGCATCTCGATCTTTCTTCTTTTTCTTGCTGCTCTCGCTACGATCCTTTTTATCTTTATTTCGATGAGACGAAGACGATTCTCGAATATCAGTGCCAGTACTAGTACGATGACGTTCTTTCTCTGACTTACTAACACTACTTCGTCGTTTGTCTTTATCTCCTTCCGACTTACTGGAACGACGTAGTTTACCACTACTACGATCACGATCACGTCGTTCTTGTTTCTTCTTATCATCAATATCAGCATCAGTAGTATTAGCAGCAGCAGCAGCACCAACATCATCCTCACCAGTATTGGTATTGGTACTGGTATTGGTTGTTGTTGTATTATTATAATTAAGACCTTCACGTGCAACCTGTTCCATAATCCCTCTATAGACAGCATCATATTCTTCCTGGGCCTGTTTCGAGGAATGTCCACCATCTAATGCAGCCTGTTTAATTTTATCTGCTTCTATTTTTGCTTCCTTTCGTTTTTTCTTTGTTTGGAATTCATGAAAACTACCATCCACTGCAAGATCCATTTCATATCCTAATTGTTCTGGCTGATCAGGTGCTTTCGGTTCTGACAAAAAATAACGATGATTTAATGCCCGGGATGCACTTAAACGTTTCGATGGATCTAATTCTAATAATTTTTCAATTAAATTAATTGAACCTGGTGCAATTGTATTCATTTTTTGACTGTATCGTTCACGTAGTTTTGGACGTTTTCGTTCATTGTCACCATCAATAGTAACATCCCCTGTACGCAACAGCTTTAATTCCTTTATTCCTGGCCAGGATGATTTTGTTGGTGTACCGACCATATCAAAGATTAACTGCAATTGTTCCATTTCTGATTTTCCTGTAAATAATGGCCGTCCCAACACTAATTCAGCTAAGATACAACCCGCACTCCATATATCAACAGCTGTACCATATTTAGTTGCACCTAATAATAATTCCGGTGGACGATACCATAATGTAATCACTTTGTTTGTAAATTCTTGCGAATTACCCCGACTATGGTTTGTTTTTATGTTGTGTTGTTTGATGATAGATGTGAGATGCCATGGCAAATGATGGCGGCCAATGGATGGATGGATGGATGGATGGATGTGGATGGGTGGGTGGGTGTCGGAGTAGGAAGGAAGAAAGAAAGAAAAAAAGAGAAGCAAAAGCGGAGAAGAAAAGAAAAGGGAGATACAAAAAGGTGAGTGAGTGACGAATGATGGATGGATGAATGGATGGATGGTAGAAAAGAAGAAACCAACGGATCAAAGCATACGAGAAGAAAAGAAACGATAGAAATAAAAATGATTTATTTCATGTTGAAAAAAAGAAAATGTGGCGAGGAGAGACACGAAATGATTCATTCTAACACTACTGCCGTAGTAATTAGATTTTACACAGTAATATATCTACGTAGGTAGTGTATATCAAGTATAATAGTACAATAGAAGAGAGAATTTCGAAAGATAAAAAAAAGGTTTTTTTTTGGGGATACGTACTCATGTAATTTATCTAATAACGGTGGTTCAATAGAACGTGCCAATCCAAAATCAGCCAGCTTTAAACGAAAATTTCGATCTATCAGTATGTTAGAGGATTTAATATCACGATGGATATACTTTTCATGATGCATATAAGCCAGTGCCTCCAACAATTGTTGGAAGATGCATTTAATTTCAATTTCATTAAATTTATAGGCAATATCCAATAAGCCGGTTAAATCATGTGGTACATATTCCAAGACAAGAAATAAATTCCCTTTATATGCCTCACGTGCATCTTCTATACTGGTATCTGTTATTTGAATTTGAGTATTTTTATTAGTACTACTAGATTTTCCGTCATCGTCATTATTGTCATCCCCCTGTCCACCTTTATTGCTGTTGCGCTGTTGTTGTTGTTGTTTATTGCTAGTACTGTTGTTTTTTGAACTACTACGATTCCGATCAGATCCTTTATGATAATCATCGGTATCCAAATATTCCACACCTTTGGAACTAACAACCTCATCCATTCGCACAAGATTTGGATGTACTAATCTTTTTAAGATTTTAATTTCACGTATCACAGTGGGTGGTATACCCCAATGTATACCATGATGGACACGTATTTTTTTTAAGGCAACAATTGCATTGGTATCCTTGCAGCGTGCTCGATATACTTGTCCATAGGTACCCTCACCAATTTGTTCAATGCGTTCATAATGATATATGGTACGAGTCATATCAGACCAATTACGACGACGTGGACGAACGGGGGATGACAACAAACAACGAGAAGAAGATTCAACAACAGCAGCAGCAGCAGGATTATTATTATTATTCTGGTTGTTGGCGTTGTTGTCATAGTTACCGTTATGCACGTTAAGGTGATTGTCATTTTGATACCGTACAACAAGAGGAGGATGATCTTGTTGATGTTGAGACCGTTGCTGCTGCTGCTGATGATGATGACGGTTTTGCTGTTGTTGCTGTTGTTGTTGTTGCTGCTGATGATGATAATGACGGGAAGATGATGATGGATCACGTTCGAACGGTGATGTAACGCCAGCGGCGGCGGCGGAAGATGACCCTCCTCCTTCGGGTCGTCGCCGTCCGATAGAAGACATTCTATATATATTGCTTTACTCTAATCTGTTCTCGTTTTCTGTGTCCGCCATATGGGCAAACACAATAACTTTTTTTTTTGGGAGAGAGAAAGATGTACAGTTACCTAGGCTCTTCTTGCGCTGGGCTGTGTCATTACCGGTATCTCTGTTATTATGCGTGTGAGAATTTTGTACGTAGATTTGTACGTAGATTATGTCGTTGTTTGTTGGTTCTAAAATAATGATTTCTTTATGCGCGCGCATGCGGCGTGGGATTCAGATTGAATGGATACACAGTACGATGCGCGCGGACTGAGCGTCCTCGTAGTTGTTCGCAATGCTTTTTGTGGACCAATGAAATGACACGAAAAAATCAAAGAGCGCAGACGATGCAATGGTGAATGAATAAAATATTGCTTGCTAAACACTAAACACACTACTACTACTAGCTGCTACTACATACTGTAGCTTGCTAGCTATCTAAAACAATAGATAAAGAATTTAGTGTTAGCTAACATGTCTAGCAACAAAGCTAGCAAGCAACACATTGTGCAATGTGCAATGTATGTACATAACTTGTTATTTAAAAGCTGCCGTGCTGCTCCTCACTGTCTTAGAAAGACTAGTAAGTCAACAGTCGACACCTGCCTATGATTAATCTCTATTAATAGTACACTCTTAAGTGGGAACATCACCAAATCTATCATCAATACACTGATTCACCACTTCCAGGACCGGTTGTACTCTACTTGTTGATCTCTTCTTCCCCAATGTTGTAAACATCATTGGTGAGGATGTTGTTCAAACCTTAGTTTTCTTCTGTATTATGGGTGGTGCCTTACTGGTTGACCTGCTTGTTTGGGTTCTGGAGAATACATTAGTTAATGGGTTGTTCAGCATTCTTCGTGGGAGAGCATGTTCCCTTGTGGTTACATGCCTGGTTACTTTTGTCTTTGCCAGGTTATCAGCTGTATAATGCCTCCTCCAAATTGGCATGCTTCTTGTTTGCGCCATCTCTTTGACCTTCTTCATGCTATGATCGATGACTGGTCTCCACAAAATTAGCCATTTCTTTAGTTGCTGATTTATTGCCTCCAGTCTTATTTCCAGTGTTTCATTAAAGATCTTGAGTTCATCCTCTGGTAGTACCATTTCTCTCAATGTATACAAGGTGTGTAAGTAACTTTCTTTGTGTGAGTGAGTCATATTCTGCTACTATCCTCCCTCCTACTACCGGGGTATTTCTATCGATGCGCCTGTCTTTCCGTATTCCTTTTGCAAATGGTACTATGGCCTGGAAAAACAAATGTGAATGCATCTGTTTTGTTTTTCTGTTTGTTTTTGTTCCTGTACTCATCCCTTTTCTTCTTTCTTTGTTTCCTTGCATGTCTCCTTGGATCCTTTAAGCGTACCCTAGTCTTGTATGCTCGCTGTTGTATCTTCCATTGCTTGGTGAATTTTCCCCTGAGGAGATTGTCCTAACCTATCAGTAATTGTTTGTCTATCAAGAGGTTATATCTTCCCATATCTTTCTGTCCTCGTATTCTTAGCATTGTATTGGTCATGCACTCTCCCAGAAAGTAGGCCATGATCCCCTCCTGCAGTATGTCACATAAGTTTTCATCTACTGTCTTCCTTAGTATCTTTATCTGATTGATGATACTTCTTCTAGAGAGATGTGTCTTCCTTTTTCCACAAATAAACAAGTGATTGTTGTCCTCTACACTGTCTGCCAGCATGAGGCACACCTCTTGTCATGATAATGATCTTGTTGTTGCACCCTCTTCCCTGTTGGCAGTTTGCCACTGCAAAATTTGTACATCCATTGTTGTATTCCATTCTTCACGATGTACTTTTTGTACACCCACCTGAAGATGTCCCAATCCACTGTGTCAAAAATGGTGTCACTCCACCCAAACTTGTCAAAGTAGTACTTCTTTAGCGGCAGTACTGATAGTATCTCCCTGATTGACTGCTTGAGATCCCTTGTTATAGTTCTCCCCTTCAGATGATACTGTACAATTGTGTCCGGATCCATGCGGACTTTTCGCTTTTCTTTTAATTTCTTCAAACCTATTGTAGCTAGCTAGTTCATCTGCCTTTCTGTTTTACTATAGACCTTGTCATCCTAGTGACTCTTGACCCAGCTGATTTTTGGGTATGTTGGGTATGTTGGGAACCATCCAAGCGCCCTATGTAGTGCTGACAAAACATCCCATGTTGGATACTCACTGTATGCTTCTAGTTTCTTCAACATGCTCAGGCTGTCTGTGTAAAACTGGAATTTCCCTTGTGCTTTCTCTGTGCATGAAAGAATATCATAGTAGTCCTGTATCAACTTCGTAATTAGCCTTACTGCTGCAAGAAATGCACATATTTCCAACCTGAATGAGAGTGGAGCATGTCCGGCTGGCTGTCCATAACAAGTTAGTAATATTGTTCCTTCTGCATCTGCCAAAACAAAACCCAGAGATCCTTTGAATGGTATGGCACCTCCATCTGTGGCAATAAGAATGTTTCCTGTAGTCTTCAACTGTTCATATCTTTGAATCGGTACTGTGTGGAAATCTATCTGTGTGTAGTACTGTGATATGTGTTCAGGTTGTTGCAAGAGGACCAAAGGAAAGTTTGTTGGTGTTGCCTTCTCTTTAACTTCTCCTATATCAATAGCCTGATAAGAAGAAATCCTCCATCCATCCATCGCAGCAAAGACATCAACTGGGACTGCATCTTCCGGCGGTCTGTTTATGTTGCCATACTGTACAAAATTAAATAGTGATTGATCTTATAAAAAGACTGTCAACAGACAATTCTAGTATCGATCAAGATCAATGGAATCATCTATAGTTTAGATAAGCCTATAGTTATCATATAATTATCACTTAATTCATAGCCTCTCTTTTTTACTTTCTCCATTCTTATTCTCCTAGAGCATGGCATAGTGTGGTGGTAAAAAACAAATAATGATGCTGCTGCTATCTCCATAGAACAAATTTACAGCAGTTATTAGCTAGTTCCAAAAAAAAGTCAAATAGATCGGTAATAGGTCTACAAGTTACACCTCCTCCTCATCCTACCTATTGTACTATTGTCTTTTGGAACAAAAAATAGGAAATAAAAAGAAATAAAACAAAATTATTTGCTAGCATAAAGTCAAAGTAAACAAAAAGTACAGTGGAGGGGAATCGAACCCCCGACCTCAGCTGTGTTAAAGCCGCGTCATAACCAACTAGACCACCTCTGCGTTTCTTTGCTCTTAGCTGCCAACCACTACCATATTTTTATTACTTATACATAAAAACATATCGACAAGATCTGAAAAATCTTTTGACAACGACACTTTCATTGCATCCATCATGCATGAGAGTGTTCTGCAATAAAGCTGTATCTAAAATATAATGTTATATCATCCATACCTTGAACTATAATAGTAGAATGAAAGATATTCGGTATCTATCGTGTATTGTTGTTCTGTTAACGATCCTGATTAAATAAGCCGATCATTGCTGCTGTTGCTGTATTTCTTGTTGGTTATGAAACGACGACGACGAATTGACTTGGCAAGGCGAGTAGAAGTAGCAACAACATTACAAGCTCTGTTGCTGCTGTGCTGTTACTTTTGTGTGCATACCGTTACGAAGAGCACGACAATAATTAAGATAACGACTACCGAAGCCTTCATCGTCAATAATAATAATCACCACGTCAATAAATATAATGGCAACACCAGCAGATCCATAATAACGACAGCTTCCTCGTTGTTGAAGGATGTACGGTATTTTGGGGAGCAACGACGAATAACAAATAATAGTCGTCATGACGACAACAGCAACAGGTTGACATCGACCTCGTCCTCGATACTGAAATTGAATTTATCAAACGACCAAGACACAAGCAGCAGTAGCAGCAGCAGCAGCAACATCAACATTCACAAAAACGACGACAACAACAACAACAACAAGAATTATAACAAAGGATTGTTTATCTTAATGACTGTACCGATAGCATGGGGAACTTTTGAACCAGCTGTTCGATTTGTATATAAATATCAACCACAGATGCCACCGTTAGCATTTTCATTTGCATATTATTTAGTGGCAACGTCAGTTTTAATACTTTGTTCACTTTTACCAATGTTATCGTCATCGTCATCGTCATCGTCATCGTCAATCATCAAAGTAACAAATAATGATAACGAGAATACAAACAACACTACCATATCATCATCATCGTCGTCATCATCGTCATCGTCGTCGTCGTCATCATCATCAACAACAACAACAACAACAACAGCACCTCCTGCTACAACTAAAGTTGATACTACGACGATGTTGACAACGTTCAATGATAATACTAGTGCTAATAATAATAATTGGAAAAAAATACCATTGTCAATACGAGGAGGGATTGAATTGGGTACATATTTATTTATTGGTAATTCATTACAAGTGATTGGATTGAAAACAGTTCCATCAGATCGTGCTGCATTTTTACTGCAATTGACAACCATATTTGTTCCAATATTAAAAAGTATTATAACAACGATGCCATCGACGAAAACAACAACAACAACAACAACATTGAATAAGAATTTTTTAACCGCAGTTTCTCTGAAAACATGGATTGCATGTTTCGTTGCTCTTGCAGGTGTAGCGTTGATTGGACTTGACAATAGTAACGACGGAAGCAGTAGTTATATCAGCAGCAACAACGACAACGTCCAACTATTACAGCATGTACCGGTATTTTCTATTGAGGATGGATATATCGTATTGGGTGCAATATCTTATACATTCCATTGTATCCGATTAGAAACGTATGCAAAATTATTATCACCTCTACAATTAGCAACAGCAAAAGCTGTGACTGAAACTATCTGGAGTGGAGTTGTGGTTGGATGTTGTATTCTAATAGCATTACTTTTTGATGGTGGTTCTTTCGATTCTAATACGAATCATCACAATATCATGGCCCTGCTATCACTACTGCCCACGATTATAATAGATACGGCTCGAACTTCTGGAGATAATATCCTTTCCTACTTGAATGATAATAATCATAATATTGATCTTCTTCAACAACAGATCTCATCATCATTATTTTCTTCTTCTTCCTCTAATAATCATTTAGAAACAATAGCCATCGTTAACAACAACAACAACAACAATGGAGGAGGAGGAGGAGGAGGAGAAGGATGGTACACAGTTGGATTAGCAACCCTATGGACAGGTTCGATAACTGTGGCATATACAATTTTTGCACAATCGTTCGGACAAGCAGTAGTTCCAGCTGTAACTGCCAATTTGATTTATACGACCCAACCATTTTTTACTGCCATTGTTGCCTATCTACTTTTAGGAGAACGTTTAGGTACCTATGGTTATACTGGTGGAATATTGATTGGAGTGGCGGTATTATTTGTAGTAACTACGGAAGAAGAAGACTGAAGAAAAGTAGAAGAAGGATCTACCGTAAAATCTAACCACAAAATGCGAAATGTAACTTACCGAACGGAAAAAATAAATATGCGAAGATTTTACGAAGATTTTAAGGGGTTCAAGGCGCTTCTATCGTGTAATAATTCCTATAGTAGGTAAAAGTGCTGACCAAAGATGATTTGCTTTTTAATTGTCCTATAGTAGTGCACTATTTATGAACAGAAGGAAGCTGTAATGGTTATGGTTAATTGTCCTATAGTAGTGCACTATTTATGAACAGAAGGAAGTTGTAATGGTTGACGTACCATAACTATCTTCCTTATAATTGTGATGGCAAATGTAGTAGATACATGTAGTAGAATAAAAAAATCAAATAGCAAAGTTCATCACCAATATCCTTCTAGGGGGAAAATCATTTACGATCCTCTCTTTCGTTTTCCCTTACATTTTCGCTTTTTTGAATTACGATTGCTGTTGCTATTGCTATTGCTGTTGCTGTTTATGTCATTAATAGGACTGTCCGTCAGTGTCAACGACGCTGTCGACGATGATAAAAGTTTAACTAACACATCCGGTTCTCTCCGCAGCAGAAAATAAACACAATCTAAATGAACATGTTCATCAATAGCTGCTGTTATTAATGCATCAACAACATAATACGGACCAGCTGTGTTGTTGCGTAAACTATCCTCTATGGCTTTCATCGTATCGTCGTATCCAACATTCGAACAGGCTATTTGGAAAGGTGTTATACCGTAAGAATCTTTTTTGAATAGAAGGCTAATTCCTATCTTCTTTGGATAATAACGAATTCCATACTCGAATACCAACCGAAATCGTTCAACGGCGGTATGGTTTGCGGTATTGTGTTTGTTGCAATTGTGAATTGGCAGGCATCTAAAAAACTTAGCCTCTCTTAGTGCAGTTGGGTCCCATTCAACCAGAAATCGAAATCTATCTTCTGCAAAATAATCCTGGAGGCATAATCTGTTCAAAAGGTCATACGTTCGAATATCTTCTTTCTTTAGAAGACCCATTCGTCTCAATTGAATTAAAACTTTAAGGAATGTTTCGTCAACAATCCGATTATGATCCCTGCCTAAAACTAAGTTAGAACTTAACACGAGGTGCTGTAAAACATTATCTCCGTCATTATCTTCACATAACAATCCACCTCTTAGTTCTTCTGTAAATTGATCAAACTCTATTGCTAGCCGCACAAAGAGCAGAATAAATGGCGCACCTTTATAATTGCAACAGAAGTTACTGTCGTTGTATGATAGAACGTGTATAGGATATAGTAAGTCACGATCTAATTCAACCCATTCATCTTCTTCTTCATCCCACATAGGTTCTGGTGCCGGTTCTATTTTTCTTGAAAGGACGTTGGGAAAGAAACGGATGGTAGTTTCAATTTCAGTTTCTGTAGCTTGATCACTATCTAAGCCAGTGAAAACATTGTCATGGTATTCACTTTCACAAAGCATGGCATATATATCATCTTCTAAATGATGAAGGAATTCCTCGACTAATGCATCAGTTTTATTTCTTGTACGTTTAGAAAATTCTCTCTTCCGTTGAAGGACTGTAATTAATTTGGCACATCGCTCGTCAGCAGCAGCCTGCTCTCTTTCTATTGATGCTTGGGACCGTTCGTCATCGTCGTCGTCACTTGTGTCATTATTGTCCATCTCTTCTACCCTCTTCTTTGTTTTCTATCCTTTGCTTTCTGTTCTTTGGGTGTCGCTTTGTTGACATAAGTACTTCAAGTACGGAAGAAGAAGAAGACTGAAAGAAGTAGAAGTAGAAGAAGGATCTACAGTACTTGTACTGTAAAATCTACCCACAAAATTCGAAATGTACGGAAAAAATAAAAATAAGCTGAGATTTTACTAAGATTTTTGTAATAAGGGTTGAACGCGCTTTTATCGTGTAATAATTCCAAGCGATATTGAATATAGCGCGCGTGCATTTTGCGTTTCGTTCGCTGGAATGGAGGAAGTAGTAGTACTATCTGCTACTGTATATTATACAAGTAAGATTGACAATGGTGACGATGACAAGAAACGTTCATCTTATTATCCTTATCACTTTACTCTTACTATTAACATTTTCATCCACGAAGACAACGACGACATTTTCCTCTTCGTTTCAACTAACAAATTCCATGTCGTTGCAGCGGTTGCGGCGATCAGCAATAACAACAACAACAACATCATCATCATTATCATTATCATCATTGTTATCATATTCGTCAACAACAACAACAGTACCAACAGTATTAGTAGGAAGATTGGCGACGAAGAGGACTATAAATACACGTAATAGTAGTAGTAGTAGTCGTTTGTTGTTGTTCCGTTACAGTAGTAGCGACGTCAGAACCAAAACATTCAGTACACGTCGTCGTAATATGATGATGATGACGTCGTCGTCTTCCTTTTTCACAGAAGCATCATCGTCTAATAACGGCGAAAACAATAATAACAATAATGATAACATAAATATCAAAAAGGAAGAAGAAGAAGAGGAAGTGTATACAATAGAATCACTTCGTAATTATGCTCAACAATTAATTATAAAGAATTCTTTGCAACATAATACTAATAGTTATCGATATTGTTTCTATTTCGCTGGTGGGGGTTCATTGGCGACATCGTGCGTGGCAGCAACATCTGGTGCATCCTCCTTTTTATTAGAAGGTAGAACAACCTATAATCGATTTTCTTATTTAAATGCCTGTACTATGTCGGATTCTGATACAAAAGGCAAATCATTTTCCTATGGTAGTATACCAGCTGCTATTCTATTATCTAATTCGGCATTAAAACAAGCGTTAAAATTAATGTCATTCGATGATAATCTTATTGGTATGCCATTAACAATTGGTGTTGGTTGTACATCTGTTCTTGCTACAACCACAACAACCACAAAATCTGGTAATAATGACAGTACTAATGATGGTGGACGAGGGAATGTTGTTGTTACCCGTGCTGATGGTATTCGTTTAATATTAACAATTCAAATGAAAGCTGGTAGAGAACGATTCGATGAAGATTTGATATTAAGTCATTTAGTATTACGATCAATTGAATTATTAATGATGTACAATGATAATGATAATGATAGTACTAATGAAAATGAAAATGAAGAATATAACAACAGCAACAACAACAGCAACAATAAAGAATACATTACACGTGCCGGTGACATCGTTACGGAACAATGGGAATTGTCAACAACAACAGTATCAACCACCGATGATGATGCATCTACTGCTATTAGGATGGTGGGTGACAAGGATATCGATAGCGTCATTGAAGACGCCGCTAGAAGGGTGATTGATGGAGGAGAAGATGCTGTAGTTCTTTTGCCTCTGTACGATAGCACTCCTGACAACAACAATACTACTGACAAGAAGAAGTTATTACCATCTATTATTGGTATTCGAGCTTTATCTCACACCGTTATACCAAATAATTGTTTAATATTTCCTGGAAGTTTTAATCCACTTCATATTGGTCATCTTCAATTGGCGAATGCATCTATTAGGACACTGGAACGACTTCAACCATACATCCATCCCAGAAATCATCATGAGAAACCAATTTTATTCGAATTAAGTTTAACGAATGTTGATAAACCAAGTATCGATCCAAACATTGTTATATCAAGGATACGAAAAATTCTAGAACTGTATGCATCAGCAGCAGCAATATCCAATAATAATAAGAATGAGAATGATACTCCTAAATTTCCACAACAATGGGGAATTGTGTTAACGAGAGCACCATTATTTGAAGAAAAATTAAGAATATTACGGTCGAAGGTATTAGTTGCAGATGATGATGATCAATCATCCAAAAAGATTAATTTTGTGATTGGTACTGATACATTGGTACGGATTTTAAATCCAAAATACTATCAAGACCAGTTACGAATTAATATGAACAAATCATTATTAGAATTAAAAGCGAATGGTGTTGGATTTATTATTGGTGGACGATTGGAACAACAAAAACAATCCACATCATCGTTCTTACAATCATCGAAATCATCTCCACCACCTCAACCACAACCACGATTTGTATCCGGACGAGATGAACTTACTGACTTACCCGAAGATATTTCTTCGATGTTTACAGTTATGGAAGAATCTGAATTCCGTGTTGATTTGTCTAGTAGTGAGATCCGAAAACACCAACAACAACAACACGAAGAAGAGCAAGAAAAAATAGTGAAATAAAATTAGCTTTTTTGTAGTGTTCTTGTCGTGTGTAACGTGTGTTGTTGAAATTGAGATTGATATTTCATCGCGGCGGGTGGGTTTACGTACTAATACGACGAAATTCGCTGAACATGCATTATTAAAATCAAAGTATAGTATAATCAGCTCGGAAAAAGTTTTGATCAACCATTGAAACAGTTTGCTCGGCATTTGTGGAAGATTCACGGCGCTAATTGAATTCCCTCCATTATTAGTTTTATCTCCTTTTGGGTTTCTATTCTTTCCAAAATCATCCAAATCGGTCTTGCGTTGATATATATATATATATTACTACTATGATTATCGATTCATTCGTGCATACACAATGAAACAGTTCAATTATCAATATTATTATTACACACGTACAATGCATCATTATTACAATTGTATTATTCTACTACTATTACTATTGTATTCTATTATTGATTGTACTGCATTAGTACAATGTTGTCGAGTGTATTATGAGAGGGAGCAGACAATAGGCGCAAATTTTAAGCTCTGCCAAAGAAAAACTTTCGTCTTCGTTACAATTGTACTAGTACAGTAGGGTCCTAACTTACTGTTGTTCTTTGGAGGATTGCGTGTGAAAAAAATCAGAATGCAATAATCTTGGATAAAAACATATTATTTTATCGATTTATAAATACAAAAACGATCAAATGCATCATACGACACCGTGGCCGAGTGGTTAAGGCGACAGATTCGAATTGAATTGACGTGGTATGTCCATAGATTGCGCAGGTTCGAGTCGTTCCTGTCGATCATGAGACTACCATAAGTACGAAGCATCTGTTGGAGTTCCTCCGCGCAGGTTCGAGTCCTGTCGGTGTCGTTTTTTTGTTTTGTCTTTCTCAGACTTGTCTTTCTTAAGACATACCCATTGTCATGATGATGGGATAATTTTCCATTTCAATTCTTAATAATCTTACAATTTTTTTTCCTTGGCGCGACGTTTTTGTTTTTGTCTTTCTCAGACTTGTCTTTCTTAAGACATACCCATTGTCATGATGATGGGATAATTTTCCATTTCAATTCTTAATAATCTTACAATTTTTTTTCCTTGGCGCGACGTATGGCGCAGTATTTTTGAATCAATTAGCGCCGTGAATCTTCCACAAATGCCGAGCAAACTGTTTCAATGGTTGATCAATGAAGCTGTCATCTATATTATCAATGTCGCACTTCTCACAACCTACTTTGAAAGCATTTTTTACAAGTCTTTCGACTACATGCTTTGACTCGATGATACTTACCAAATTAATATATTGCTGAAAATGACAACGTAGTAACTTCGATACCACTTCCGTCAGTTTAGCAAATTTTCCTCTAGTGACTGAAAGCATATACGTTTTCAAGATTTCCTGATCATCCTGGGTGAACTTTTTCTGATGTTATAGATGGCATTACCCCGGAATTTTTCACTTTTTGCCTCATTTTCGCCAGCAATCTTATCCTTCAAGTCGGTGCATATGCAATCCAGATATCTATCTATCCTATTTATTGCATTCTCGCCAACAACAGGATAGATATGGATTTTTTCCGCTGACTGAAGGATGGTCTTGAACACGGCGCACACAATTAGTTCGTTATTTATTCGTGTACTTCCCGGTTGGAAAGTTCTCTCCCAAATCTTGTCAGTTGTGATGAAGTTGGAACTACATGCCGCGTCGGAAGCGTCCGGAGGAAGATCAGAACTTACGTCGTTGTTGTCGTTGTCATTGTCGCCGGTAGTGTCTTTGTTGTCGTTGGCACTCATATTTGCATTTCGAATCGATTTGTTTTGGCGTTCAAGGGTGGCAGCCTTTGATTTCAGACTAATGTTCTCTAATTTCAGAGCTTCGTTCTTCGACTTGTGGGACTTGAGACTTGATTTGAGACTATTGATTTGGGTGGCGGCCTTTGATTTAAGACTAATGTTCTCTAATTTCAGAGCTTGGTTCTTCGACTTGAGGGACTTGAGACTTGATTTGAGACTATTGATTTCTGCTGATTTGAGATTACTCTTCTTTCGTAATTCCTGAGACCGTTCCTTTTCGTGACATCTTTTTTTAGACGGTTGTTCTCTAATTGCAGAACTCGGTTCTCCAACTTCATAGTCTTCTTCATAGTCTCATGTTCCGATACGAGCTTCTCGTATTTTCGGTCAACCAAAGCGTCTTGTACCACACATAATGACCAGGTACTACCATTTGTTGAACCTTCCGGGGTTTTATTATCGAGACTTTCTTCACCAAAAAGAATAGGTGGACGATCATCATGATGGGGAAAGCTGTAGACCTTCGAAATTTGAACAACACGATGTCTTGTATCAGGACGCCACTGTCGCTTCATGTTCTTGTTCTTCTTAGTTTTGTCTTTACCTAAAGCACTTCGAAGACCTTCCAGTACGTAGCGATTTGAATAGACGACATCGTTTCCATCATCTGGTGGACCAACAGCATAATCTTCGGGAGTTTCAGGTGTAGCAAAACAACAGCGATGATGATGCTGATATTGATATGGATATTGATCTTGATTTATCGGCGTTGCTACCTTGTTGTTTGTCGTGCGTTGCTACCTTGTTGTTCGTCGTCGTAGTCTTCTGTAGTGGATGACGACAACAGCGACGATGCTGCTGATATGGATATTGATCTTGATTTATCGGCGTTGCTACCTTGTTGTTCGTCGTCGTAGTCTTCTGTAGTGGATGACGACAACAGCGACGATGATATTGATTTGTTCTTACTATTAGTTGATTTGTTCTTTTTATTATTAGTAGTAGAAGTAGTGGTAGTAGTAGTACTTTCATTCCGCTTTCTCTTCCTTCTGTTTGTTTGTCGTCGTGGACAACGAATCGCACTTATTTTCGTGGGACTCGATTAAAAACTTCTTTTTCATCACCTGATGATCCTGATCATGTTGCTGCTGTTGCTGTTGCTACTGTTTGTTACTAGTATCGGCTAGGACGTTAGCAGATTTCTGTTGTTTAAGATACCGCTTATCCTTCTTCTTTCTAAAACTTGCGTTCAACGACGACGATGACGACGACGATGCTGATGATGATGATGTTTTTCAACAGCGTCGTCAACTTCCGACGATACTTTACCAATAGCGATGGGGGATTGAAATGGATGTTTCTTGGGTGTCTTGATGACGGGAATGTTGTCTTTGGATGACAGCAACGTCGCCGTTAATTTCGTCGTGGTGGACGATGATGGTGTCATGATGTAGGATGATAGTCGGCTGCGTCTGAATGGGAGGAGAAGGAGTATGAGGAGGAAGAACGTTGTATTGAATATAATGAACACACGAATATATATATATATATAGATGGATTGATGAGTGAGTGAGTGAGTGAGTGAGTGAGTGAGTGAGTGAGTGAGAATACGAGGAACAAAATCAATCTAACGACTTTTGGTTTGTTGTTGCACTTCAACAACAATTTCGACGGTATTTTTTGATCTGACGGACGATCGACTCACATGAGTATCTGATCGGCGCTGTACTTGTACTCATTGTAGTCGAATATATAATAAATTGATAGAAGTGACTTACATTCGTTTTGGTTGTTTCCAGATAAATAGTGTTTCGTTTACGAACTATCTATATTATCGTCGTCGTGCTTTACTTACAGAAACTATGGACAAGCAGTCAAAACGATAATGGATTTTAATTTTGATTTGAATTTTTTTGAAATGAGGTGTGGTTTTATGATCGATGTAAGCGAGCGTGATCGATCGCGGTTCGCGCTCATATCACACTTTTTAGTCGAAGTAGTCGTTGTTCCAGCATTATCACATAGCCTGTCTTATATGGTATTGCATGGTTAGTAATGGAAGATGGAATATGGTTAGCCAAGAATGGAGTAACAGCACCAGTACCAGAACCAGTACCAGTACCAGTACCAGTCAATTTCTCTGGAACAATGTCTGTCTGAGACTCTCTTTTTTATCCATTTTGGTCAAGTAATTTTGAAGATGTTGATTGATGACGATGAGAAGTGAAAAATGAAAAAAATCTGAGATCGTTAGTACGGTAGGATTCTATTCGCATCTAAGTACAACGTACAGAAGTACTCTACTTTTATACACTACTGTAGTCAAAAACACTTCTTGTCTCTTTGATACTTCAATGTTTCTCCATTTTGGTCAAGTATTGATGAAGATACGAGTCAAATAATAATGATTGAATTGAGATGATGAGAAAAAAAAATGAGAAAAAAAAATCTGAATTTTTGTGATTTTTGGTGCGCGATAAGATTTTATTCTTGCGAAAATTACAAGATCCGCGCTTTGATTCCACTTTTTTTTTGTCTATCTGAGACTCTTTTTTTTTTTAAATTAAGTAAACAAAATCAAAAGAAGCATTGTCATTACTGTAGTTACTGTGAAAACAGCAGTGTTGATGATGATGATGCTTTAGCTAGCCTTGTCAAGCATAAAATTCTCTATCCATCCATCCATCATGAAATGAAATCCAGAATGAATCCGACCTAACAGACCTTGTTGAAGGTAAGTTATGTTAATGTTATTTTATATTATGCTATGTATTAATTTGGTATCGAAATTTGCGTTTCAAACACACACACACACATCCGAAAATCAATAGCGCTATTGCCACCGTCATCGTCATATTCAAATTATCATATTCATCTAACCCAGTTGTGTCTTTTTATCCTTTTCTTACAAAAAGCTCGGTACAACAGGTATGGGTGCATCTACCACAAAGTCTACCACCGAAAATGCACACGACTTTGAGGACGAAGACAAGATCATAAGAGTTAACGACTCCAACTATTTCATGATACGACTTATGGTGGACGAAGAACGTTCAGTTTGTCGCAGTTAAGAAGATAACGCTTGTTGAAGGGGTGGATGAAGAAACCATTAACGGTTACAAAAACGAGATTTGTATATTGATATCACTACAAGACACGTGTGATTGTGGCATCATTCAAATGATAGATAGTCAGGTTGATCTTGAACGAGAATTAATTCTTGTTGTTATACAATTTAGTCAGGAAGATCTCAAATGCTGCGCTCTTCAAGAACGACCACACTCACCTTGGACAGCTTACGATCTTATTGGAAGCAAATGGTTACTGCTGTGGGGTCGTCGTGTCATAGAAAACAACATTATTCGTCGAGATCAGAAAACCAGCAAACTTCGTCTTTGTTGGTCGTGTTCTGAAGCTGATTGATTTCTGATATCTTGGAGAGAATTGTCAGTAACGACACAGCAGCACATATTTACCTTAGGCAATATGGCCGGCACGACCCATTATATATCTCCCCGAAGCTTTCATTGATGATGATGGGGGTGGAGATGGAGATGGAGAACCCTTCACTATTAAACTTGGACGCCCTTCCGATATTTGGTCATTTGGGATGCATACTATATGAGATGGTGTATACGGGAAGACACTATTTACAGAGTTGGAAGGAAATAGTCAAATCGTCGACGCTATTCTCGATGATAACTGCGTCATCCCCTTCTCCCCTAAAGACATACATTTCATCCAAGAAGAAAAGAAAAATAGGAAGGCTATGATTTATACCATGAAGCGATGCCTTCAAAGAGGTGCCGAATTCAGACCACCAATTAGTGAATTGTTTGTTCGATGCGCAATATTTGAATTAAACTCAAAATGGCATGCCAGCTTATATTATTTATAATTGTTGAATTCCGTTGCGATAATAATAATAACAGTAATAAAAACTAGGATATAGCCCAGACTATACGATAACTAAGAACATATTCATCATTTTGCTGTTCTTATGCAGCAGCAGCAGCAGCAGTAAACACAACAAAGCTGCTGTTCCTCTCTTTCGCCGTTATCAATGTTGTCTTCCTTGGCTATCGCTACCTTCTATCGTCTTGTTTCTTCTCTTCTCTTCTTTTTAATTAAAATTATTTGGTGCGAATCGGGGAGGTTCGGGATTTACTCTAGTTTTACTCTACAGTACACTGGGGCGATGTGCCGTACCGGTAGATGTTGTGGTATTGCGAATCATCAATCCGCGATGAAATAAATGAATGAATGAATGAATGAATGAATCATGAATGACCAAGAATGGATCATGCTGTTGTGATGTATTTTCTCTTTTCTCCGCTAATGCTCAAGAAGACCCTATGTACTTCTATTAAAAGTACAAGTCATGGACTAATGTCGAAGCGTCATTAGTACCTAGATGACATTCACTCAACCACGATCGATACTATGATGATGATACTGTATATTCTTATGTGGACGGTGTAATATATATATAATATTCTTCTATCAAGACAACAACCACGATATCGATGCATTTATTTTTAATACAGTAGATAATATTGATCTTGCGAGGCATATATAATACTTCATAAAATAATTTTAAAAGGCTAAGTAAAATCTAAGATTTATAATCAAGCACGTTACACGCTCAGCCAAGGAATGGAATGTCGATGTCTCTTTCTTATTCGCAACATCGTTTTCGATATGTCCAATGTATTATGGTATAATGATGACCCGTTTTGTCTAAACAAACTAGTAACAACACATACAACCAACAAAATGTAGTCGTGATGTCGAAGCGGAGCCTTCTTACTTTTCTAAAAAGCATGTAAACAATGCGAACAACACGTGATAATAGCTAGTGA
This sequence comes from Fragilariopsis cylindrus CCMP1102, assembly GCA_900095095.1. Lineage (NCBI taxonomy): Eukaryota > Bacillariophyta > Bacillariophyceae > Bacillariales > Bacillariaceae > Fragilariopsis > Fragilariopsis cylindrus. The sequence continues at coordinate 3,885 of FMBT01000330.1, read as the reverse complement.
AACTTTCAGAATTCTAGATAAATGTATTATTTTGTACACAACAACTTACTTTTCTTTACGTCGTTAACGCTAGTATTCCATCTTTTCATAAAAAAACAATCTTCGCAAACCCGGTGGATTGTTACTACTAAACAACAACAATTAATAACAGCAAATCTGTTAAAACTTTTAACTTCAAGAACAAAAGAGTATACTATACAATATATCAAGAAAGTATGCGTACTACTACTACCACCACTACTACCTTTTCGAAGGCTGTTATGGCAGCCCTCGTCCTTTTTGCCGCCGCTTCTGTATCTGTAGCAGCAGCCGCAGCTGATGTTACAACAACCAGTGGTGTTGCCAACACGAATTGTTTACACTTAACTGCACCAATTTGGAAAGAAACGATTGGTAATGTTGAGGAACATCCTTATGTTGAGGATGCAATTCAAATCACCTCTCAAGAAGTTGATACTGTTTCATTTAGTATTAATCAATTATGGATGGATACCGGTACACCAATGATTGCGGTTCATTATCGTGATGTACTTTTAGGTGGTGGTGGTGAAGGTGAAGAAGTTTGTAATATGAATGCACCCACCGATGGTGATGGTCTTGTCGAATTTGGTTTTACTCAAGAATATACTGCACAGTGTGTTCATGGATATGCTGAAGTTGGTGTTTACTTATATGTCGGACCAGACGATACATTTAATGTTGAAGAATGTGAGGCATGTAGTGCACCCGATAACAACTATGTTGGATATTACATTGCAGTACCTTGTGTACCGGTATGTGACCCAGTAACACCTGATTGCTTTTCTGGACCGACTGTTTCATTAGCTGATATTGAACATGAAAATTCTTGTCTGTACGACGAGACACCAATCATGACAGAAACTACAGGATTGAAAGAAATTCAGTTGAATTTACTATCAAGAATACATGGCCAACTGATGCAGTTTCTGCATTAAGTATTCATTATATTAATACTGATGGTGATGTCGTATGTGATACCTTTACAGACATGGATGGATTCGAATCCACATCGGCTATTGAAGCATTATGTGAGAATGGATTAGCAGAAGTTGGTATTCAAATCCATTCTACTGGAATTGATTTCATTTCATCAATCAAGCCTGAAGAATGTGATGTACCGAATGGTATGGGACATTGTTCGTATGAATTTGTCGTCCCATGTATGGAAGGTGATGTTTGTACCGGTGATACACCCAGTCCATCGTCTGCTCCAAGCTTGGTCATCGAAGAACTTGTTGTTCCACTATGTGTTGAAAACTCACTACCAGTGATCACTGAGATTGCTGGTAATGATAGTGTTTATACCGGTGTGGAAGACTTTGAAATCCCACCTGTTAGTATCATCGCCCAGAACGTCGATGATGTTAAAGTTAAGATCACTCAAGTTTTTAATCCTGATGGTATCCCAATGATGGCTGTTGGTTATCGTGATGAATCAAATGATTTTACATGTGATATGGAAACACCTCAAGTTGATTATAATTTTGAAATGGAAGTCACAGCACAATGTACTATGGGATATGCAGAAATTGCATTATACCTGTATGTTGGTTCCGCTGATGATTTTGATGCTGAACAATGTGAGGCATGTACCTTACCCAATCAAGAAGATTATGTTGCTTTCTACCTGGTCGTTCCATGTACACCGGTATGCAAACCAGAAACACCTGATTGCTTAGATGGGCCTATGGTCGTCCTTGCTGATGTTGAACACGAAGCCGTTTGCTTATACGATGATATGCCAATTATGGTCAATGAACAATCTATGAATATTGACAATGTTGAATTTTATATTGAAAATACATGGTCAGACGATTCCGATATCTCATCTGTTAGTGTTAGTTACATGGAACCAAAAACTGGTGAATTAGAATGTAAAACTTTTGAAGATGTTGGTGGTGCTACATTCATCAAGTCTGGTTTTATCCAAGCATTATGTGTAAATGGTATCGCAACTGTTATTGTTGAAGCCCATTCGGGAGGAATTGATTATAAAGCTAGTCACTTGTCACCAAACGCTTGCAGCCCTATTAATTCTGCAACGATTGGTACTTGTGCATATGAAATGGTTATTCCATGTGACCCAATGATTGAATGTGGTGCAACTGCTGGTCCAACAAAGACACCTACAATGTTACCCAGTTCTTCACCAACAGGTTCTCCAACAGCCTCACCGTCGTCGACACCAACTGCATCGCCTTCTGCGTCGCCAAGTTCAGGTCCTACTACATCACCAAGTTCTTCGCCTACCGCATCACCAAGTTCAGGTCCTACTACATCACCAACTTCTTCACCAACGGGAGGTCCAACCACTAGTCCGTCTAAATCACCAACTGACACGCCTTCATCATCACCCACTTCAGCACCCACTGGATCACCTAGTGAAGCTCCTAGTGGAAGTTACTTCCCAAGTTCTGCTCCATCTGATAGCCCAACAAAGAGTCCAGCGCCATCTGCAAGTCCCAGTGCTAGTCCATCTGCCAATCCAACAGCAGGCCCAACGGCCAATCCTTCTGAATCACCAAGCAGCAAACCTACATCGTCACCCAGCGCTTCTCCAAGCGATTCGCCTACTGCTGCACCAACTGGTGGTCCAACCTCTAGTCCAAGTGCAGCACCATCTGGTGGTCCAACAAGCTCTCCCAGCTCTGCACCCTCATCTAGTCCAACTTCTGGTCCTAGTGCGAGTCCCAGCGGATCTCCATCCGCTTCGCCGTCTTCAAGTCCATCTGATAGTCCAACAGGTGGACCAAGTGCCTCTCCTAGTGCATCGCCATCAGGTGGACCAACCACTTCTCCAAGTGCTTCTCCAAGTGCCTCGCCGTCCTCAAGTCCGTCAGCAAGTCCATCAAGTAATCCAACTGCTAATCCTACCAAGTCGATGCAGCCTACCGCATGTTACATGCCAGCACCACCCAAAGTATTAGCTTCAGTTTGTATGTCTGGTGACGTTGTAGTTGATACCACACTTATGCCTGAAGATGCGCTTATTGTTACAAGCCTAGAAGGTGGAAAAATTGACTTTCAAGTCAGTCCAAAAGTGGGTTGCAGAAGGTGGTATGGCTGTCCGAAGCGGTATGGATGAATGTATGGTGATGGGCGACATGACTTTGGGATCTACGAAGACTTCGACGGGTTTGCCTTGATGGTATTGCTACTGCCACTATTGTAGTCTACATGGATGCATCATTTGATCCAGAAGAATGTGAAGCATGCGACGTCGATGCTCTCGCTTCGATGGGTGGTGAATACGACTTCTGTGCCTACCGTGTTGAAATCCCTTGCGAACAAATTGCTGTCGAATGTGGTGAACCTAGTTCAGCTCCTAGTGGAAGTTACTTCCCAAGTTCTGCTCCATCTGATAGCCCAACAAAGAGTCCAGCGCCATCTGCAAGTCCCAGTGCTAGTCCATCTGCCAATCCAACGGCAGGCCCAACGGCCAGTCCTTCTGAATCACCAAGTGCCTCTCCTTCGTCGGGTCCTACAGGAGGACCAACATCATCACCATCCGCAAGTCCAAGTAATGGACCATCGTCAGCACCAACTGCATCTCCGAGTGATTCGCCTAGTTCTTCCCCAACTGATGGTCCATCAAGCTCACCAAGTTCTGCACCAAGTGATTCGCCAACTGCATCGCCTTCTGCGTCGCCAAGTTCGGGTCCTACTACATCACCAAGTTCTTCGCCTACTGCATCACCAAGTTCTTCGCCTACTGCATCACCAAGTTCAGGTCCTACTGCATCACCAACTTCTTCACCAACAGGAGGCCCAACCACTAGTCCGTCTAAATCACCAACTGCCACGCCTTCATCATCACCCACTTCAGCACCCACTGGATCACCTAGTGAAGCTCCTAGTGGAAGT